>SJYA01001624.1:400188-430579 GCA_006410615.1 Neotragus moschatus
TGCTGGGGGCTCTTGGAGGTCAAGGAGAAGTGGGGGAGCAGGGGAGGTCAGCAGCCATGGCCCTTTGGAAGACAGGCACTCACCGGTGACCGGCCGTCCCCCGTCATACTTGGGGGGCTCCCAGACCAGGACGGCCCAGTCCTCTCCAACCGACGTGACTCGCACCGCCTCCGGGGGGTCTGGGACATCTGGGGGGGCAGGGGGTCCAGGCAGGATGGTCAGAGGACCCCTCGGGGCCTTGGGGGACCACCCCCTGGCTCAGCCCCCGGGACCCCTGCGCTTACCCACAACCTTCAGGAAGATGGAGGCCACGTCCTCGCCTGCGGGATTGGTGACCTTGATGGTGTAGCGACCCTCGTCGCCTCGCTCCGCACTCTCGATCACGAAGCTGCTGATGTCGCCTCGCTGCTCGATGCGGACCCTGCCCTCGGTGCCCGTGAACACCTGAACACAACCACCAGGTGGCCCCCGTCTGCTTCTCTCCAGACCCAGACCGGCCTCTGCCCCTGCGCTGCTCAGCAGTCTCCAGGGGCTCCCCGTGGACCCAGCCGCAGAGGACCCGGTGGGCCCGCCCCCAGCCTCATCACCACCCCCTCTGCCCTCCTCACCCTCCAGCAAACACCACCCTTCATTAAACACACCAGACCGTCTCATCCCCAAGATGTTACAGAGCTGATCCCTGGGGCGTGCGATGCCCTGACCCGCTTCTCGACCTGCTGTATCATTACCCATCCGCTAGAACCCACCCAGAAGTCACCTCTTCTGGGAAGCCCTCTTGGATACCCTCAGGAAGGTGTGGCCCCAGCCCTTGAATCCTCGTAGTTTCCAGTACCTCCCTTTATCTCAGCCCCGATCACCCTGGACTGTGACTCTTTGGGCACCGGTCTGCCTCTCTCCACAAGTGAAGGCTCCAGGAAGGCAGGGGTTACGTGTGATTCCTGGCTGTATCCTCAGTGCCTGAGCACAGAACCTGAACCTCGGGGCGGGGGAAGGGGGGGGCGCTTTGCTGAGTGAAGGCATGAATGAAGACTGAATCAAGTCTCTCCGTTTTACAGAAGAGGAAACTGAAGCCCAGAGGAAAGAAGAAAAACTGAACTGTCTCAGGGCCTGGAACATACAATATGAAAATATTCGTTGGATGGATGCATGGGTGGATGAGTGGATGGATGGATAAGTGGACTAATTCATGGATAAATGGACAATTGGGTTGATTGTTGAATGAATTAATCAATTAATGAACTGATGAATGGAAAGATGGTTAGATGGATGAGCTGATGAATGGCTGGATTGATTGATGGATTACCAGTTTAATGGACGGCTGGATAGATGGAGTACCCATCATGTGCTGGGCCAGTACCATGTGATGAAAAAATATAATCTCCAGTCTTCATCTCTCTGAAGAAGGAGTCATACTCCTCATTTTACAGACAATGAGGACGAAGCTCAGAGAGGGGAACCAGCTTGCCTAAAGCCACCCAGCAGGGCTGGGAGGGATAGGTCAAGGCATCAGGGAGGCCACACCACACCTCATCCTCCTTCAGCCAGGTGGCAACCGGCCGGGGCTCCCCGGTGATGGACACGTCCAGCCTCAGCTTGTTTCCGGCCACAACCACTATAGAGTTTTCCGAGGTCTGCCCAGAGCAGTCCAGGTGGATTTTGGGTGGCTCTGGTGGCAGAGGAGAGAGTCTGGGCAACTTGGGAGTGGATAGCTGGGCCTCCTAACCCCTCCAGAGGATCTCCTGGGAAGCTGGGTTCCAACAGCCTTAGAGAACCAGCAGTCTAGGCCCCCAGCTCCCTCTCCCCTCAGACCCAGGATCCAGACCCCCAGCCCCTCCCTCCTCAGACCCAGGGGTCCAGCCCCCAGCCCCTCCCAACTCAGACCCAGGGCTTGAGCCACCAGCCCCTCCCAACTCAGACCCAGGGCTCCAGACCCCCAGCCCCTCCTCCCTCAGACCCAGGGGTCCAAACCCCCAGCCCTTCCCAACTCAGACCCAGGGCTCCAGACCCCCAGCCCCTCCTCCCTCAGACCCAGGGGTCCAAACCCCCAGCCCTTCCCAACTCAGACCCAGGGCTCCAGACCCCCAGCCCCTCCTCCCTCAGACCCAGGGGTCCAAACCCCCAGCCCTTCCCAACTCAGACCCAGGGCTCCAGACCCCCAGCCCCTCCTCCCTCAGACCCAGGGGTCCAAACCCCCAGCCCTTCCCAACTCAGACCCAGGGCTCCAGACCCCCAGCCCCTCCTCCCTCAGACCCAGGGGTCCAAACCCCCAGCCCTTCCCAACTCAGACCCAGGGCTCCAGACCCCCAGCCCCTCCTCCCTCAGACCCAGGGGTCCAAACCCCCAGCCCTTCCCAACTCAGACCCAGGGCTCCAGACCCCCAGCCCCTCCTCCCTCAGACCCAGGGGTCCAAACCCCCAGCCCTTCCCAACTCAGACCCAGGGCTCCAGACCCCCAGCCCCTCCTCCCTCAGACCCAGGGGTCCAAACCCCCAGCCCTTCCCAACTCAGACCCAGGGCTCCAGACCCCCAGCCCCTCCTCCCTCAGACCCAGGGGTCCAAACCCCCAGCCCTTCCCAACTCAGACCCAGGGCTCCAGACCCCCAGCCCCTCCTCCCTCAGACCCAGGGGTCCAAACCCCCAGCCCTTCCCAACTCAGACCCAGGGCTCCAGACCCCCAGCCCCTCCTCCCTCAGACCCAGGGGTCCAAACCCCCAGCCCTTCCCAACTCAGACCCAGGGCTCCAGACCCCCAGCCCCTCCTCCCTCAGACCCAGGGGTCCAAACCCCCAGCCCTTCCCAACTCAGACCCAGGGCTCCAGACCCCCAGCCCCTCCTCCCTCAGACCCAGGGGTCCAGACCCCCCGCTCTTCCCAACTCAGACCCCGGGATCCAGACTCCCAGCCCTTCCAGACTCAGATCCAGGGATCCAGACCCCCGGCCCCTCCTCCCTCAGACCCACGGGTCCAGACCCCCAGCACTTCCTGACTCAGACTCAGGGATCCAGACCCCCAGCCCCTCCTCCTGCAGACCCAGGGATCCAGCCCCCTGGCCCCTCCTCCCTCAGACCCAGGATCTAGACCCCCGGCCCCTCCTCCCACAGACCTGGGGGTCCAGCCTCCTGCTTAAAGACCATAGCAGCCCCTGGTCCTTACCTTGCTTGGGGACGTACTCCACCTTGATTTCTGGAGGATGAAGAAGACCAGATGGTTAGGTCTATGGGGCCCCTCATGCCCCCCTCACACCCTGGAGGCAGAGGGGAGGGCCTGGAGTCACCCTGGGACCTGGGGGATGGGGGTGGATTCAGGCCCATGACATCCCACCTACACTCTGTCACCCCCCAATGTACAGTTAGGGCAACTTAATCCTGAAGGGGGGCATCTGAGCCCCCCGGGGGAGGTGAGAAACCCAGAGGCGCCCGCACCCAGGAAGTTGAGCTTGGCCGAGAGGGACAGGGCATAGCCGTCAGGCACAAACGTGTAGTCTCCCTCATCCTCAGGCCGGACGTCATCAATCACCAGCTTGTGGAACCTAGGGGAGGGCAGGGCAGAGGTCAGCCTAGGTCGTCCTGGGGACCACCGCGGAGAAACACGCTCCGAGGCACAATCCACATGCCCAACACGATGCTAGTAACTGGAACCCAATCCCACTCCTCTCCTTACTAGCTGTGTGACCTTGGGCAAGTCACTTAGCCTCTCCCTGCCCCTGATTCTATGAAGCAGGTGTAATGTTGACAGTCTACGAGGGGGTTGTTGTAAAGCTTTCAGAAGGCTCCCCAGCACGCAGTAACGCGTTAGCGTTGACTCTCGCCCTTGCTGACACCTCCAGCAGGCAGCGGTCCTTACACAGAACCCAGAGAAAGGCTACGTTCTGCCAAAAGCTGCTGTCGGGAGACCCACGGGGACACAGTACTCCTACAGATTACCAGGTGTTGATGTCAGGCGTCCACCTACTATGCTTTGAATTCCTGTCCCCTGTTTCCCTAGCTAGACACCCTCCCCTCCAAAGTAGTTCCCCCCCTTTTTTTTATTTTAATGTTTTCGCCACATCACACGGCATGTGGGATCTTAGTTCTCCAACCAGGGATGGAACCTGTGTCTCCTGCGTTGGAAGCACAGAGTCTTAATCACTAGACCACCAGGGAAGTCCCCTCCCTGCCAAAGCTGACTACAAACATGGCCACAGATTTCCCTCCCTGGAGTGGTGACCCCTGCAAGGAAACTTCGCAGGCTGTGACCTCCTTTGTCCCTTAAGACATGGTAGAAGTGACACAGGGACAGCGCATGGCACTCAGAGGCGCTGTTCGCTTCTGCTCCCTTGTGGGATGCCTGTGTTGACCATGGGAATATGCCAGGACCAGCCTCCTGGGGGATGAGAGGTCCCTCGGACCTGATGGGAGCAGCCNCTCCACTCATACTCCACTCATGAGTCAACTCTACAGCAGTTAGATGGATATTCTTCCTGTCATTTTCAGTATGCATGTGTATAACCTATGGATGTGTGTGTGACTAGTTTTAGTTGATAGAGAAAATACTTCATTAAAGCCAAATTTTTCCACTATGTAGAAGGACCTGAGGTCAGAGGTCCTTCTACATAGTGGAAAATTTTCTCAGATTCTATAAAATAATAAGCAAAAACAGGCATGAGTCCTGCATATTTTCTACTTGTGTTTACATTTCATTTTTCTTTTGGCTTTTCCTTGGTTTATTTTATGTTATATTTATTTATTTACTTAATTTTGATGTTTCTAATTATTTAGACAAATATTTGGTGTATTTGCTTTTTCTTTCTTGTTTCAAAATACAACTCTTTAAAGCTGAAAGCTTTGCTTACAATAAATAGAGCTTTCATGTGTCATAGAAGTTTTAGTATTTCTCTAATCCTTATTTAAGATCTAAATACTCTAATTACATTTTACAATTTTTGGTCCCTCTTTATCCCAAGGGTTATTTAAAGTCATGTTCATTTTTTTGTCTTGTGTTTAAGAGCTTAGAATAATATAAATAACAGTAAGAGTACAAGCTCTGGAGTCAAACTACTGGATTTGAATCTCAGCCCTGTCATTTGCTAACTTTATAAGTCAAGGTTCAATCAGAAAAGCAGAAACCACACTGAGTATTTCAGAAAGAAGGTATTAAATACAGGGAATTGCTTACACAGGTGTTGGACTACTAAAAGGAAAAAAACAAAAACAGAAGCTAAGGTAACCAGAGATTCCTAATTCCAGGAAAAAGCTTTCACTTTATGTTAGTTGTTACTATTATGAAATTATTATTTTGTCTTTCAGTAATAGATTTCCCCATTTGAATTGTTTTGAAACCACAATTTTAAAATATATTGATGAAAATTTTCACTTTATTTAAATACCACCAGAGTATTCTTTTATATCATAATCTTTGAGGGTTTTCTTAAGTCATCTCTCAGCTGGAAATATGAGAATGACATGCTTTTAAAGGTTATCTGTGAATGTCTTTTTGTTTCTTTTAAAAGTAAAAGAGAAGATGCACTGGTTTGCTATGGAATTCCTGGACACAATTTTTTTCCTCAAATCTTTAGAAATTTCTCCATTATCCTCTAATTTTGTCTCTTTGCAATAAATTTTAACGTAGGATTCTTTATCCTTAAAATTTTAAATTCCCAAGGATAGGTCTATGTAATACATGCATACATGTTAAGTCGCTCAGTTGTGTCCAACTCTTTGAGACCCTATGGACTGTAGCCTGCCAAGCTCCTCTGTCCATGGAATTCTCCAGGCAAGAATACTGGAGTGGGTAACCATTCCCTTCTTCAGGGGATCTTCCTGACCCAGGGGTCAAACCAGTGTCTCCTGCATTGCAGGCAGATTCTTTACTGTTGAGCCACCAGGGAAACCTTGTCTATGTAATTGTTTATTTTAAATATGCCTGCAGATTAAGGTATTTCTTTACCTCATGGAAGTTTTCTTCTATGATATGCTAAGTTATAATTGTTTACTATTTGCTTTAGTTTTCTTTTTAAGGTTGCATTTATGTCAAAGTTATATTTGGCATAAAGAGTCATCAAGTTACCTCTAGTTTGTTGTGAAAAACAGCAGCCTCCTCCACTTTACTCTATTCCTCCCTTCCAGGAATGAATTATTTTCACTTCTCTTAGCTGATTATTTTGATCATTAGCTCTTTGTATTTAAACAGTATATCTTTATTGCTACTCCTAGACTTTTTCTCTTTGTCCTAATCTATTGATTTCCCACTGTGGTACAGAAAGAACTTTTGTTTTTCCTCTGGCAAATCTTCCAAGTTTAATTACCCTTCCCATGTCCATCTTCTAGTATAACTATATCATAATTTTTGTTAGATTTAATAGTCAGTGTTTACATTATCGTTAATAAGTAAACACCATTCACAGGGTGCTTGCCTGGTGGCTCAGACGGTGAAAAATCTGCCCGCAATGCAGAAGACTCGGATTTGTTCCTAGGGTCAGGAAGATCTCCTGCAGAAAAAGAAAATGGCAACCCACTCTAGTATTCTTGCCTGGGTAATCCCATGAACAGAGGAGCCCCGGGCCACAATCCATGGGGCTGCGAAGAGTTGGACACAACTGAGTGACTAACACTTTCAAACACTATTCACAGATGAGCTATATGATATCATTATTTCTTTTCTCACATAACCTTTTGGTTTTCTTAGCATTAATAATTGTCTTCTTTTTTTTCATTTCCTTAGCTTTTCCTTCGTGCTAATACAAACTCTTAACCACCTGTCAAGATGTTTATTCCCATTAGGTTTTCTATCCATTTCATCTTCTTTCTAGGAACCTTCTGATTTACTTCAGTTTGGCTTAGGTGCCATCCTATGACTTCCTTCCACCATCATCTTAGGAATTCCCTTTGCCTTTCTTCTATATTTGAGCCTTTCTTTTCTCTATCCCATGTCTTCTTCCTGGTTTATCCTCTCATTTTGATGGAGCATACCTCTAGTACCTTCTCCAGAACAGTGCACAGAGGTAAATTTTTGGAAAATTACTATGCCTGACTTGTTTTTATTCTACTCTGACACTTGACTGATTATTTGACTAGTATGAAATTCTAAGATAGAAATTTTTTTTTCTAGAAATTTTAAGATATTGCTCTATTATCCTCTAGCTTCCAGGTTTATACTTGGGCAGTATAAAATCTTTCTGATTCTTTGTAAGTGAATCAGCCTCTCTCTCTCTCTTTCTTTACAGGATATTCTATTTGTCTTTAGTAATATTCTGAAAATATATATCATTCAGTTCTGGAAATTTTTCTTAAATTGTTTCATTGGCAACTTTATTACTCTGTTTTCTCCTCCTAAGTTTGCTCTTCTATTTTCCATCTCTCTGTGTTAGTTTTTTTCTTTTCTCTCTTTCTTTTCTTGGGTTGAGTTTACTCTCTGGAGTATTTTCTCACCACTTTCTTTCAATTATTTCACTGAATATTTGTTTATCATATTTTAAATTTTAAGAGCTCTTTTTTTTGTTCTTTAAACATTTTAATAGAATCCTGTTCTTATTTCATGGACATAATATCTCCTCAAATATTAATGATTTTTTAAAAGTTTTCTTTTCCATACATATTCTGCTTCCTCAAGTTGTCTTTTACTATTTATTTGATTGACTTAGTCTCTTTATCTAATATTAAATATTTAGAATCCATTTCTTTAAACCTAGGCTGGTCAGATTTTCCTAGAGAAGATACTTCAAATATCCTGCCTGGTGGGTGAAGACCTGGTCTCCTGTGTTGGAGGATCCAGTTGGGAGAGAGGCCTAAAGGAGCCAGTGTGCACCATACAACCATCCCCTAATCTTCTCACCTTCAACGCTGTACTTTGGCCTTCCGCTTTGCCATATATTTTCCAGAGAAGACACCCTTTGTTTTACCCTTTTCAGATATAAACCTCCAGTCTTTTTCCAGAGCTGGAGGGGACAGTCACCTGGTCACTCAGTGTGGAGGAGAGAATCAAACTACTTCTTTAAGGTATTTTATGGGTTGTTGGGAGAAGCTAATGGACACCTAGCAAGATGCCTTCTTAAACTGGGACTCAGTGTTTTCATTTTGGAAACCTGTTGTATTCACTGAAATGGACACATTAAAGAATTGAACTAAGATGTACTTGTTATAATTGACATAAAACATAAATTGAGGTTCCTGAAATAGTCCAGGAAAGCAGTATGAGAGTCCCTGTCCCATCCTTACTGGGTCACTTACTCTTTTTTTTTAATTGTGAATATTTTATTTAGTCATTTTTGTTTACAACTGAAAGTCTGGGCATTCAAAATTAACATCCTTGCCCATGAGCTTCTTATAGACACCAGAAAATGTTTCAACTTTGTGTTTCATATTCTCTGTTGTGCTTCATCCAAATGAGCCTTTAGGAGCTGGCTGCCATCCAGTTTGACTTGGATTATCTTGCCCATAATCTCACTTGGGAAAAACCAAGTCATCCAGGATCCCATTGTGCCCAGCTGTCAAAGCACAGCTCCTGAGATATTTTTGCTTATTTTTTGGTACAGCTTCTTTTGAGTTGCCTTAGGTAGAATTCTCTTCTGGACTTTAAAGACAACATGCTTCCCAGTGAACTTTTCCTCCAGTTCACATACTAACTGGACTTGGGTTTTCTGAAAAGATTTCAGTTGAGAAATGGAAACAAAGGTTGTAATAGCTTACTGACCACCACCAACTTCATTTTCCTGGCTCTTTTGTATTCAGCTTCCTTAGTGGATCCCTGAGTTCCAAGTTGATCTCAAACTCCTGGAGAGCCTGGGAGATGCCAGATTCCAATTCCTGCTTCTTGCCATTGGGCTTCACAGTCTTAGTGCTCAGAACTGAAAGTGAAAGTGACGCCACTCAGTTGTGTCTGACTCTTTGTGACTTCATGGACTGTAGCCCACCAGGCTTCTCCATCCATGGGGTTTTCCAGGCAAGATACTAGAGTGGGTTGCCACTTCCTTCTCCAGGGGATCTTCCCCACCCAGGATCGAACCTAGGTCTTCTGCATTGCAGGCATATGCTTTACCATCTGAGCTCAGAACTGAACGTGGCCTAATCCTTTCTAAGGAGGCCAACACGCATTTGCCTGGCCAACACCTGGCCTGAAAAGAGCATGGCATGGTTGGTTTGTTCGGTTGGTTGGTTGGTTTTGCTAGGTCCTCGTTGCTGCTTGGGCTTTTCTCTAGTTGTAGAGTGGAAGCTACTATTTGTTTCAGTGCACAGGCTTCTCTTGTTGCGAAGCACAGGCTCTAGGCTCTAGGCACGTGGGCTTCAGTAGTTGCAGCATTCAGGCTCAGTTGTTGAGATGTATCCTTGGGATCTTTTAGCCATCCGTCCATAACCTCTTAGTTGGATTTTGACTTTAGGTATGTAATCTGTGTCTAGGGAACAACAGAAAGCTATATCTCATTGACACAGGCATTAACTCTAGGACTCTGGTCTCAGAACTTCAGCTCTGGTTGCCTGAGCGAACACTCACAGTTAGGATGTCCTCCTAGAGGTCTTATTCTGTATCTTTAGAATTATGATGCTTAGAGTGTGTGTTCTATAGATGAGTACCAGCCCATTGACTGGTCCATGGTGAGATAAGTACAGAAATTAAGAATAAATATTTATACTATATAAATTACATATAATTTACAGAATATTTGAAACACTTTGGGAATGAAAAGGGGGGTATGATTCTACACCTCCAGTTCCAATGTGTTGGGTTTTTCCACTCACCACCTATTCACTGACACTAGTTAAGTGTCTACAATTTTACTCAATTTTACTCTGACACTATCTCCTTGGAGATAGCATCAGATCCCACAGGTTAAGGACTCAGTCCTACAAGCCTGAAACCCCTGTTTCAGATGCCAATCACAAGTTCAGGTCATCACATGTGCTTCTGACTGACTTGTTATGAATCAGAGATTTAAGTGACCCCCACTCCTTGGGTTCCATTAATTTGCTAGAGCAGATCATAGATGTCAGAGAAACATTTTGCTTATTAGCTTATCAGTTTATTAGAAAAGAATATAACTCAGGAACAGTCAGATGAAAGAGACACATAGGGCAGCATCCATGCCCTCTCTTAGCGCATCGTTCACTCTCACACCGTTGTGTTACAGCTGGCTGTTTACCAACTTAGAACCCCAGGTTTTGAGTCTTTATGGAGGCTTCATTACATAGGCATGATTGATCGAATCACTGGCCATTGGCAATCATTCAACTTGCAACCTCCTTTCCTGATCCCCTACCAAGAAGGGGGTAGGGAAGGGGACAGGGTGGCTGAAATTTCCAATCCTCCAATCACATAATTGTTTCCTCTGACAACCAGCCCTCATCCTTAGGAATTTTCCAAAAGTCACTTCATTAATATAAAGTCAGATATGGTTGAAAGGGATTTGTTGTGATTATCAAGACACTTCTTTTGTCTTATTTCTTAGGAAATTCTAGTGGTTTTAGGAGTTCTGTGCCAGAAGCAGGGATCCAGACCAAGTATATATTTCTTATTATAAATCCCTGCATCATAAGGGACTACTAATAATTATGCCAGGACAACAGATATTACCTGGACTGTCAGGCAAACAGGAACATGTGGTCACCTCCTCCATAGATTTCTCTGGTGGTAGAGCCCTGTGGTATGCCTTTCAAATGACCTTGAACCTCTCTTTTCCTGAGTGTAGTAGTAGTAGTAGTTTAGTCGCTAAACTAATTTCCAAATTCCAGGCCCCATGCCCCTGATAAGATAGTCCAGCAATTATAGTTTTGCCCACCACTTCCTAAACCATTCTTGGAAACTGACTTATAATTGGACATGCTGTCTTGCCTACTTGCCCCATTCTGAGACTTCCTTCCAGTGACTGTCTTCCCCCAAGAGGGTATTTCTGAGAGCAGGCTTCAGTCTTCAGCCGTACTGCAATGAGGAGTCATAAAATATGATTCATGGTCATGATTATTAAATAAACTACTGAGTGCAGCAGTGGCTTCAATTCATTAGAAACTTCAGAGTTTAAGTGCTTCTTGGCAAATATTTTCTAAATAGTCCTGGTAGATATAACAAGACAGAGATTCGACAATGGGAAAAATCAACAGTTTTTCAGCCAACCCTCTGCTAGGAGCATCTGTGAAATATCATGCATTTCCTGGGAATTATTATAGTAGTCTTCAAATGTTTTCATTAACATAATCATTAAGTTTATTTTTAAAAACCCTATATTCCTTCATATATTTTAAAGCTGACATATAAGAATTTTCATCCCAAGTCCAAATAATTACAAAGGATATAATTTATGCCATCTTATAAATACTGTCATTTAAAAATGAAACTATTCCATCACTCCTTTTAATGTATAGAATGCAGACAAACTACCATATATTTCAGTTCAATTCAGTTCAGTCGCTCAGTCGTGTCCGACTCTTTGTGACCCCATGAATTACAGCACGCCAGGCCTCCCTGTCCATCACCATCTCCCGGAGTTCACTCAAACACACGTCCATCGAGTCGGTGATGCCATCCAGCCATCTCATCCTCTGTCGTCCCCTTCTCCTCCTGCCCTCAATCCCTCCCAGCATCAGAGTCTTTTCCAATGAGTCAACTCTTCGCATGAGGTGGCCAAAGTAAAAAACTAATTGGCCTGGCAGCTAACATCTACTTTTAGTTTTTGTTTTTAGTCAGTTTTAGGAAATATTAAATAATTAGATGAAATAAGATAAAGATCTACTATAGCTGCTTTACAAAATAGATTTTAACATATTGATTCACACTGAATTTTTTTTTTTTTTTTTAGCTTTTTAAGTTTTTACTGAAGCTTAGGTACACCTCTCCCAGGGCTGTTTATCCAAAGTACTTTATTGGTTTTATTTAATACGCTGATTGGTTAACATGACTGGTTAACTAGCTGGTTAACATGATAATTCATCCTCACTTGGAGAAGGGCATCAGGCTTGAAGGTGACACTGAAAGCCAAGGAGAGCTCAAAGGACCAAGGTTAAGTCGTTCTCCCCAGATCCTAGTACAAAACAACAGTGGCACTATTCTGAGCTTGAAAAACAGGAAAGTGAAAGTGAAAGTAAAGTCGCTCAGTCGTGTCTGACTCTTTGCGACCCCATGGACTGTAGCCTACCAGGCTTCTCAGTCCATGGGATTTTCCAGGCAAGAGTACTGGAGTGGGTTGCCATTGCCTTCTCCAGGGTACACTGAATTTTAAACAAATTAAAATCTTCATCTGAAATCATATATTATGGTCCCAGAAAACAGACAAATTATTCCAGCCAAGATATTCTAAGGATGACTATTAAGAGTTTCCTAAAAGAATTGCTTGTATTTTAAAAAGCTGCTTATAGACTTCAATATTTTTCACCAGTGCTTTCTTTGCTTTCCCCTCATGGGACTCCTCCTAAAAAATGATGTATCCTATGTTACTCAGTTATAAAAAAGAACACATTTGAGTCAGCCCCAATGAGGTGGATGAACCTAGAGCCTATTATAGAGTGAAGTAAGTCAGAAAGAGAAAGACAAATATTGTATATTATTTGCATATGGAATCTAGAAAGATGGTACTGATGATCTCATTTGCAGGGCAGCAATGGACACACAGACCTAGAGAACAGGCTTGTGGACACAGTGGAGGAAGGAAAGGGTGGGGTGAATTGAGAGAGTAGCGTGGAAACATATACATTACCAAATGTAAAATCGATAGCCAGGGGGAGCTTGCTGTGTGACACAGGGAGCTCAACCTGGTGCTCTGTGACCATCTAGAGAGATGGGATGGAGAGGGGGATGGGGGGTTCAGGAGGAAGGGGACGTATGTATACCTGTGGCTGATTCGTGTCAATGCATGGCAGAAACCAACTCAATACTGTAAAGCAATTACCCTCCAATTAAAAAATATTTTAAAAATGATGCATCCTTGACAATCATTGAGGAATAGAAGAGGCAAAGTCATTAAATGAAAATTGTCATTCCTCCCCTACATTGACACTGACTTAGATGTATCCCAATGGGAACAAAATATTCCATTTCTAACCCCAAGCTTTACCTTCAACAGAAATAACTATAACATACAAAGCCTTAGAGCATGCATTTGGTGACTACCAACAAAATTCTGTAAAGCAATTATTCAATTAAAAAAATAGATAAATTAAAAAAAGTAATAAGATGTTTCCCAAACCAATTGTTTCCCGTAGTCCTTTTGTTTAGCTCTCTGGAGGATTTCACACAGTGAGGTAAATGATGACACCTAAGCCTTCCATTTGTAAAGTGGGAGAAAAACTGTTGTGAAAGGGCAGGTAGACAGTCAGTACATACCTTTACCATGCTGCTGCTGCTGCTGCTGCTGCTAAGTTGCTTCAGTCGTGTCCAACTCTGTGCGACCCCATAGACAGAAGCCCACCAGGTTCCCCCATCCCTGGGATTCTCCAGGCAAGAACACTGGAGTGGGTTGCTATTGCCTTCTCCAATGCATGAAAGTGAAAAGTGAAAGTGAATTTGCTCAGTAGTGTCCAACTCTTCGCAACCCCATGGACTGCAGCCTACCAGGCTCCTCCGTCCATGGAATTTTCCAGGCAAGAGTATTGGAGTGGAGTGCCATTGCCTTCTCCACAGGCAGGTCAGTTTTAGGACACAACTTGTATGAAAATGGAAAAACCTTGAATTAATTTTCCTAAAATTGTATGTCCACATTCCCTTTGGCTTACAGTTTATGTCTTCTGCTGAATTACTACACAGTGACGATTCTTTTGTTGTTGTTGTTGTTAATATTTATTTATTTGGCTGCATCCAGTCCTAATTGCAGTACACAGATCTTTGCTGCATCAAGCAGGATCTTTTGTTGTGGCACACGGACTCTAGTTGTGGCACATGGGCTCCAGAAGTTGTGGAGTGCAGGCTCAGTTGCTCCGGGGCATGTGGGATCTTAATTTCCCGGCCAGGGATCAATCCCACACCCCAATCCCATGGAGAGAGGAGCCTGGTAGTCTACAGTCCACGGGGTCGTAAAGAATTGGACACAACAGTGACTATCAGTTTGCTTCTTTTTCTTTTTTTAAACTTATTTTTAGTTGGGTGATAATCGCTTTACGATGTTGTGTTGGTTTCTGCCATAACCAGTGTGGATCAGCCATTAGTATACATGTGTACCCTCCCTCTTGAACCTACCTCCCATCCCCTCCATCCTACTCCTCTAGGTTGTCAGAGAATACCAGGGTGAGCTCCCTGTGTTATATAGCAACTTCTCCCTGGCTATTTTACATATGGTAATGTATATGTTTCAAGGCTACTCTCTCTCCCTGCTGTGTCTACAAGACTGTTCTCTATGTCTGCGCCTCTATTCCTGCCCTGCAAATAGGTTCATCAGTAACATTTGTCTATATTCCATGCATGCATGTGTGCTCAGTTGCTCAGTAGTCCAACTCTTTGCAACCCCATGGATTGTAGCCCTCTAGGCTCCTTTGTCCATGGAATTTTCCAGGCAAGAATACTGGAGTGGATTGCCATTTTCTCCACCAGCTAATTTCCATATATATGTATTTTCTCTTCCTGACTTACTTCACTGAGTTACAGGCTCTATGTTCATCCACCTCAGTTCAACTGACACAAATTTGTTCCTTTTTATGGCTGAGTAATATTCCATTGTATACATGTACCACAACTTCTTTATCCATTCATCTGTCATGCACATTTAGGTTGCTTCCATGTCCTGGCTATTGCAAAGAGTGCTGCAGTGAACACTGGGGTACATGTGTCTTTTTGAATTATGGTTTTCTCAGGCTATATGCTCAGTAGTGAGATTCCTGGGTCATATGCTAGTTTTATTCCTTGTTTTTTAAGAAATTTCCATACTGTTCTCCATAGTGTCTGTATCAACTTCCATTCCCACCAACAGTAGAAGAGAGTTCCCTTTTTTCCACACCTTGGCAGGGTTCCCTTTTCTCCACACCTTGGCAGGCAAATTCTTGACTACTGAACCACTGAGGAAGTCCCTGCATAGTGAACATACCACATTTTCCCCCTCTCCCTCTGGTCCCTAACTTTTCTTCAGTTACTTATGCTACTAAGACATTTTTCAAAGTTAAAAAAGTAATAGGCTAAAAAGCAATAGTATTTATAGTGGAACAATTCCCGTTACAAATACTTAGAAATGCTGGACAAACTATAGGAAAAAGTCTTTAAAAATATAGGTGAGCTTGAAAGAAAGAAGTCTGCAAATAATAAGAAAGGAAGCAGGTGTTGAAATCTGAAGGAAAAGATTCCAGCGACTATTGCAAATGAGGAGTGGGAGAGTTAGAGGGAACTACCTAAGTTAGGGACTTGGATTTTAAGGCATATGCAAAAATAGAGGACAGGATTCAGGACCAGAATAGAGGACATATCCTGGACCAGGAAAGGAAACCAGAACAGAAATCTCTCTGAGAGGCTGAAACTGCCAAAGGGTAGCACCCTCAGTGAAAGGATAGTAGAAGCAAATCTGCTAAGCAGCACAGGGAGGTAACCAGGAAATCCATATTCCTTTGCCCATATACTAGTTAAGGAAAAATGTTTTCACTGAAACATTGAAAACTCAGGCCTACTTCTCACAGCAGTTTTGACTTTGACTTAACACTACCTTGGAAGTCCAGCAATCCCTAAATTAAGAAATTAACATAAAAATTGACCCTGGACCAATGGAAAACTCTGAGGCAATTACAGAAGCAAATGTAACATCCTGAAGGGATGATACTTCACCTAAGGGCACATGAGGTTCTCATAGAATAAAGCCAATCCAGGCAAAATAGAGTTTTTGTAATAAAAGAGGATAAAATACACAAAAAAGAAATCAAACAGGAGCTTACTCAGGAGACATAACGCAGAATTAAAGCCCTAAATTTCTGAAATATTAGACTGACACTCTAGAAAAGACTATAAAACGAGTATGCCTAAAATAATTAGACATGAAAGAAATGTTCTGAAACCCCTGCTTGTTGGCATCTATTAACATTGCACTGGCCTAGGTAAGCTATGTGGCCAAACCTATAGCCAGAGGAGGAGGGGACTACAGAGTTACATGGCAAAGGCTGTGAAGACAGAGAGTCCTTACTGGGGGGCATTAACAGAACACAAAATTGTGTTTACTATTATTTTGCTGTTGTTGCTATTTAGTCATGCCTTTGGCCACCTGATGCGAAGAGCTGACTCACAGAAAAGACCGTGATGCTGGGAAGGACAGAAGGCAGGAGGAGAGGGGCACCACAGAGGATAAGGTGGTTGGATGGCATCACTGACTCAATGGACATGAACTTGAGCAAGCTCTAGGAGATGATGAGGGACAGGGAGGCCCGGCGTGCTGCAACCCTTGGAGTTGCAAAGAGTCGGACATGACTGAGCGACAACCACAAGACAACAACAAGTCATGTCTGACTCCGCAACCCCATGGACTGTAGCCCGCTGGGCTCATCAGTCCATGGCATTCTCCAGGCAAGAATACTGGAGTGGGTATCTTGCCAACCCAGGGATGTTTATCTGTTTAATAAACTCCATATAGTTCATTTCATCTTCAATTGTCATTCCCTCTCGTAAAGTAAAATTTCCTCTATTGTTATTTAAGAAATATATAAGAAACAAATCAGAATAGACAAACAAAATGAATGTAAAGAAATATGATAATGACCCTCACAGAGACAACCACTCGATGAATAGTCTTCTCAATTTTTGTCTCTCTCTACCTCTGTATATGTATGTATGATTATGTCTAGATTTGTTATGGAATTATTTTAAAAGTATATAATATAAAAATTAATTTAGAATGGCTATTAGGTCTCAATGAAAAGAGAATTAGGTCTCTGTGAAATATATCACAGAATGATATATAAAATTCATCTGCACATGGAAAATCATTGTCTTCAGGCACAGACTTCTATACTATATGCAACTTTCATCTTTTGAATGAGATGCCTCTTTAGCAATTGTATCTGCTGGTTTTCATGTGGTCACTGATATTACTACATGCCTTGTGGGATGCTAAATGTTTACATTTTATGAAGTTATATGTTTATCACATATTTTCTTGAGAAATTAGAAGTATTGAATTTTTATTAAACATGCACTTTTTTTCCTTTGAACTTATTTTTGTTAAAGATCTTTTTGCGCAGTGTTAAAAGTGTTACCAAACAGTAGCATAAATAAACAATAGTATATTATCATCGTGCAATGAATGCCAAAACCTCTGTGACAAGCGTGTCCAATCTACTTTCAGTACGTTCTATTGCAGCACTGTTCAGTCTCTATTTCCTGCACATAATTCACATAATCTAACCTGGAATTTCCCAGGTTTCCTACTGACTGGTGGCCTAGCAGGCCTGGCACCATTGTGTGGTATGCCAAATAATCCTCAGGGACCTAATACTTCCCCCACCGCCCCCCAAGGTCACACAGAGTTCACTGTCCTGGCCTGATTTTATCAGTAAGTACCCAGCATGTTGTTCTTGAAAGAAAATTCACAGCTACCTTGCCTCCGGAAAGGACTGGGAAAAGAGCTAACCAGGTTATTGCTTGTTATATTCAATTTTAACCATGAGTTGCGGTGCAAATTCTCTTTGCTGCTGATGCATCACACACAAGAGATGGCAGAAACTAAAGTGCAAAGTGTGGCGGTGGTGGTTTAATCGCTGAGTTGTGTCTGACTCTTTTGCAACCCCATGGACTGAAGCACCCAGGCTTCTGTCCATGGGATTTCCCAGGCAAGAATACAAGAGTGGGTTATCATTTCCTTCTCCAGGGATCTTCCCGACCAAGGGGCTGAACCCACGTCTCCTGCATTGGCAGTAGGATTCTTTACCACTGAACTACCAGGAAAGTCCCAAAGTAGAAACTCATGAGTTTACCAAACTCATTCTATCATATTGTAATGCAATTATAAATAATAGTATGTGGTTTTAAAAAGTGACAAATCTGAGACAAATGCCAAAATGGATTGCAGTTGGACTACCATAAACCTGAAGCACTGTTGCCCTAATTATAAAGCTGGTAATTAAGACAATGCATTGTGGGCACAATGATAGATAAATAGACCATTGGCAGAATAGTCCAACTGACCAAAGGATAAATGGAAACTTGATACATTATTGACCCTGTGATGAAAGAGTATTTCGTCCTGGGAAATCTAGTTATCTATGTAGAAAAAAATAAAAGTGGAGTGGACCTTCACCTTACACCAATCATAAAAATTCAATTCAGAATTGACTCAAGTGTGAAGGGCAAATGTATAAAATATTTAGAAAAAAATGAGTGGAAGAGCTTTATGACTTTGAGGTGGGAAAGATTCTTTAAATGAAACACAGAAAAAATAAACCTTTAGGAAACAAGATTGATAAGCTTGATGACATTGATATCGATGACTTTTGTTTATAAAAAAAATACCATAAAGAGAGTACAAAGAGAAGCTACAAACTCAGTTAAAATATCTGCAACTCAAGTAACAGAAGTTTAGGATCCAGAATATATAAAGAACTCCTATGAATCAACTAGAGAAATTCAACACAATAGAAAAATGCAGAAAAAGACATGACATGACATTTAACAGGACAAAAAATATGAATTTCAATCAGTCCACAAAAAGATGATTGATCTCATTTATAATCAGGGACATGCAATATAAAACCATAGTAAGATATTTTTTATCACAGCTATCAAATTGGTATAAAGTTAAACTGTCAGAAACTGTCAAGTGTTGATGAAGATGTGGAGCAGTTAGAACTTTCATTCACTGTTTTTGAGACTGTACGTTGGGCAAGTTTGGAGAACAGTTTGGTATTTTCTGTTAAAGATGCACAAAATAACCACTTAGTGATTCCTTCTTATGGGTATACATCCTAGAGAAAATGTTGCACGTGTGACCAGAAACAAGTGGAAAATGATCTTAAAGCATTCTTTTTAATAACAAACAAAATGTTTTGCAGAAACCAACACAATACTGTAAAACAATTATCATTTAATTAAAAATAAATAAATTTAATTTTAAAAATCACATTATGAGCAAGGCAATTAGAAACTTACAGATTGGAGATAAATTGTGGAATATTCATGAACTGCAGTTACATGGATCAAAATTGTTGAATGTAAAACATTACTGAGTGAAAAAAATTCTCTAAGAAGTAAAGAACATTTCAATTTCATTTATATAAATATACACATTTCAAAAACTGCAAAATCAAACAATATTTTTGTGATAATCTACATGTATAGAAATAGTATAAAAGCATGCCAGTGAATGACAACACCACTTTCAGAATAATAGTTACCCTTGAGGACAGAGGGCTTCTGGTGGCTCAGACAGTAAAGAATCTCCCAGCAATGCACGAGACCCAGATTCGATCCCTAGGTCAGGAAGATCCGCTGGCAAAGGGAATGGATACCCTCTCCAATATTCTTGCCCGGAAAACCCCTTGGACAGAGGAACCTGGCAGGTTACAGTCCGTGGGGTGGCAAAGAGTTGGCACAATGAGTCGGACACAACTGAGCAACTAACACTTTCACTTTCCCTTTGAGGGAAGGAAATGGATTGGGGAGGAAATTCATGTTCCAACCATGTTATTTTATTTCTTTTTAAAAAATCTGAAACATTTAAAAAATGACTGAAACATTTATGGGACTGGGGGATGAAGCTGGTGGTGGGAACGTGAGATGTAACTGGTGGTAAATATATGGTACTCAGTATATTATTTTCTTTTTTCTATACGATCAGTTTGGAGAAGGCAATGGCACCCCACTCCAGTACTTTAGCCTTGAAAAATCCCATGGATGGAGGAGCCTGGTAGGCTGCAGTCCATGGAGTCGCTGAGGGTCAGACACGACTGAGCGACTTCACTTTCACTCTTCACTTTCACTCTTCACTCTCATGCATTGGAGAAGGAAATGGCAACCCATTCCAGTGTTCTTGCCTGGAGAATCCCAGGGACAGGGGAGCCTGATGGGTTGCCGTCTAGGGGGTCGCACAGAGTCGGATACGACTGAAGCGACTTAGCAGCAGCAGCAGCATACGATCAGTTGGCATACATAATAAATCTTTCAGAGACAATAAAAAATGCAAAGGAGAGACACACTGATCCCTGCCTTCCTAGTGGGAGCTGACTTCTCTATGTTTTCCTCCATTGCTCAGCAGGCCTAGCCTCAATCATGACTGTGGGCGGTGAGGCTTCTGCTGCGGTTCTTCCTCCCTGCAGACTGAAGCACTCACGCAAACAGGAGACTGCACTGAGCCTGGCCCACGCCAATGTTCCTTGCTCTGTCATCCCTAAGGTTAGCCAGTAGGGCTTTGGGGCCAGAGGAAGGGACACTGGATCCCTTCACATACTCCCCTAGCCAGCTTTCTGCTATGGTTCTCATACTGAGCCCGGCACAAAGAAGGCGTCCAAGATGTGTTTGTTGAATCGACCTGAGAAATTGTCAGCACATAGTGAGCTGCTGGTAGGACATGAAAATAGTTACATGGTGATGTGGTGTGGGCCAACATCTGTTGTGTTCCCTAGTTCGGTCAGCACTCTAGCTAACATTCTCTGGGGAGTCCATTTGCAGGAAGCTGACAGCAGGTATTCAAAAATTTTAGGGTTTGGGCTTAATTTCAGATAAGCAGGATAATCTGGGCTCCGTGCCAATGAGAAACAGATTCTGCTGTCTTTTTCTGCCTTTTCAACATCTCAAGTTCTTATACCATCCACTCATATACAACTCTCTTCTTTAGAAAGTCATCTGAGAAACTGGCAAAAAGCATCATCACTCTTTTCTATTTCTATTCTGATGTGTAATCAATGGGAACCAACTGTGATAGAAATGGAGGATTATGAATTGATAAGAGCAATCTATTTCCATTTGTTTTTGTTCCTGGGCAAAATAATGAAGGAAAATGTACCGGATGCGTAGAAGTATAGTGTACATTTTCTGGGTCAGCCTTTCTATAAGGGTACTCAATTATTTCTGTGTCTTTTTCAGAGAGGAAAAAATACGCTTTCCACATTTAAATTGATTGGACTTGGGAAAAGTTTTTATGGGAATGATTTTCTAGGAACATTGAGATATAAAATATCAGCCCTTTTCCCTCTACTTTACTAATCTGTGAATTTAATATCTATTTTCTGCTATCCTCTTACAACAAAAACTATGTGTTCTCCAACTTGATAACACTATTGATAATTTTTTTCAAAAGATCACATTGCAAAAATTATACCACTCTAAAAGTAAGCCATTTTTCTTTTCCTACGTTCTTACTTTCCAGTCTTATTCTAGACAAAGGAATTCTTTTTACATAGTGAATCACAGCATATAGATTTGTATTTCATTTAGGGTATAACATGACTTCAAAGTAAAATGGCACATGAGTCTCATGATTTTATAATCATGCTGATTACATATTATCACATATACATTCACATAAAATAGACAGGTAAAGTTTTGTATGTTTTAAAGTATCTCTATGCATTTTATTGTATATGTGAATGTTGTGTGTGCACTGTCAGTTTTGTCCTACTCTTTGCAACCCCGTGGACTGTAGCCCACCAGGCACCTCTGTTCATTGACTTGTCCAAGCAAGAATATTAGAGTAGGTTGCCATTTCCTCTTCCAGGGGATGTAGATAAATGTCACCTCCATGGAAGAAATATTTGAACTTAAAAAAAATTATTTATTTATTTATTTCTGACTGCACTGGGTCTTCGTTGCTATGCAAGGGCTTTCTCGAGCTGCAGAGAGCCGGTGCTATTCTTTGACGTAGGCATGGGACCTCAGCAGTTGAGACATGTGGGCTCTAGAGTTGGGGCATATGGGGTCTTCCCAGACCAGAGATCAAACCTGTGTCCCCTGCATTGGCAGGTGGATTTTTTTTCTTCTTCTTTATTTAATTTCTTTAGTTTTGGCTGTGCTGGGTCTTCATCGCTGCAAGCGGGCTTTCTCTAGTTGTGGTGAGTGGGGGCTACTCTCTAGCTGAGGTGTTCAGGCTTCTCACTGTGGTGGCTTCTCCTGTTGCAGAGCACAGGCCCTTGAGCAGAGCTCAGCAGTTGTGGTGCTCAAGCTCAGTTTCCCCAAGGCATGTGGAATCTTCCCCAACCAGGAATGGAGTACATGTCCCCTGCACTGGCAGGAGGGTTCTTAACCACTGAACCAGTTGGGAAGTCCGGCAGCTGGATTCTTAGTGGACCATCAGGAAAGTCCCATTTGGATTTTTTAAAGTTAGCTCTTTCAAACTAGCAGAGCTCTCAGCCAAGATAGAGAAGAAATTTACTTAGGGCTTAAAACTTAATGAAGTTGAGTTACCTATTTGAGTCAAATCACAAAGTTAAAAAGTAGAATGGTGGTTACCAGGAGCTGGGAGTAAGGGAGATTGGGGAGTTACTGTTTAACAGGAGTCCCTGTTGGGGAAAAGAAAAAGGTCTGGAGATGGATGGTGGTGATGGTTGTATAAAAACGTGAATGTACTTACAGCCACTGAACTTAAAACTTATTAAAATGGTAAATTTTGTTTGTGTATTTTTGCCACAGAAATGCTTTAAAAGATGAAACAGTTCATTAGTTAACTAAATGTTTACTAAACTTTTAGTTTACTAACATTTACTGCCTCAAATTTATTTTGAAATGTGACGATTTGTAAATAATAAATACATTAATGTTGAAATGCATTGGGTTTCAGAATAGTAGGTTCAGAAACAAATGAATAAAGGAATTTTGCCTTAAAAGGAAATTAAAATGAAACTTAACGGATGTGATTTATAGATTCATGGGAAGTGAAGAAGACTGAAGCTGTGGGAGACCCAGAATTGGTGATTAGTTAACTCATCCAAAGTCTGTCTTAGTCCATTCAGGCTGTTAGAACAAAATACCAGAGACTGGGTGACTCACAAACAGCAGATACTGATTTCTCACAGTCCTGGAGGCTGGAAGTCAGAGATCAGGGTACCAGAGTGGTTGGGTGAGGACCCTGTTTTTGGTCAGTTTCCTTGTATCGTCAAGTGGCAGAAGTGAGTAGGGAGCTCTGTGCATTCTCTTTTATAAGGGCACTAATCGCATTCATCAGGGCTCCACTACCATGACCTAATCATCTCCCAAAGCCCTCACTTCTAGAAACCACCACATTGGATGTGAAGATTTCAACATACGAATTTAGGAAGGACACAAACATCCATTCTGTAGCAAAGTCTCACACTTAGAAATGACAGAGACACGTAAAACCCAGGTAATTTTTACTGAAATGGAAAAAAGGATTAAGGTTTTCAATTCTCCTATGGATCTGGATTTTTAAATGTTATGTTTCAAATGTCATATAGGATTTGAAGTTGTTTTAAAATTTATTAAATATGTATTGTTGTTGTTCATTTGCTCAGTCCTATCCAATTCTTTGTGACCCCATGGACAGCAGCACACCAGGCCTCCCTGTCCATCACCAACTCCTGGAGCTTGCTCAAACTCACATCGATTGAGTTGATGATGCCATTCAACCATCTCATCCTCTGTCACCCCATTCTCCTCCTGCCCTCAATTTTTCCCAGCATCAGGATCTTTTCTAATGAGTCATCTCTTCACATTAGATGGCCAAAGTACCGGAGTTTCGGCATCAGTCCTTCCAGTGAATATTCAGGGTTGATTTCCTTTAAGATTCATTTGATCTCCTTGCTGTCCAAGGGACTCTCAAGAGTCCCAGCACCACAGCTAGAAAGCATCAATTAGCTTCAATTTTTTAAAGAAAATTGTTTCTCTGGTTATAAAAGTATATATGGTCTTTGTAGAAAATGTGGAAAATAAAGTATATAAAGATTAAAAATCACCTATATCCCCACCCCTAATAAATACTTGTTAATATTTTGGTGTACTTTTTTCTAGGCTATTTCTTAAACACATAGTTGAAATTACTATACAAAAATTCTTTGTCTTTTTTTCATTTAGTATTATAATATATTCTTCATAAATATAATTTTACATGTCTTTAGGATATTCTGACTTATGGTTGCCTCATAATTTGCTTAAATATTCTTTTACTGTTGGACATTTAGGCCATTTCCATTTGTGTTATCAGTAATATAGTGACCTTCCTCATATAAAGGTTTTGTCTGCATTTTAAGTTCTTATTTAAGAAAAAGTTCTATAAGTAGGTTTACTAGGTTAAGATTATAAATATTTTTAAGATTCTTGGTTTATATTGTTGCATTGCTTTTTGAAAAGTTACTATGAATTTATACTTTCAACAGAAATATGTTATCACCACTGGAGTACAAATAAGGCCTAATATTCATTAGGCTCTAGTTTTTACTGGATACTAAGGTACTTTGGAAGGAGTGATGCTAAAGCTGAAACTCCAGTACTCTGGCCACCTCATGCGAAGAGCTGACTCATTGGAAAAGACTCTGATGCTGGGAGGGATGGGGGACAGGAGGAAAAGGGGACGACAGAGGATGAGATGGCTGGTTGGCATCACCGACTCGATGGACGTGAGTTTGAGTGAGCTCCGGGAGTTGGTGATGGACAGGGAGGCCTGACGTGCTGTGATTCATGGGGTCGAAAAGAGTCAGACACAACTGAGCGACTGAACTGAACTGAACTGAAGGTCTCCCTGGATGCTCACAGACAAGTCTGTGCCAGTCTCTTGTGGGGTCACTGCTCCTTTCTCCTGGGTCCTGGTATGCTCAAGGTTTGTTGGTGCCCTCCAAGAGTCTGTTTCCCCAGTCCTGTGTAAGTTTGTAAGAAAGGCAAAGGAAAAAAGGGAAGATATACCCATTTGAATGCAGAGTTCCAAAGAACAGCAAGGAGAGATAAGAAAGTCTTCCTCAGTGATCAATGTAAAGAAATAGAGGAAAACAACAGAATGGGAAAGACTAGAGATCTCTTCAAGAAAATTAGAGATACCATGGGAACATTTCATGCAAAGATGGGCACAATAAAGGACAGAAATGATATGGACCTAACAGAAGCAGAAGATATTAAGAGGTGGCAAGAATACACAGAAGAACTGTACAAAAAAGATCTTCATGACCCAGATAATCATGATGGTGTGATCAATCACCTAAAGCCAGACATCCTGGAATGTGAAGTCAAGTGGGCCTTAGAAAGCATCACTATGAACAAAGCTAGTGGAGGTGATGGAATTCTAGTTGAGCTATTTCAAATCCCAAAAGATGGTGCTGTGAAAGTGTTGCACTCAATATGCCAGCAAATTTGGAAAACTCGGCAGTGGCCACAGGACTGGAAAAGGTCAGTTTTCATTCCAATCCCAAAGAAAGGCAATGCCAAAGAATGCTCAAACTACCACACAATTGCACTCATCTCAGAAGCTAGCAAAGTAATGCTCAAAATTCTCCAAGCTAGGCTTTAACCGTACATGAGCCATGAACTTCCGGATATTCAAGCTGGATGTTTTTGCTACCAGAAATCAAATGGCCAACATCCTTTGGATCATCGAAAAAGCAAGAAAGTTCCAGAAAAACATCTACTCCTGCTTTATTGACTATGCCAAAACCTTTGACTGTGTGGATCACAACAAACTGTGGAAAATTCTTCAAAAGACAGGAATACTAGAACACTTGACCTACCTCCTGAGAAATTTCTATGCAGGTCATGAAGCAATAGTTAGAATTGGACGTGGAACAACAGACTGGTTCCAAATAGGGAAAGGAGTGCATCAAGGGTGTGTATTGTCACCTTGCTTATTTAACTTATATGCAGAGTACATCATGAGAAATACTGGGCTGGGTGAACCACAAGTTGGAATCAAGATTGCCTGGAGAAATATCAATAACCTCAGATATGCAGATGATACCACCCTTATGGAAGAAAGTGAAGAGGAACTTAAGAGCCTCTTGATGAAAGTGAAAGAGGAGACTGAAAAAGTTGGCTTAAAACCCAACATTCAGAAAATGAAGATTATGGCATCTGGTCCCATCACTTCATGGGAAATAGATGGGGAAACAGTGGAAACAGTGACAGACTATTTTTTGGGGGCTCCAAAATCACTGCAGATAGTGACTGCAGCCATGAAATTAAAAGATGCTTGCTTCTTATGACCAACATAGACATACTAAGACCAACACAGCATACTAAGAAGCAGAAATGTTACTTTGCCAACAAAGGTCCACCTAGTCAAAGCTGTGGTTTCTCCAGTAGTCATGTATGGATGTGAGAGTTGGACTATAAAGAAAGCTAAGTGCCAAAGAATTGATGCTTTTGAACTGTGGTGTTGGAGAAGATGCTTGAGAGTCCTTTGGACAGCAAAGAGATCCAACCAGTCCATCCTAAAGGAGATCAGTCCTGAATATTCATTGGAAGGACCGATGCTGAAGCTGAAACTCCAATACTTTGGGCACATGATGTGAAGAACTGACTCATTTGAAAAGACCCTGATGCTGGAAAAGATTGAAGGAGAGAGAAGGGGATGACAGAGGATGAGATGGTTGGATGGCATCACCGACTCAATGGACATAAGTTTGAGTAAACTCTGGGAGCTGATGATGGACAGGGAGGCCTGGCATGCTGCAGTCCATGGGTCACAAAGAGTCAGATATGGCTGAGCGACTGAACTGAACTGAAGGTCTCCCTGGTGACTCAGTGGTAAAGTATCTGCCTGCCAATATAGGTATGTGAGTTCAATCTCTGTGTATGTTCAGTGGTGTCTGACTCTTTGTGATCCCATGGGCCATAACCTCCCCAGGCTGCTCTGTCCATGGAATTTTCCAAGTAGGAATACTGGAGCAGGTTGCCGTTTCCTCCTCCAGGGGATCTTCCCAACCCAAAGATTGAATCCAGGTCTCTTGTGTCTCTACATTGGCAGGCAGATTCTTTACCAACTGCACCATAGATCGCCTGGAGAAGCAAATGGCAACCCATTCCAATACTCTTGCCTGGGAAATCCCACAGACAGAGAAGCCTTGTGGGTGACAGTCCATGGCTTTGCAAAAGAGTTGGACATGACTTAGTGACTAAACAAACTCATTACTTAGTATGTATTAACTCAACATTAAAATCTTTTATATTATTGGTGAAAAAGCGGCCTATTGTTTTAATTTCATGTATTTAATAATTAGTGATATTGAGCTCTTTTATTTTTTAATTTTCTTTGTGAGATTTTACATTTTTATGTTGTTAAATCTACTTAGTTGTACTTCATGATTCATTTTTGCTTTAAAACATTTAATTGTATTAACAGCTCAGTAATAAATAAGATACATTTTACAAGTCTAACACTCACTGCATTTATAATATTTCAGGCTTTTGCAGGAGGAACAACCAAACCAGATTCTTGTGCAAATATGTTACTTAACATAACTTTACATTCTTTACATAACTGTTCTTTTGAAGC
This sequence comes from Neotragus moschatus, assembly GCA_006410615.1. Lineage (NCBI taxonomy): Eukaryota > Metazoa > Chordata > Mammalia > Artiodactyla > Bovidae > Neotragus > Neotragus moschatus. The sequence continues at coordinate 427,463 of SJYA01001624.1, forward strand.
TTAAAAAAGCTCTTTCTCAACAACCTATATTTTCATCCATATGGAATCGACTAACTACATGTAACAAACGAAATGAAGAACTATAGAGTCCTTAAAAGTCACACCATATACCTATATTTGGTGACACATGAAGATGTTAGTGACATTATTGAGCAGGAAGGAAGAACACAATATAGCAAGTACAAAACATGCCCCTCTTGTAAATTAAACATATATGTGCACAAAAAAATGCCTGAAGTGACTACCAAAATTCTGTCAATGTTTATTTCTGGTTCATGAAACTTCAGTGGATTTTTAATATTTTCTTTGTGCTTTTCTGATCTGTTTCAATAATTTGCAATGAGCATGTACCATTTTTACTAAAACAACTGACATTTTTAAAAGCATGAGCAAAACTTTCTTCACATATAAAAGAACAATAGTATTTGTCTATTTTTTCCTACCCTTTAAGCAAATGTTTACACACATGAACAGCATTTAGTATTTGTACAATTTCCAGAAAAGTGTATATATATGTACATATATTTCAATGTATGGGTTAAATATGCATGCTTATCAGTGAATATATTTTACAGGAACCTTGGGACTTCTAAATACTGGATAATTCCTAATGAAAAGAACTCTTAAGTGAACTATTCTTCTAATCTGCAGACCTTCCCAATACATAACTTTCTAGATGATGTCATACAAACCTCTTCCTGCATCTGGGACTGTTTCCAGTGGCTACATGTGGGAGCTTCCCGTTTTTGTTCTAAGTGAGTGATATTTACTGGAAATGGAGGTTCACTAACAAGATCTCAGTTCAGATAGCTTTGTGGGGACAGGAAAAAGTGATCGTGAGATGGCTTTGGCCAAAAACTTTTACTTTCTCCCTTGTCATTATCTTGTTTTGATAGGTTGACTTGATTTTGTTTTGAAATTACCTCTTGTAAAAAACCTAAGAGGCATGATATGGGCTATCTTCCTCCTTCTCCACTCCTATCAAAGTTCCCAACTTAAATTTTTCTTCCCTTTCCCCTCCTACATACCCACATACTGACTTCAACTACAGAGGAGAGGAGGAGACAGCCAAGAACCCATAGACAGCATGGCTGGACATTTGACTGCTCCCTGCTCTTAGATCTGGAAGGGACTTACGACAATATTTAGATGTGAACACAAAAGGCAAAGGGATTTTTCAAGATGGTACAGCTGATTGGTAGTAGAACAAAATAGAAAACCTAGGTTTCATATCTCTTAGTTTAGGGCCCTTGAGTTAAAACTCATAAACACTTTTTACATTTTTTTGGAACTGTGTATAAGAGTAACTTAAAGAGTTCCAGGTAAAAGTTCCAGGTTTTTCTTGCTGAATAACAGGACTTGGTTATATTAATAGATTTTTTTTTAATATAATAAAGATCAACTAAATAAAGAAAAAAGCTCCCAAATGTACTGAGTTCTTCCATATTTGCCTTTCCCCTTGATTATAATTTTGTAATATCAGAACTATCTACAGTGTTTTACTAAAATACTTTAAGATGAAACATTCTCAAGACCAAATTAATTAAAAATTTAAAGATTAATATACATCATGCTATACTTGAGGAGGTAGGGAGACTGTTGCGAATTCAGATAATGATATGATGTCATAGCTTATGAAAGGTCAGGAATCTCATCATTTATCTGTCTTACCATCAAATTGTCATTTTGTGTGCTATAATATTTGTGGGACACATTTATTAGTATCAGAAAAGCTACAGCTCCCAATATGTTCAAGGTATTCTAAAATGTTCTGTTATGGCTGTCATTTTCGTAAAGTGTGATGGCTAATATCAGGTAAAGGACAAGATGTTCATCTTGGGACCACTGCCAATGGGGAATATGAAGGAAAGAGCTTTTCCATTTTCTTTGTTTCTGATTTTCATAGCAGAGACCATTTCTTCTCCACATCAAGGGTGTGAGATGAAGAGAAGCAGCCAAATGAATGAACCTTGGCAAGGGAAGATGGAAGCCCCAGATAGAGTGATGAAATGTGAAAAAGTCCAGAGTTGCTCCAAGTGATTTCAAATTCCCAGTTTAGAAAAATAATACCTTAGAGTCTTGAGAAAAACTTTGTATGGGATCACCAAATATCTGTCAGGGACTTGTGGGACACCATCAAGAGAGATATAGCAGTGGGATGTCTTAATATTTAAAAAGAAGGCAGTACCAGACAAATTGTAGACCGTTGCCTGTAACTTCAATCTCGGGCAAAATTCTAGAACCCATAGTAGAGTAACAGTTTCAAGTACGAGGTGAAGAAGTGATGGAATCAGAACGAATTTACTCAGAATCAGCCAAGGCTGACAACCTCCTTCCCTCTTTGACAGGGTCACCCACCCAGTAGTTTGGGAAACTCCTCGTAGAGAGAGCATTTCAACATCAGTTAGACATCTAATGAGAATTTTCATAACATTCTTCCAGACAAGATGGGGAAATATGAACTGGACTCTGGTGTTCTTTTTTTTTTTTCTTTTTATCTTTTGTCTTCCCCACATGGCTTGTGGGATCTTAGTTCCCCTACCAGGGATCAAATCTGAGCCCCCGGCATTGGCAGCATGGAGTCTTAACTACTGGACCACCAAGGACATCCCATGGCATTCTTGATGATAGTTAGTAAACCAGCAGTTTATATGCAGAAGGTGCTGACTAACAAATTGATATCAAACTGCAAGGAAGCATATAATGATAAGTCCTAGGGTTGTGTCCCTCTTCCCCTCACAAATGCTTTCAGAATAAATACACAAAAAGTATGCTCATTAAATTTATAGGTGATCTGAAGTTGGAGAAACGCTGGACTGGAAGAAACACAAGCTGGAATCAAGATTGCCGGGAGAAACATCAATAACCTCAGATATGCAGATGACACCACCTTATGGCAGAAAGTGAAGAGAAACTAAAGAGCCTCTTGATGAAAGTAAAAGAGGAGAGTGAACAAGTTGGCTTAAGGCTCAACATTCAGAAAACGAAGATCATGGTGTTCGGTTCCATCACTTCATGGCAAATAGATGGGGAAACAGGGGAAACAGCATCAGACTTTATTTTTGGGGGGCTCCAAAATCACTGCAGATAGTGATTGCAGCCATGAAATTAAAAGAC
>SJYA01001624.1:431781-512350 GCA_006410615.1 Neotragus moschatus
TCATGGCAAATAGATGGGGAAACAGGGGAAACAGCATCAGACTTTATTTTTGGGGGGCTCCAAAATCACTGCAGATAGTGATTGCAGCCATGAAATTAAAAGACACTTACTCTTTGGAAGAAAAGTTATGACTAACCTAGATGACATATTCCAAAGCAGAGACATTATTTTGCCAACTAAGGTCCATCTAGTCAAGGCTATGGTTTTTCCTGTGGTCATGTATGGATGTGAGAGGTGGACTGTGAAGAAGGATGAGTGCCGAAGAATTGATGCTTTTGAAGTGTGGTGTTGGAGAAGACTCTTGAGAGTCCCTTGGACTGCAAGGAGATCCAACCAGTTCATTCTGAAGGAGATTAGCCCTGGGATTTCTTTGGAAGGAATGATGCTAAAGCTGAAACTCCAGTACTTTGGCCACCTCATGCGAAGAGTTGACTCATTGGAAAAGACTCTGATGCTGGGAGGGATTGGGGGCAGGAGGAGAAGGGGACAACAGAGGATGAGATGGCTGGATGGCATCACTGACTCAATGGTTGTGAGTCTGAGTGAACTCCGGGAGTTGGTGATGGACAGGGAGGCCTGGGGTACTGCAATTCATGGGGTCGCAAAGAGTCGGACACGACTGAGCGACTGAACTGAACTGAAGTTGGAGGTATGATGAATACTTGGATGATAGAATCAATGAGCCGAATCTAAAAGGATGCAATTTGAAAGCTATTAATATAAGGTCTGATGAACTAACTTGTATTAGTAAGAATGGGTTATACTTCTTTAGCAGAAGCTAAGAGCCTTAGCCCAATCTGAGTCAGAAGTATAAAATGGTTGCCAAAAATAACTAAGATTTTAGGTTGCATCTAAGATGGCACCCCACTCCAGTATTCTTGCCTGGAAAATCCCATGGACGGAGGAGCCTGGTAGGCTACAGTCCATGGGGTCGGGAAGAGTCGGACACGACTGAGCGACGTCACTTTCACTTTAGGAGTGCGGTGGTAAAATGTAATAACTAGCACTCTGGAAGAAAAAAACACCTTGATTTATAGCACCTGCCAATTTCTGTAGTGTAAGTACTCCCACCATGGCCAGTTTCAAACTACCAGCATGACTTCACTTCCGGTTTGGAAGACATCTGCAGCAGCACACCAGCGTGTGTGCGTGTGCTCAGTAGCTTCAGTTGTGTCCAACTCTTTGAGACCCCATGGACTGTAGCCCACCAGGCTCCTCTGTTCAGGGGATTCTCCAGGCAAGAATGCTGGAGTGGGTTGCCATGCCCTTCTCCAGGGGATTTTCCTGACCCACGGATTGAGCCCGAGACTCTTGTGTCTCATGCGTTGGTAGGTGGGTTCTTTACCACTAGTGCCACTTGGGAAGCCCAGAGCACACCAGTACATGACAGTATTTCCACCACACAAATGAGGTCAATGCAAATAATCTCAAGAGAAGAGATAATAGTAATATGGAGTAAATTTATCAGCAAGTGATGTTTTAAGTGTTTTCACTTTTGTTTATTATAATATATTTAATTCTAAGTTTATGTAATTTAACTTTTGATTATGGATGCTTATAACAACTGGCCCACACAGAATTCTTAAAAGTTGAGCACTCAGCTCTAGGGACTTTATGTATCCAGGCTCCAGCCTGGGGTAACAAAAAACTGAGGGAACTGGAATAAGGGAGGTGATAGCCCTGTTCTCTGCAGTTGTCAGGCCACACCCAGATCACTTCATTCCAGAGCAGCACAAATTTACAAGTCAAACTGTTCTGAGAGGAAAGCAGAGCAGCCAGGATGGCAGGAAACCAAAGTCCTGGGTGTACAGAACAGTGGACAGAATTAGAGCTGGAGCTCAAAAGGTCTTCATGAGGGATTAGGACAAAAGGGCCAGGTGAATGCTGGTTTTCAAACATTTGAGAGGCGATTGTGTGAGGAAGGGCTGGTCCTATAATCTACAGTTGGCAGAGATACAGGGAGATGAATTTCTGCTCAGGATAAGAAAGAACTTTCAAAGCTGTCACAAGTGGAATGGGCTGAGGGTAATCCTGCAAAATGTGGGCAATAATATTTAGGAACAATGTGGAGGTGGTTCAAGCCTCAGAGGAGGGAATAGGGTCCCCTCCAAGTCTCAGTTCAATTCAGTTGCTCAGTCGTGTCCGACTCTTTGTGACCCCATGAATCACAGCACACCAGGCCTCCCTGTCCATCACCAACTCCCAGAGTTCACCCAAACTCATGTGCATCAAGTTGGTGATGTCATCCAGTCATCTCACCCTTTGTCATCCCCTTTTCCTCNAAGAACACTGGAGTGGGTTGCCATTTCCTTCTCCAGTGCATGAAAGTGAAAAGTGAAAGCGAAGTTACTGAGTCGTGTGCGACTCTTCGAGACCCCAAGGATTGCAGCCTACCAGGCTCCTCCGTCTATGGGATTTTCCAGGCAAGAGTACTGGAGTGCGTTGCCATTGCCTTCTACGAGTTCCTAAACTTTGATGCACCACTCTTTCAAGGTTGCGCTAGTGGTAAAGAATCTGTCTGCCAAAGCAGGAGATGCAAGAGGCGTGAGTTTGACCCCTGAGTTGGGAAGATCCCCTGGAGTAGGAAAAGGCAACCCACTCCAGTATTCTTGCCTGGAGATTCTATGGACAGTGGAGCCTGATGGGCTACAGTCCATGGGGTCACAAAGAGTTGGACACGACTGAATCAACTGAGTATGCATGTATACAGGGTGCAGTTGAAAAAAAAATTTTTTTTTAACTTTTTTGGTTTGTATTGAAATATAGAGGATTAACAATGTTATGATAGTTTCAGGTGAATAGCAAAAGGACTCAGCCATACATATACATCTATCCATTCTCTCCCAAACTTCCCTCCCATCTAGGTTGCCACAAAAAATTGAGCAGAGTTCCCCGTGCTATACAGTAGGTCCTTGTTGGTTATCCATTTTAAATATGGCAGTGTGTACATGTTAATCCCAAATTCCCTAACTGTCCCTTCTGCCTATCTGCCTCCTTGGCAACTCTAAATTTATCCTCTAAGCCTATGAGTCTCTTTCTGCTTTGTAAGTAAGTCATTTGTATCATTTTTTTTTTTTTTAGATTCCACATATAAGGGATGTCATACAGTATTTCTCCCTCTCTGTCTGTCTTACTTCACTTAGTATGACAATTTCTAAGTCCTTCCATGATGCTTCATTATTTTATTCTTTTTAATGGCTGGGTAATATTCCATTTTATATATGTACCACATCTTCTTTATCCATTCCTCTGTTGATGGACATTTAGGCTGCTGTCATGTCTTGGCTATTGTAAATAGTGCTGCAATAAATATTGGGATGTATGTATCATTTCAGATATGTTTTCCCCTGGATATATGCCCAGGAGTGGGACTGCAGGGTAGCTCTACTTTTAGTTGAAAAAGGTTTTTTTTTGTTAAGGAAAAAAAATTTTAAGTAAAAAGAGTCATGCAATGAATACATCACCTCACTAAGTTTCTATAATTATCAATTGTATCTAATCTTGTATCATCTATATACCTACCCTGGATCACTGTGAAACACATTCATGACTTCATCTCACTGCATCTATAATGACTTCAGTATTTTTCTCTAAGATATAAGGACTTTTTGAAAATATAACCACAGTACTTTCATCACACTTAAGAAATTAATTCTGATCCCCTAAAATCATCTAATATCCAGTCAGCATTTAAATTTTCCCAACTGTCTCATACATTTTAAAATTTGAATTTGCTCAAATTGAGATCTATCTAAGGTCCACACATTGCAATTGGCTGATGTGTTTCTTAAGTTTCTTTTAATGTGTAGGTTTTACCTTTACGTTATTTTTTCTCCCTGGCAGTTTGTTTGCTGAGAATGCTGAGTCACTTGTCTTGTAGAATTTCCCAGTCTGGATTTTTCTGACTACTTTATTATGATGTGTTCAACATGTTCCTCTGTCCCCTACATTTCCTGTGATCAAATCTATGTTTGATTTTGTGCGGTATTGTGTATTTCTCATTAGGAAGAAAAGAATGTCTGGCTCTCTTTTTGCTGTGTTAGCAGCCACTAAGAAGTCCATTAAATATTAGGAGTTTCAAATGGTGATGTTCTATCATTCTGTCCTCATTTATTAGCTGCAATACTTCTCTAAAGAGAACTATCTCTCATCAATTATTTGTACTCTGAAGTACAGATTATACAAGAAATATCAAGTGAATGCCTAATTATTCATTAATTTTCAAAATAATGAATTGTTTCCCTAGCATCTGCTGAATTTGACCAGTGAGATGTTTGATTTTGTCTTGAGTATCATTATGAACTCATGTTTTTTTTATGTATTTCAATCCATTTCCATTACTATTACTATTAATATTCATTTGTGCCACATTTGGCCAGTGGGAGTTTATTCAGGTTGGCTTCCAAGTCTTTTTTACATGATCCTGGTAATTTTCTTGTTTTCTAGTATAAGATTCCTTATATTCTAGTCTCAGCTCATGAATTTTCAGCCTCAGATATGGAATCAGTCATTACCTCAAGGGCCCTGATTCCTTTTAATGGGCAGTGAAATTTAGAGACAATAGTCTGGCCTCCAGGGTTCTTAGGCTACTGGGTTGATCACAGTTTCTAGGCCATCTCAGTAGAAAGAGTTAGGAAATACTCCTAGTCTTCAAAAATAGCTATGTCATGAGTTCAAATGACATTTTCAAACAAGACTACAGGATATTTCTTTCTTTCTTTTTTCTGACTGCACTGCGCTGCGTATGGGATCTCAGTTGTCCAACCAGGGATCAAACCTGTGCCCCTTGCAGTGGAAGCACAGAGTCTCAACCACTGAATCTTCTGGGAATTCCCAGGGTGTTTTCTAATTTCACCAGTGTTACATTTGTATTTTCTTTCTTATCAAAAATCCAAATCCAAAGACATCAACACAAATTGCTTTATCTTACAATAGACATGCCACTGTCTTAGAAGAACTGTTCTAATATTTCCACCCATAATGTGATTACTAGAATCCATTTTTTTGGATTACTGGAATCCATTATGTAGTTATTTTTGTTTTTAAAGTATATCATAACAAAGAAAATCAAATTAAAGTCACTTGAAATAATTTCTGTGTTGTTACTTCTCCAACTACATTTTAGTTTATTTGTTTCATTTTTGTTTTAATATTTTTTTTAAAATGATGAAAAAATTTTTAATGAAATTGTGTGAAATATTTACCAGCTTCTGAAGTCAGATCCTCAAACCAGGCATATTCAGATGACAGTGTTGTCTTTTCCAGTCCCCTCCACCTGATCCTTTTCCCCAAAAGAGATAATTTTAAAAAACCAAAGAAACAAAAAGTTTTATGTTTTTTTCTTTTATTTAAAAAAGAAAATCAGATATTTTTGTGTATTGACATCTCCCTTTTTAGATGAAACAATGGTATCACATAGATTCTGTTCCTACCTTGCCTTGTCTTCTCTAACCCTATATTTGCAGAATTGTTTCATGTAGTCCTCATCGATTTTTACAGTTGTGTTGTACTCTGTTGTGTGGATTGAACATAAGGTGACTTGGATGTTAGACATTCATGAAAATAAAAATTTAAAGCCTTGTAACATTGGAAAAGACTCTGATGTTGGGAGGTATTGAGGGCAGGAAGAGAAGAGGACGACAGAGGATGAAANCATCGATTTTTACAGTTGTGTTGTACTCTGTTGTGTGGATTGAACATAAGGTGACTTGGATGTTAGACATTCATGAAAATAAAAATTTAAAGCCTTGTAACATTGGAAAAGACTCTGATGTTGGGAGGTATTGAGGGCAGGAAGAGAAGAGGACGACAGAGGATGAAATGGCTGGATGGCATCACCAACTTGATGCACATGAGTTTGGGTGAACTCTGGGAGTTGGTGATGGACAGGGAGGCCTGGTGTGCTGTGATTCATGGGGTCACAAAAAGTCGGACACAATTGAGCGACTGAACTGAACTGAACATTGATCATGGTCAACAGAGAAAAAATTTAGGCACCTCTCAAATTTTTCCCCCAGTTGCTCTCTCCCCTCTATTTAGGACTTTGCTCTGTTTGTCTAGTTCTTATACCCTTACCCCTGGGACACCCTCTCTAGCCTTAGCAAATGGCCAGTATTTCTCAATTTTCTCAGGTTTCTAAATTAGCTCTTTTTTGTCCATCGTCTTAAAATGCTGCTGCTGCTTCTTCCTATTTTTTTTTTTAGGTGACAGTGCATGCCAAAGAGTTCATTTAAAAATAACTCCTGCAAAAGCTTTACCTCCTAATGAGTCACCTCTCTGATGTAACCTGAGGCCCTGACTTCAAATGTACATATATCAAGGCCTCGCTGGGTGCTTTATTAAGCACCACGTTTCAGTTGATAGCAGCTTAGGACTGTCTATAAAGCAAACAAAGCAATTCATAATCAAACTGTATCTTGGGACCTCAATGGGAAGAAACACGCTGAAATAATTGATAAGAATAATGATAAGTCATTGGTACATATGAATGCTGGGAATGGAGACTGTGGCAGCAGTTTTCCTTATAGATTTTTATGACTGAATTATCATGATGTGTTTTATATTTTAATACTCCCTTCAATATTTCTTGTGTGGTTATCAGAAATACAAATTTTACAAATACTCTACCCAGGAGAACCATCACTTGAACCATAATCTTTCTGGTACAGTCTTTGCACTGAAAAAAATACCAAACTTAAGATGGAATGAAGGTAAAAGTTTATAGATAGAAGAGAAAAAGGAACCAGATTCAAAATTATAGGCTCAGGACTTCCCTGGTGGTGTAGTGGTTAAGACTTCGCCTTTCAGTGCAAAGGGTGCAGGGTTGGCTCCTGGTCGGGGAGCTAAGATCCCACAGGTTTCTCAGCCCAAAAATCAAAATATAAAACAGAAACAATATTGCAACAAATTCAATAAAGACTTTAAAAATGGTCCATATCAAAAAATCTTAAAAAAAATAAAATCAATCAAAGCAAACAAAATTGTAGGCTCAAAGGTCAAACACTGAGAAGCTGCAGTAGTTATATATACAAACAAACACAAGCTATTTGTCGCAACGAGCCACTAAAGCCTAGAAACTGCCACAGAAACCCAGGGAGCAGTGGAGCACAGTCAGAAAAGACCTGGGACATGAGGCTCTAGAGCAATCCTGCTGAGCCGTTGAGATGTCACGTGAGAAGAAATGTCTGCAGAATGGGAATCTCCTGCAGGATCAGAGCTGTTTGGCCACTGTTTCTGGGCTTCCTAGCATATGTAGACTTTGAAGGGGTGTGGGTTAGTTGCTGTTGTTTAGAAACTAAATCGTGTCTGACTCTTCGACCTCTTGGACCATAGCCCTCCAGGCTCATCTGTCCATGGGGTTTCTCAGGCAAGAATACTGGAGTGAGTTGCCATTTCCTTCTCCAGGGGATCTTCCTGACCCAGGGATCAAACCCATGTCTCCTGTATTGGCAGGCGAATTCTTTACCATTGAGCCACCTGGGAAGCCCTGTGGGATTATTTAGTATTCAATAGTTTATCTTTCTTGAGGAAGCCTCAGAATATTACCTAAATTCTAGAAAGCTCGAAATATTCTGCTATAAGGAGACCTAACATATCCAACCCTGATTTGGGGCATGATGATTTGCATTATGCAATTTATTAAAATTTGCTGAAACTTTATAAAGTCAAGGAATTTACACCCAGAGTGTCTCTAAAAATTTTAGTGCTTTAGACCTCTATGTATTTATAAGTGCTGTGCACTTAGCTTGGAATTCCCTTTCCTTGAATTTTCACATCCTAACAAATCCCTGCTCACCCTTTAAGACCCAGCTTCATGTCCTATAGCACTAAGTATATATCTCTTGTAACAATATCTTGTATTATCATTATTTGTTTCTTGCTTGTTTTCTACTGAACTGTGAGTTCTTTTGACAGAGGAGCCTATTCTGCATACTTCAGTGCCTGGCATAAAAGACCCAATGTTTATTAAATGATCTTAGAGACCCATGGCATCCCACTCCAGCACTTGCCTGGAAAATCCCAGGCAAGGACGGAGGAGCCTGGTAGGCTGCAGTCCATGGGATCACAAAGAGTCAGACACGACTGAGTGACTTAACTTTCACTTTTCACTTTCATGCACTGGAGAAGGAAATGGCAACCCACTCCAGTGTTCTTGCCTGGAGGGTCCCAGGAATCGCAGCGCCTGGTGGGCTGCCGTCTATGGGGTCGCACAGAGTCAGACACGACTGACGTGACTTAGCAGCATAGACCAACAACCCAACCCCTCTCCCTGGAGAAGGAAAAGGCAACTCACTCCAGTATTCTTGCCTGGAGAATCCAATGGACAGAGGAATCTGGCAGGCTACATACAGTCCATAGGGTCGTATACAGTCCATAGGGTCGTAAGAGTCAGACACCACTTAGCAACTAAACCACCACCACCACCACCACCACCACCACCACCCAACACCTCTAAGTGTAAGAAACTGAGGCCCAAAGTGTTTCTTTAAATTCAGTAAAACAGCAAGCCTGTGCTGAGTATTTACTATGTACCTAGCTCTGTGTAAGGCTAAATGTCTTTAGTGTATTTTATGTGTGATTCAGAGTGCAATTTCCACTTATCCAGAGATCAAAAGATAAATACTGGTACCTCATGTGTTCTCAAAGAAAGATTAAATTATGCTCAGAATGAATTTACATAAGTTAATTTTATTATATTCTTAGTGAGTATCCCCCAAATATACTACCTACAGAATGTTAACTTAATTGCGAGCCTCTGTGTGCGTTTGCAATAAGTGTTGAATGCCTAACTCAATTTGGTAAACATTAAGTTAAATAGTTTCTTCCCTGAAATTTCAATACACTTAACAGTGCTTAGTTAAATCTCTGAGAAAAGTATCTAATATGAGGTGTTTCCCAGATTCACATGATAAGTGAAACTCCTCTGTTTTGTTGCATTTATTAACATACACCAGAAATGGTGTTCTGCAAAACCCATAGCAAGTTGGGAAATGAAGTGGTCCTTTGAAAAGGGCTCATCCACATTTAGTGAGGACGTTCGAGAAAAACAGGAGCCAAAGGGTGGCTGGTGAATTTCTAGTGGTGGGAGGTACCTGGAAGGGGAGAAGGAAAGGTTTGGAGGCGAGGCAGTGGCCAGGAGACTGGGAAGGTAGCAGGTTGCTATCCAGGGACTGAGAGTGAGGAGCAAGCTTGTAAGCTTGTGTCTGACTCTTTGCAACCTGTGGACTATATTGCCAGCCTGCCAGGCTCCTCTGTCCATGGAATTTTCCAAGCAAGCATACTGAAGCGGGTTGCCATTTCTTCTGCCAGGGGATCTTCCTGAGCCAGGGATTGAACACAGGTCTCCAGTGTCAGGTGGATTCTTAGCCACTGAGCTACCTGGGAAGCCCCAAGACAGAAAGGGGAGAGGAACCACAAACAGACATTTGAGTGATCTTTTCACTAAGCTGTGTGAGGCACTTAGGGTGCAAGCAAACCAGCCTTGGAGCAAGAGGTAAAATGTATTTACCAAGGGAGTGAAGAAGACTTCTGTGGGAACATGCAGCTGTCTGGTGACTCCAGAGGACATGGCACCCCGCCTGCAGTTCCCCAAGGCCTGCTGCACGTCCTGGCCACAGTGCCTGTGGGCACCAGAAAGGTAGGAAATGAAGTGGGCACAATGTAGGTGACTGGATGGCTTCAGCCACTACTGTGAAACTCATCCCCAGAGGATTCGTGGGCATCAGGTGTGCTGAAATTAACAAGCAGCTGTAGCAATGGGGAACAAAAGTAGATGGACCAAGAGCCAAGAAACCGGACCCGCTATAGAATTTGCAAGGCCCAGGGCAAAATTAAAATGTAGATCCTTTGTTTTAAAATTAAAGATTTCATGATGGCGTCAGCAACACCTTACAAGGACTCTCTGGAATGTGGAGCCCTGGCAACTACATAGGTTGCCCATCCATGAAGCTGGTATTGTTTGAGTTCTCACTAGTCCTGCAGCCCCATTTGAATGCCCTGGCTGGTGTGAGCTATGGAAACCAGTTTATACATGTGTCATATAAAGGATAGATCCCCCTCTCTCAATATACTTGTTATCATGGAAACCCTGATTACTAGTCATTCTGGCTAAGCTTGACTTTGCTCTAAGATAAATCTATGTACACATTAAGTTTCAGGAACACATTTAGTGCCAAAATCCAGGCGCATCCAAGCTATTACCATATGTAGTTCTTACACCATAAACAACCTTCTTTCTTCTCATGCCAAGAAGAAAGAGAGTTAAACAGCCGCACAGCAGAAACGGATAAACTCTGACTTTGTCCTGGAGTTAAACACCAGTGTTTAGTTGGTGCTGAGGCAGCACTCAGCACCGGTGCTGAGTTCTCTCAAAGTGAAAAACAAACTTAGGTGGAAAATCCGGGTCAGCAATGTCTTTTGCTATTTTTGGAGCCGGGGGAGAAAAAGAAAGTTGTGGGAAGCACTGGCGCAAACAACGCAGAACAGCACACCATGAGTGTGAAATGTTTAAAACAACACCCGCCAGCTCTTCTCGGTGACTAGACGGTCAGTAAACTAGTGAAGAAAAAACCACCCGGGGAGAGCTAGTGCCTGCTCACGGGGGAGCTGCTGGCCTCCCAAACATTAGAAGGAAAGCATGAGTCCCCTCATGCTGTAAGATTCACCTACAGACCCACAGCAGTCCTACCTCTGAGATAATTCTAAGTGTCCCTTTGGGGGAACAGTGACTACATGAGGACTGTCTTTACACGGAAGGTTTTTGAAGCTGAAAAAATTTCCCTTCAAGCCTCTCCACAATCTTTCTCCTCTGTGGCCTCCTTCCACTTGCCACTCCCCCGTGTTTGTCCACAGGGAGTTCTGATTCCTCAAGGAGGGCGGGCTGAGTGGGTCAAGTCATGTAGGGCAGCGAGTGGGGAACTACGGCAGCAGAGAAGGACTTCTGGGTGGCCTGGGCCCCGGCGTGCCGTGCTCAGTTGCTCAGTCGTGTTTGACTCTTTGCTACTCCACAGACTGTAGCCCACCAGGCTCCTCTGTCCATGGGCTTTTCCAGGCAAGAATACTGGAGTGGTCGCCATTTCCTCCTCCAGGAAATCTTCCCAACCCAGGGATCGAACCTGCATCTTCTGCGTTGCCGGCGAATTCTTTTCCCCTGCCACCAAGGAAGCCCTCTGGGCCCCAGGGGCGTCACCTAAAGAGATAATGGCTCCTCGGGACAGACTGAGCTGTGTGCTTTGACCAGGTGGAGCAGGGAGGCCTGGGAGGTGAGCAAGAATGAACTATTATTGCCTCCATAATACAGATGAGAAAATTGAGGCTCAGGCAGGTTAAGAGAAGAAGTAGTTGTGCTAGGAATCAATTCTTGTCCTTGTTCCTCTAAGACTCACATCTTTTCTGCCCCATCAAGCTTTATCCCCGCTTCTCAGGACTATGATACAAATCACAAACGCTCTCTGAGGGGGTGTCTTTGAGTTGTGATTTCACTTAAGAGGGAAAAGAAGAGGTGTCTACCTAAACACAATAAAAATAGGTTCGCATTTATGATTTGAAACATTGAGTAAAAGAGGCAACATCCTTCAGCACAAAATAAGAGGATAAGGAGAGAAAACAGGGGGGAAAGCTAAACAACAAAGCTTGGGAAATATACTATGCTAATATCTTAAAGGGCTAGTAAATCAAAGGAAACATTCAGGGGAGGGGGCTAACTGAGATATACACAGTGAGGGCAGAAGAGGGCTTGATGCTCTTTGCCAAGAACCAGCATCAGAGATGAGAACTCAGGGATAGGGGATAGGGGTCAGGGGTCTAGAGTTCATCTGCATTTCATGGATGAGAACATTGGATCTAAGTTAGTGGCCAAGCTGGAAGCTGAGGCTGAACTTTGCTCTCTCTCTCCCTAGCTCAAGTGTCCAGGACTCTTCTCTCTACTTGATCCCACTCTGAGAAGGAAGTGAAAGGCTCCTTCATGAAGACACGGAAAACCATCTGAAAAGTTAGAGGATGCTCACATAGTGAGACGTTGGGGCTTGGCACTTGCAATGGACATGATACCCTAAACACTGAGGGCTCCTGTGTTTAGGTGAACTACATGAAAGGGTGCTGCAAATGAAGGATTCAGGACCACAGTTTTGAGACTTTCAAAACAGAAGCATGGAATTGCAACCAAGAAAAATTTATTTTTCAAATAGGTACTGAACTTTCAGTTCATTCTCTGCATGTGCCAAATGAAAGGAGAGTTGTAGAAAGTGTGGGGCAGCACTTCCAAAGATACCTCAGTGCTGTGTGTAATAGCCACAGACTCAGTGGTTTTGCGTTTAGACAGGGAACACCTAAGGGGAATGGAAGGAGAGAAGAATGGAAGAAGGGCAAAAATAATGTTTAATGTTATGATTTTCAAACTTTGTCTATTAAAAAGAATGGTTAGCTACTATGTCCAGATGGAGCTATATTTGTAAACCATACTCCAAGGTCCATAGCCTTTGAGCACAAAAGATTCCATTTCCTTTAAACTTAGAAAAAATTAAAATGAATACACGCAAATTGGAGAAAAAAAATCCAAGCACTACAAAAAGATTTAAAATTAAATCTTTCACCACCTTCAAGACTACTCCTTTCCCCACTATTAGCAATTCATTTAGAATTTCAGAAAAATATGTTATGGTTATATAGAAGTTAGGGTAAACATATCCCATATACATGCAACACACACATTTCTTAAAATTTATACACACGGGCCAAATCATACACACTCTGTGAAACTCTACTACCTTGATTATGTAATAATATAATCTTAGAGATCAGCATGAAACACAGCAGGATCCTGCAGTGTTCTCCCAGGGACAGACCCTTGTGCCCCCTGCTTCTTATTTGTGGAAAAGTTTTAACCTCTTTGGCCTTCCTCTTGTTCCAAAGACAAATTTAACCAGAGAAGTGAGAAAATACAAAAACAAAGGTGAGCCGTTGAGCAAAACAAAATAATAATAGTTTAGCCATAAAACAAAATCAAGGACATTTAGTTCCCCCTCAAAAACTATAGATAATATCCTGAGCCATATCCCTGACTTGTTTTGCAGATCCTGAAATCCCCACCATGTGGAGGAAGTTAACTGCCTGGTGACCATCAGCATGTAGGTCCCCAGACCAGTTAGAAACAGAGGGTTGATGACTGAGATTCCATGCTATTGCACCATCAACCAGTAAGAGAAATGGACACAAACTGATCATGCAACCCTCTGAACCCTCCCTCACACTGTCTTTAAAAACCCTTCCTTGAAAGCTATGTAGGAGTTCTGGTCTTTTGAGCACAAGGTGCCTGTTCTTGCTTGGTGCCTGCAATAAATGCTGTACTTTTCTTCACCACAACTTGTGTCAGTGGACTGGCTAAGCTATGCATAGCTTATAAGGATTCAAGTTCAATATGATGACAAACCCAACTTTTTCAAAATCCCTGCAGGATTGAATGCTGTATGGTTATGCCATAATTTATTTAGCCAATTTACTATTGCTGGGCATTTACGTTGTTTGAAATTTTTGCCTTTACAATAGAAATGAATGCACTTGGCATATTTTTGCTCATCTAACCTAGGGTAAATATTTGGAAGTGGAATTTCTTGGTCAAGGGGTATGTATTTTTTCCTTTTCTTTTTTTTTTTTTTTTTGTCATGATAACGTACCCACAACACGGAATACATCATCTTAACCATTTTCTAAAATATTTACTTGTATTATTTATTTGGCTGTGCCGAGTCTTAGTTGTGGCATGAGGATCTTCTAGTAGTCGCTGGCAATCTCTTAGTTGTGGCGTGTAGTATTTAGCTCCCTGACCAGGGATGGAACCTGGGGCCCCTTGCATTAGAAGTGTGCAGTCTTAGTCACTGGACCACCAGGGAAGTCCCCCATCTTAACCATTTTCAAGTGTACGGTTCAATAGTATCAAGCACATTCATACTGTTGTGCAACCATCACCATCATCTATTTTCAGAACACTTTTCATCTTGCAAAACTGAGACTATGCCCGTTAAACAGCACCTTCTCATTGCTCCCTCCCCATAGCTCTTGGCAACCACCATTCTACTTTCTGTCTCTATGATTTTGACTATTCTAGATATAATAGGGGTGGAATGGGTGGGTGCCTATTAGCACCAGAATTAGGGGTTCTGCTCCGCCAACAGTCAGCCTCATAGTGGCCATTGCAGCAGAAACTGGAGTGAGGGGCAGGGCTGACAGGTGAGCTGGGGGCCCAGGGACAGGCTGAGGGCTGTATCCTGCAGAACTCTAGAGCCCTCGCCACAGCCGCCCACAGGCTGGGCCCAGGCCTTGAAGCAACAGAACCTCAGTCCTATCCCCACCTCTGCTACCTAATGGCAGCAGCATTTTCCATGGATCGTGGGCGGTGGAATTCTCAGCAACTGGAGTGTATGGACGCTGCCATTAAGATAACAGCTTCAACCAGCCTCAGTATCCCCATTCAAGTTTCAAAAATGAATACAGTTGAGATGGGTTGTCTATTTCTAGGAGGTGGCCAGAGGTCAGGGTGAAGTTGCAAGGGCATTCATTGTGACTTCAGGTCCACATCTGTGGTTGGGGCTATTCTCAAAAAGGGGCAGTTGTGAGCTGGGAATTAACCTGACTGGTATCTACTACAACGTATATTCCCATTGCTCCTATGGAAATGATTCTCCCCAGTTTAATTGAAAAGCCTGAGGGCCAGCTGTGTCCTGGGGACCAGACTTCCTCACTGAAGATGGCTGGGCAGGGTCTGGGGACCTGGCACTGAGGGTGCCACCAGTTGAAGTCTGTCTCCTTGGCTGGATCTGGGCACTGGCAGGAGGACCCAGACTGGTTCCTGGATGAACACGCCTGGGCAGGGACCCTTTCTCTTAGCCATGACCTGGATCTCAGAAGGTGAAAGTTGAGCCTTGGGACTTGCTCTTTTTTGTCGGAACAGAGAATAACATTTGTTTTGGTGAGGTTTACAGGAACTTGGTAATCTTTCCATGACCTACCTCAAGAACAAAGGATCTGACACCAAGTTGCTGTTCAGTTGCTCAGTCATGTCTGACTCTTTGTGATCCCATGGACTGCAGCAAGCCAGGCTTCTCTGTCCTTTACCATTTCCCGGAGCTTCCTCAAACTCACGTCCATGGAATCAGTGATGATATCCAACCATCTCGTCCTCTGTTGTCCCCTTCTCCTCCTGCCTTCAATCTTTCCCTTCATCACGGTCTTTTCTAATGAGTCAGCTCTTTGCATCCAGGTGGCCAAAGTATTGGAGCTTCGGCTTCAGCAACAACTAAACCACGCCTCTGCTTCACCTTTCCTAGAAAAGTGCTCTGCTGAAGGCTTTTGGGGAGTTTGGGGTTTTTGAGGCATTAGCCACTTGTCCCCTTGTGTGGCCCTGCAGTAAACCTTTCTCTGCTCCAAACTCTGGTTTTTTGGTATTGTTTGGCCTCATTGTGTATTGAGCACTCAGACTTGCAATAAATAACACAGGTACCTCCAATAAATGGAATGATACAGTATTTCTTTCACTTAGAATAATGTCCTCAAGGTTTATCCACATTGTAGCATAGGTCAGAATTTTCTTCCCTTTTTTAGAGTGAATAATTTTCCATCGTATGTTGTGTGTGTTGTGTGTGTTTGTTTATGGAACATATGGAAACTGTTTATTTAATGTCTCAGTTGTTGACAAGCATCAAAGTGAAAGCCGTTTTTCTTTAAAAATTTATTGGCATATAGTTGACTTGTAGTTGTTGTGTGAGTTTCAGGTGTACAGCAAAGTGATTCGCTTATACATATATTCATTCTTTCTCAGATTCTTTTCCCATATAGGTTATCACAGAATGTTGAGTAGAGTTCCCTGTACTACACAGGGGGTCCTTGTTGGCTATCTATCATATATATAGTAGTGCACGTTTGTTCATCCCAAGCTCCTGATTTATCCCTCTCCCTTCACGTTTATTTTTTGGTTATGATAAGTTTGCTTTTGATGTCTGTAAGTCTGTTTCTGTATTGTAAATAACTTCATTTATATCTTCTTTTAGAAATTAGATTCCACGTACAAATGATGTTATGTGATATTTGTCTTTCGCTGACTTACTTCACTTTAGTATAATAATCTCCGGGTCCATTCGTGTTGCTGCAAATGGCATTACTTCCTTCTCCTTGCTAGCTGAGTAATTCCACTGTGCATATGTGCCACATCTTCTTTATCCACTCCTCCATCAGTGGACGTTTAGGGTGCTTCCATGCCTTGGTTATTGTAAATAGGGCTGCAGTGAACATTGGGTGCATGTGTCTTTTTGGATTATGGTTTTCTCTGAAGATATGCCCAGGAGTGGGACTGCAGGATTATATTGTAGCTCTATTTTTTGTTTAGCTTTTTTTTTTAAAAGAACAATTTACATTCCCACAAACAATGTAGGCAGATTCCCTTTTCTTCACATCCTCTCCATCATTTATTGTTTGTGGATTTTTTGATGATGGCCATACTGACTGTGTGAGGTGACACCTCACTGTAGTTTTGGCTTGCATCTCTCTGGTAATTAATGATGCTGAGCATCTTTTCCTGGGCTTTTTGGCCATCTCTATGTCTTCACTGAAGAAATGTTTATTTAGATTGTTTGCCCATTTTTTGATTGAGTTGTTTATTTTTTTGACATGGAGCTGCATGAGCTGTGTATATCTTTTGGAAATGTATCCCTTGTTGGTCACTTCACTTGCAAATAATTTATACCATTCTGTGGGTTGTTTTTTTTTGTTTTGTTTATGGTTTCCTTTGCTGAGCAGATGATTTTAAGTTAAATTAGGCAGCATTTGTTTATTTTTTGTTTTATTTTCATTACTCTAGGAGGTGGATCAAAAACAATATTGCTGTGATTATTGTGTGTGTGTTTAACATGTTGACAGGTACTCTGAAACTGTCACACCTCTTCCCATGTTCTGGCTCGGTGGGAAATGGCATCCCATTGTGGCTTCCCTTTGCTTGTGTAAGGCGGATTGGTTTTTCACCCATTTATGGACTGCTTTGTTTCCTTTTCATTGTTCTGCCTGTTGATGTCTTCACCCACTTTTTTCTTTTAGATTGTCATTTTCTTAGGGATTTGTATGAACTCTTTATAAATTAAGGAATTAGCCCTTTTAATATTTTATGCTGGAAATATCTGTACCCAGTTTATCTTTTTGCTTTGTACATCATACATTGTCTTGCAACCTATTGTTTAATTTTTTATTACAGAAAAATCAAACATATAAATGGGTAGAGACAAGAGTGTACCATGGATTCATTACCAAGCTGCACCTCTGCCCCAAGTTATTTTGAAGCAAGTCCCAGACATCGTATTATTTCATCCACATGTGTTTCAATATGTGTCTCTGCTGCTGCTACTAAGTCGCTTCAGTCGTGTCTGACTCTGTGCGACCCCACAGACGGCAGCCCACCAGGCTCCACCGTTCCTGGGATTCTCCAGGCAAGAACACTGGAGTGGGTTGCCATTGCCTTCCTAATGCGTGAAAGTGAAATGTGAAAGTGAAGTCACTCAATCATGTCCAACTCTTAGTGACTCCATGGACTGTAGCTTACCAGGGTCCTCCGCCCATGGGATTTTCCAGGCAAGAGTACTGGAGTGGGTTGCCATTGCCTTCTCCTAATGTGTGTCTCTAAATACAAGAAAAAGCTTTCTTTTAAGTTTTGTTTATTTTTGGTTGCACTAGGTCTTTGTTGTGGAGCACAGACTCTTCGTTGGTGCTCCAGGACTTTCTCTAGTTGCTGCCAGCTGGGGCTACTCTCCAGTTGCGGTGGGCGGGCTTCTCAATGTGACTTCTCTTGCTGTGGAGCCTGGGCTTTAGGGCGAGCAGGCTTCGGCAGTTTCTGCACAGTGCAGGCTCAGTAGTTGTGGTACATGGGCTTAGTTTCCCCAAGGCATAAGGAGTCTTCCAGATTGGGGGTCGAACTGTGTCCCCTGCATTGCAAGGCAGATTCTTAACCACTGGACCACATGGGAAGCCCCCTCAACATCTTTTAAAAACATAAATATAATATGGTATTTTAAATATAAAAACTGCTAATTTCTATACAAATGGATCAGTTATTTCCCATTTGACTTCTGGGTTTCCTGCCATGCTTAGAAATGTATTGATTTCAAGATTACAAATAAATTCACTCATGTTTTCTTCTAGTAATTTTTTTAGTCAATAAAAACCATTTATTAAGATTAAAATAATTGTCCGGGGCATGCAGAGTCCATAAGTCCTGGGAAGAAGCAGAGTGACAGAGTAATCAGAGCCAAAAGAGATAGTTTCTTTTGCTCCCTTTCTTGATATAAAACATTTACTTTTGAAAAACACCCTTCCAGACCCAGCTCCACTGTACCTGACCCCTCTACTTGGGTCAGAGGCTTTCCTAGACTCTCCAGTCTCTGGGGTTTTTTTCATTTTCTTCTTTTGTTCTTAAGGAAGAGTGTTATTGAAATATAATTCACATACCGTAAAATTGATTCTTGTAAAGTGTGTAAGTGGTTTTTATTATTTTCACAGTTGTACAATCATTACTACTATCTAATTTTACAAATGTTTCATCATCTCAAAAGAAACTTCATATCTAGTTATCAGTCACTTCCCATTATCCCGGCCTCCAGCCCCAGGCAACAAGTACTTTCTTTCTTTCTCTATGGATTTCCAGGACATTCCACATAAATGTAATTGTACAAAAGGTAACCTTTTGCATCTAGCTTCTTTACTACTAGTGCCTTTAGAGTTTCATTTTAACATTTTACCTTACATTCCTTCTGGAATTTACTTTGATGAAAGAAGTGGAGTTATACAGTTTGAATTTCCCCCCTCTCCAAACTAGTCCCAACACTTTAAAAAATAATTTATCTTTCCTCTCGTGAATTGGAAATGTCACCATTACCACTTACTAGAGGGCAATGGCACCCCACTCCAGTACTCTTGCCTGGAAAATCTCATGGATGTAGGAGCCTGGTAGGCTGCAGTCTATGGGGTCGCTAAGAGTCGGACACGACTGAGCGACTTGACTTTCACTTTTCACTTTCATGCATTAGAGAAGGAAATGGCAACCCACTCCAGTATTCTTGCCTGGAGAATCCCAGGGACAGGGGAGCCTGGTGGGCTGCCATCTATGGGGTCACACAGAGTCGGACGCGACTGAAGTGACTTAGCAGCAGCAGCAGTATATTTTAGTCTTTTCTGAATTCTCTATTTTATTCCATTGGTCTCTCTACATTTTTTTCTGGAACCAAACTATTTTTAATTCTTGTAACTTCAAAATGCATTAGAATATTTAATCTGACTTCCCTCTACAATACCTTTCTGTTCAGATATTTTCCCATTTATTCCTACAAATGAACCCAGTAACATTTTTCAATGTTTAATTTTTTTACATTTTGACTGAGATCACATTCAGTTTGTAGATTAATTTAGCAAAAATTAATATCCCTTAATAGAGATTTTATATTCTTTTTATACAGGTCCTATTTCTGGTTACATTTATTTTCAGTTATGTTGTTGGTAGTGTTGCTATTATAAACGTGATCTTTTCCTACATTTTATTTTCTTATCATTTGCCAATTTTGTACAGTAATTATTAAAAAAAGAGTAGCTAGCCACTTTAATAAACTTACTTATAATTTCTCTATCAGTCAACTTTTGCTGCATGACAAAGCATTCCAAAACATAGTTGCTTAAAGAGTCTGCTTGTCAATGCAGGAGACACGAGTTTGATCCCTAGTCTGGGAAGATGCCACATGCCACGGGGCAACTAAGGCCATGCACCACAACTGTTGAGCCTGTGTTCTAGAGCCCATGCTCTGCAACAAGAAAAGCCACTGCAATGAGAAGCCTGTGTACTGCAGCTAGAGAAAAGCTCGAGCAGCAACGAAGATCCAGCACAGCCAAAACTAAATGAATAAATATACTTTTTAAAAATCTAGCTTCATAAGACAGTAAGACTCTGTGGTTTTTGTTTTGATTTATTTTGTTAGTTTAATAAAGAATCAGTTTTGCTAAATGGTATTTCCAGTATCTACTGAGATGATTACATTGCTTTTCTCCTTTGATTTAATATAGTAAGTAGCATATTGGTAAAAATCCTAATAATGAATCATATTTTCATTTCTAGCATGAGTCTCATTCGACTGAAGTGTGCTTTTTGTTACAGCTGGTAGAAAAATTGTGTGTCTCTGAATCTGCCTGGGGCTTCCCAGGTGGCTCAGTGGTAAGGTATATGCCTGTCAATGCAGGAGCCGCGGGAGATGGAGGAGATGGGTTGAGAAGATCCCCTGGAGGAGGAAATGGCTGCCAACTCCAGTATTCTTGCTGGGATAATCTCATGGACAGAGGAGCCTGGTGGGCTGTAGTCCACAGGGCTGCAAAAGTTGGACATGACTGAGCAGAAGCAGTAGCATGGATCTGCCTAAACTGGACATTTCACAGGAATGGATTTGTACCATACAGTCATATCTCATTTTACTGTGCTTCACAGATATTGCATGTGTGCTTATTTTATTTTAACAAATTTAAGGTTTCTGCCAGCCCTGCATTGAGCAAATCTATTTATGTCATCTTTCCAACAGCAGTATTTCCTAATTAATGTTTTTTTAATTTAATTGCTTTTTTAGACATAATGCAATTTCACACTTATTAGACTACAGTGCAGTAAACGTAATTTTTATATGCACCAGGAAATAAAAAAATTTCGGTGACTTGCTTCATTGTAGTGGTCTGCAGCCAAACCTGCAGTATCTCCAGGTATGCCTGTGTGTGGCCTTTGTGTATGGCTTCTTTCACTAAGCATGTTTTCAAGATTTCTCCATGTTGTATCATGTATCAGTACACCATTCCTTTTTTGTGACTGAATAATAGCCCACTATATGGCTATACCACAAATAAATGCTTTTGTAACATCTACCAAGTTCATGCTCAAATCATCCTTCTTTGTTTTTCTAGTGAATTACATTCTTGATATTGCAGTGTTGAAATATCCTTTCAATTCTGGGTCACAGTAATTATTCTTTTAATGAATTGCAAGATTCAGTTTGCCAGTATTTTGTTTAGAATCTAGGTATTTTTTATAAATGAGTATATATTTTAAATTTCTTCTGCTTTTTAATTTAGTTCTGGTAAAAGAGTTTCTCTAGCACAGGAAGAATTGGATAAGATGGGAAATATTTGTTCTTAAAAGTTTGATAGAATCTAGTCATAGAATCACAGGATCTGGTTTCTTTTAGGAAGTCAGTCTTTGGCTACCATTTCAGTTTCTTCTATGGGTTTTGGTTTATTCAGTTTAATAGTATTTTTTATATGACTATACCACTAAGTCATATAAGGGCTTCCCTGGTGGCTCAGACAGTAAAGCGTCTGCCTACAGTGTGGGAGACCTGGGTTTGATCCCTAGATTCCTGGGAAGATCCCCTGGAGAAGGAAATGGCGACCCACTTCAGTACTCTCGTCTGGAAAATTCCATGGATTGAGGAGCTTGGTGGGCTATAGTCCATGGGGTCACAAAGAGTTGGACACGACTGAGTGACTTCACTTCACATACCACTAAGTAGTCAAGTATGGATGTGAGAGTTGGACTATAAAGAAAGCTGAGCATCGAAGAATTGATGCTTTTGAACTGTGGTGTTGGAGAAGACTCTTGAGAGTCCCTTGGACTGCAAGGAGATCCAACCAGTCCATCCTAACGGAGATCAGGCCTGGGTGTTCATTGGAAGGACTGATGTGAAAGCTGAAACTAAAGACTCTGATGCTGGGAAAGATTGAGGGCAGGAGGAGAAGGGGACGACAGAGGATAAGATGGTTGGATGGCATCACCGACTCAATGGACATGGATTTGGGTAGACTCAGGGAGTTGGTGATGGACAGGGAGGTCTGGCATGCTGCGGTTCATGGGGTAGCAAAGAGTTGAACAAGTCTGAGTGACTGAACTAAACTAAAACCACTAAGTATACCAATAAAATAATAGTAATTTTTGTATGAATTTGTTTAATCATTCTTCTATTCATGGACATTGAGGGATTTTACAGTTGGAGATGATTACAAATAGAGCTGCTGTGAACTTTAAAAGATATGTTATTGGATATGTCTTTTTTAAAATGTGTTCACATATTTTTGTTGGGTATATTCTTAGATATGGCACTGATGGGTAAAAAGCTGTATGTACCCTCAACTTTATTAAATACTATAAAATTTTCTAAAACGTTGTAGTAATCTGCACTCCTTCAGGACTATATAAAAGTATCTGTTACCCACATTCTTATCAACACTTGGTAGTGTTGATCTTTTAATTTCAGCCATTCTAATGGGTATAAAATGATGTCTGGTTATAGTTTTTATTTGCATTTCCCTGATTATTAGTGATTTTAAGTACCTTTTCATATGTCTTTGTCCATTTGATATCCTTTTTTTCTCTTTTCCCCCAGAAGCATCTGTTCAAGTGCTCCCATTTTTCCTTTGGGTTGACTATCATTTTCTTACTGGTTTGTAGGCTTTCTTTATGTATTTCATACATGAACTCTCTGTAGGTTATAGGTGTTACAAATATTTTCTCCATTTTCTGTATCTTTTAGTAAAGAGGAGTTCTTAATACTAATGTCAAATTAATCTCAAATTTATCAATCTTTTTCTTTACAACCAGTTATTTTTGTCTCCTATCTTAAAAGTCTTGCCAGGGACTTCCCTGGTGGCTCAGTGGATAAGAATCTGCCTGCCAGTCCTGGGGACATGGGTTCAATCCCTGGTCCAGGAAGATTCTACATGCTGTGGAGCAATTAAGCTCAAGTGCCACAACCACTGAACCTGTGCGCTAGAGCCCAGGAGCCACAATTACTGAGCCCACACGCTGCAACTACTGAAGCCCATGCACCTGGAGCCTGTGCTCTGCAACAAGGGAAGGCACTTCAAGGAGAAGCCTGTGCACTGCAGTGAAGCATAGCCCTTGCTCGCTGCAACTAGAGAAAGCCCATGCAAAGCAACAAAGACGCAGCACAGCCAAAAATAAATAAACAAAAATGTTTAAAAGCCTTTCCTTACCGTTAGTGAGGCTTTAAATTGTAATGTATTTATACAAATGATCATTTTCTTTATGATTAGTGCTTAAATAATCTTTCCTTGTCTTGCAGTCATGAAGTTCTTCTTCTAGAAGCATTATTTAGCCTTTTACATTTTAGTCTATGATACATCTAAAATGAATTTTTATATATAATGTGAGGTAAGGGTCAAGTTTCTCCCCATAATCTATTCAATTCTCCTAGGGCTGTTTATTGAAAAGGTTATCTTTTCTTCAATGCTTTGCAGTGTCTCTTTTGTCATAAATAAAATATCTACATATTCATTGATCTCCTTATGGATTCATACTTTATTTCATTGATCAGTATGCCTATATTTGTGCCAAAATAATTTCTAATAGATGTAAATATATAACAGAGGAAGTTCTCCCACTTTCTTTTCTTCAAAATTTTGTGAGTTATTCTAGGCCCTTTGTATTTCCATATTATCAAGTTTCAGAAAAAAATTTGGTTAGATTTTTTTTGGCTACCAAATTTTTTTAAAACTCTCTATTTGATCTTCTGAATAATCATTTGAATGTTATTTCTTGGGTTCATGGATTACTCGTCAGAAAACATACATCATGTGCCTGTCTTTGGTAAAGTAACGGACTGGGCTCAAAAATATTTCTGATATGAGCTGAATCACTAATCTTCACAAAATATGTTTCCTGAGGAAACTGCCTTCTTATGAGGGCCCATCCCTGCAGAAGCAGCTTAAATCCCTTTCTCTCAATAAACCCAGGAATAATTGTCCTCTCCTTCCAGTCTTCAGAGGATAACATAAATAGCTGCCGAACTAGAAACATTGAAAATGAATAAAAGAAAGTGAAGTCGCTCAGTTGTGTCCGACTCTTTGTCACTCCATGGATGGTAGCCCACCAGGCTTCTCCATCCATGAGGTTTTCCAGGCAAGAATACTGGAGTGGGTTGCATTGCCTTCTCCAGGAGATCTTCGGCACCCAGGCATCGAACCCAGGTCTCCCGCCTTGCAGGCAGATGCCTTACCCTCTGAGCCACCAGGGAAGCTCTCATGAATAAGAGGACACAAGTTATTTTCAGGATAAGACTTTACAGGCACAGCCGTAGCTACAAAGTTCTTATTCAAAGTCTGACAGTTCTCAGTCCTGAGACTTTTTTACTTCGGTTCTCAATTCTTTCCTCCATTTCCTCATGTCACCCTATTCTTCTATTCTTGCCTCCAGTATTTTCTTCAACTCAAGACTTTTCTCTTTAATAGCCTTTATTGCTTGCCCTCCAGCTCTCTGCATCTGTGTATCGCCAGGAGCACAAAGGCTGTCTTCTAAATATTAAAGGCATGCCTGATTTCTCAAGATTATCTCCCCAAGTCAGTGAACAAAAGTATAAGAGCTGTTGTGTTTATTTGAGAGTACATACCTGGGAAGCAGTTCCCCAGAAAGCTAAATGACAGCTTTGCTAACCTCACAGTTCTGAGTCCCATTTTAAACAGGAGTGAAAAACTGTCTGAAGGTCAAGGGCAAAGCTGGAATTACAGTTCAAAGATTTTGGGGGGTCCGATATGCTATTAACTAACTCACTTGGTTTTCATGTGGGTGCTAAGTCACTTCAGTCGTGTCCAACTCTTCGCGACCGTATGGCCCATAGCCCGCCAGGCTGCTCTGTCCATGGGATTTCCTAGGCAAGAATACTGGAGGGCATTGCCATGCCCTCCTCCAGGGGATCTTCCCAAGCCAGGGATCAAAGCCCCCATCTCCTGTGGTTTCTGGTTTGCAGGCAGATTCTTTACTGCTGAGCCACTCGGGAAGCCCTCACTTGGTTTTTAATGGTATCAAAAATCATGCTGCAGTCTAGGTGAGCGTGTAAAGGAAGCACCAACCACAGTGTTAACCATTTACTTCTTTATGATTTTTTTTTTTAAACTAAGGCTTCTTTCTGTTATCAATCTTGGAAAGAACAGAAAACCGTAGAGAATTTAAACACCAGCCATAATCTTACCACTCAGAGTAGCACCCTTATTATTTTGGCATGTACTTCTAAGCTTTTTTAATGCATAGCTGATATGATACATAATTTTATTTTCTTCCTAACATTACGTAAAAAGCAGGTTTCCATGTCTTTATGTTTTTAGTGTTAATAAATGACTGAAATATTCCCTTGAATTTCAAGGAAGTGAACAGTTTCCCTTTTATTAGATTGTAACTTCTTTCCAATTTCATCACAATTGTAAATAACATTGAAGTGAAAAACCTCATATAAGACTTTTTGAATTTTGATTTATTTCCATAGGCAAAACATGTATCTGATAAAGAACTTATAATCCAGAATTTTGGGGGGCTTGCCACACAACTTGCAGAACCTTAGTTCCCTGACCAGGGGTTGAACCCAGACAATGGCACTGAAATCACCAAATCCTAACCGCTGGACTGCCAGGGAACTTCCTATCCAGAGTATTCAAAGAACTCTTACAAATCAACAATTAAAAAAATAAATAATCCATTTTTTAAAAATTGAAGAGTGGTTGATATAAATATTATATATTGCAGGTCTACAATATTCATACTTTTTAAAGGTTATATTCCATTTACAGTATTAAAAAACATTGGCCATATTCCAAGTTGTACAATATTATGCTTATAGCTTATTTTATACCTAGTATTTTGTACCTGATTCTCTGTCCTATATTGCCCCTCCCTCCTTCCCTCTCCCTACTGTAACCACTAATTTATTCTCTATGTCTGTGAGTCTGCTTCTCTTTTGTTATATTCACTAGTTTGTTGTATTTTTTAGATTCTACATTTACATGACATCGTACAGATTTGTCATTTTCTGTCTGACTTATTTCACTTAGTATAAGACCCTCCACATCCATCCATGTTGCTATAAATGGCAAATTTTCATTTTTAATGACTGAGTAGTATTCCATTGTGTGTGTGTGTAAACAATTAAAGGAATAAAAAAGATGTGGTATATATACATGAACATTTAGATTCCTTCCACATCTTGGCAGTTGTAGATAATGCTGCTATGAACATTGGGGTGCATGTATCTTTTTGAGTTAGTGTTTTTGTTTTTTTTCAGATATATACCCAGGAATGGAATTGCCAGGTCATATAGTAATTCTATTTCTATTTTTAATTTTTTGGAAAAACCTTCATACTGTTTTCCATGGTGGCTACACCAATTTCCATTCTCACCAATAGTGTATAAGGACTCCCTTTTCTCCACATCCTTGTCAACGTTTGTTATTTGCCTTCTTTATGTTTAACTGAAATATAGTTGATTTAAAATGTCATGTTAATTTCAGGTTTACCACACAGTTATTCAGATATACATATATATATATATATATATATATATATATAAAAAATACATACAAAATATATTTTTTCAGATTCTTTTTCCTTATGCTGCTGCTGCTGCTAAGTCACTTCAGTCGTGTCCGGCTCTGTGTGACCCCATAGACGGGGGCCCACTGTCTCTGGGATTCTCCCAGGCGAGAATACTGGAGTGGGTTGCCATTTCCTTCTCCGATGCATGAAAGTGAAAAGCGAAAGTGAAGTCGCTCAGTTATGTCCAACTCTTAGTGACCCCATGGACTGCAGCCCACCAGGCTCCTCCACCCATGGGATTTTCCAGGCAAGAGTACTGGAGTGGGGTGCCATTGCCTTCTCCTCTTTTTCCTTATAGGTCATTATAAATTATTGAGTAGAGTTCCCTGTTGTTACACAGTAGTTCCTTGTTGGCTATCAATTTTATATATAGTAGTATGTATATGTTAACCCTAAATTACTAATTTACCCTTCCCTACCCCTTGGTGATAAGTTTGTTTTCTGTGTCTGTGAGTCTCTTTCTGTTTTGTAAATAAGTTCATTTGTGTCATATTTTAGATTCCACATATAATATTGATATCATAAGATATTTATTTGTCTTTCTCTGTTTGCTTCACTTAATGGCTTACTTCACTTAGTATGTTAATCTCTAAGTCTATCCATGTTGCTACAAATAGCATTATCTCATTTTATTTTTTGGCTGAGTAGTATTCCTTTGGATACATATACCATATCTTCTTTATCCATTCATCTGTCATGGACACTTAGGTTGCTCCCAAGCTTTGCCTATTTTAAATGATGCTGCAATAAACACTGTATCTTTTTTGGATTATGATTTTCTCTGGATATACGTCCAGGAGTGGATTGCAGGATAATACAGTAACTCTATTGCCAGTTTTTTTAGGATCTCCATAGTGGCTGTACCAATTTACATTCCAATCAACAGTGGAGGAGGGCTGCTTTTTCTCCACACCCTCTCCAGCAGTTATAATTTGCAGACTTTTTGAAGATGGCTCTTCTGACCAGGGGGGTTTCCCAGGTGGCGCTAGTGCCAAGCAACCTGTCTGCCAATGCAGGAGACGCAAGAGATGCAGGTTCAGTTCCTGGGTCGGGAAGATCCCCTGGAGGAGGAAATAGCAATCCACTCCAGTATTCTTGCTGGAAAATTCCATGGGACAGAGGAGCATGGCGGGCTATGGTCTATGGGGCCGCAGAGTCAGACACGACTGAGTGTGCACCTAAATACACACGCACACACACATTCTGACCCGAGGGAGGGGATACCTCATTGTTGTTTTGTTTTGCATTTCTCTAATAATTAGTGATGTTGAGCATGTATTCATGTGTTTGTGGGCCATCTATATGTCTTCTTTGGAAAAATGCCTTTTTAGATCTTGTCCCCTGTTTCTGATTAGGTCTTGTTTTTTGACATTGAGTTGTATGAGCTGTTTCTATACTTTGGAAATCGCATCCCTGTCGGTCACATCATTTGCAAATATTTTCTCCCATTCGGTGGGTTTTCTTTCATTTTGTGTATGGTTTCCTTTCCTGTGTTTATTTATATTCTTTTTGATGATAGCCATCCTAACAGGCAAACAGCCTAATTTTTAAATGAGAAAAGAATGTGGACAATTTACCAAAGAAGGTATCCTCAAGACAAATAAGCACATGAAAATATACTTAGCAACATGATTTATCTGGGAAACACAAATTAAAAGGACAATAAGATAATACTACACATCTACTTGAAAGGCTAAAATTTTTTAATTGTCAGTGCAAAGTGTTGGCAATGATAAGGAGCAACTGGAATCCTCATATTTTTGCTGGTTGGGAATAAAAATGATGCAACCCTTTTGTAAAATAGTTTATCAGTGTTTTAAAAACTTAAACTACACTTAACCATACAACGCAACAATTTGCTTTCCAGAAATGAAATAAAATTCTACACCCACAAGAAGGGAAAATATATGTCCACATAGAGGCCTGTATGTGAATAGTCATAACACTTACTTCATAATAACCCAAAACAAAACAATGTCAATGGTTATCGACTGGTAAACAGACAGTTGTGATACATCTATACAATGCAGTATTTCTCAGCAATAAAAATGAGTGAGTTACTGATATATGCAACAACATAGACAAATCTCAAATGCAATATGTTAAGACAAGAAGCCAGACACAAAAGACTACTGTATGATTTTATTCATATGACATGCTAGAAAAGGCAAAACTACAGTAATAGGAAGGAAACTTTTTGAGGCAGTGGAAAAGTCTTGATTGTAGTGATGGTTACATAACTATGTACATTTGTTCAAATGCATTAAATTTTATACTTAAAGTAGGTGAATTTTCATTGTATGTAAATTATATCTCAATAAGCACATTTTTAAATAAGGAAGGATTCTGAGGATTTTTGTTGTTGTTGTTGTTGTTTGTTTGTTTTAAACTTGGGTAGCTGACCTGAAGTAGAACCTGAGCACAGACGGGGAAATTTAGACAGAGAAGTAGGACTTGAGGGATGCGGAGGATGGTGTCAGGATAATGACTTCTGGATTTGGACGTGCTAATGAGGCTGAGTTAACGAGGGCACAGAGAGAGCAAAGAAACATCAAAAAGAGAAGGGGGAGAAATAAACTCATATGCAGTAAAAAGAAGAAAGAGCACAAAATTGAGGAAAGGAAAGAGTTGACTTTTGCACATAGGCTTTTTTTTTTAAATTATTATATTGCCTGTTTTTATCTCATCTTAATTTCTTTTTTTTTTTTCCCCTTTTTTCTTTTGTTTTTCAGGAGTTGGGCAGAGTGGAGAGCCTTACACACCACGTGTGATCATTTCAAAGTCTCCCTCTACACAGACCACACACATGTACTCACTCCTACACACACACACACACACACACACACAGAGTCCAAAAACACAACTAAATGAGAGTAATGGGTGGGAAAAGTAAAGCAAGCAACACCAAGAAGGCAAAGATGTTTGGTTCCGGCACTAACATGCACTGGTAGGGAGGGTTTATTCTTGGTTCTTCACATTCTATGGAGAGAAGCCGCACAAAAATGCCAGGTTATTTGCCTTGAGTTTAAACAGCTGAATAGAAAAAGAGCCTTAATAACTCCATTAGGACCTGGGCCAAGGACTTTTCCTTTGGGTTTGTTGTGAATAATTAAAGGTTAATGATGGTATTTTTCTTTCAGCCTGGGGGAGGCAACCAAGCCAGTCATGATCCTAATTGAACCCAAGTGGGAAACTCCAGAAACTTCCAGTCACAAATTTGCAATGGTTCTGGGCCCGTTAATCTGTATCCACAGAAAGCAATGAGGCTGTGTTTTATCCATCATATGGATGAAGAAATCAAAATTCAGAAAAGCCATGGAATTTACTTACTCCCTCATTAAAAAGACTGAAGGACAGATGTTCAGAGCAGTTGGCATTTTGTTCTTAGAAGAGGCAGATGAGCTTCTTGGGGTGCTGAGGCGTGGGTTCTGCATGAGTCATCAGGATAGCACCAAGACCCTACCCACCTTCTGTGGACCAGACTTGTGAGTGCTATCACCCATGGTAGCAGAGGCTCAACACAAGGAGAGGATAGGAATCTCTGAGATCTTCTGAAAGAGCCGATGAGCAGAGCAGCCTGACTTCTGCCCCAAGTACATAACAACATGCTTCTCACTCCAACTTTATTTTATACAACATCACACAGCTAGAGAGTGTGTGAGCTGGGGTGTGAACCCAAATTCTGTCTAACTGCAAAGATCTGCTCTCAGCCTTCATACCCTGCTGCTTCCTATTCTCTAAAATTTCCGGTATAGGTATGATTATGAGGTTAAAAAGGAAAAGGAAGAGAGGAAGGAAGAGAAGGAGGAAGGAAGAGTGAAAGAGGGGGTGTCTTCCATTTCCATTTTCCATGCGTTTCCATAAAGAGCCTTCAGTCTGCTTTTTAGAGAACATTCTCTCCCACCTGTCACTCATTCTCCCCAAGGAAGAAGCCATATGCTGGAATGATGAGATTGGTAGAAAGGTCACTCTTACACACAGCAAGAAGTGTTTAGTAGTTGGTTTTGGGGACGGGGGAGGAACCCTGACCTTCAGCTTGGGCCAGTTTTCATGGTGTAAACACCTCCAGCCTGGTGGATTTCAAGCTACTGAAATAAGACTAACGCGTTTGCAAAATTCCTGAAAACTGAACATTCACCTCCCGTGGGCTGTTATGTGGCTCCAGCACATCAAGACCCACATAAATGGTTGTGGAGGCCTCGGTCCCCTGCTGTTAACAGACCCCAGAACTCCTCTGTCCTTCCACTGCTTCAACTTCTTTCTGAAAGGCATTGCCTGTTTCCTTGGGGCACCTAACTCTTTAAGGAGTTTGGGACTTGGAGAAGTTCAGCATCCCCGCCCTCCCCATCCCCCACACACTACATGCACAAGTAAAGAAATGTTGTGTCTCAGCAGCTTCTGCTTTCTACCATATAGCACAGACTTCATCTGATGAAGGAACACAAAGGCCAGGCTCCCTGCCTGGAACAGAAGGAAAGTTCTAATGTAGTAGATCACATGCACAAAGCTCAATTCACAGAAACTTCACTCTCTGCTTCCCTGTCCTCCAGAAGAGAAAGGACAAGGACAGCCTTCATGTGCACCTCTGTCCTCAGTGAGTTCTCAGTGATGGGTGACCTCTTGCCAAGTCTTGTGAGGCTCCAGCCTGATCTCTGAGCACATTTCTGACTTCCCTCTTTTGGAAGCTCTCCTCCTGCCAGGTCTGCCATCCCACGAGCCCTGGATCTTCCCCATCTGTTGAGGCTGGGCTCTGGGCTAGGGGTCAGGGCAGATACGTGAGGGCATCATGAACAGCAGTCCTATCCAGAGCCCACAGAATGGGAGTTGACTTCCTCTGAAGGAGGGCAGTATACTGTTTCAAGGAAAAAGGAAGGATGACGTGAAGACCAAAGGCATCTACCACAGGACTTCAGATATAAATGAGTTAATAGAATACAAGCATCTACTTCCAATAATCAAAGCCCAAGAAGGGATGCCCAAGATGATCAGTGGGCTTCAGTGAGGGAATGTGAATGAGACCTCTCAAAGCACTGTAAAGCTTTCTTCAGGGCGGACATCCAGGTACAAATCCAGTTCACCCAGCCTGCTGTCCACAGTGTGACCACCGCTGGGCCCACAGCTACCCCTGGAGATATAGGCTTTTCCAAACATCAGCAATGTTTCCTGGGACCCAGGCAGGGGTGAAAGCCTGGCTGGGATCCCAGTGAACTTGCGTTGTCCCCTCGGTTCCCAAGCATGGAAGTATGCTTACGCTGGACCAGATCCCTGGGTTGGGACCTAATTTGTGGTGAGATGCCCTAGAATGAAACTATGGCCTGAGCCCAACTAACAGCCAGGCACCGATGTCCAGAGGTAATTGAGTCAGTTGGTAGGACGCTGGGCCAGCTCCAGGTCTGAGGGCAAAACCACAGCGGGTTTCTCCTTGGATTTTTCAGGGCTTGTTCACAGCGCCCCCTGCTGACCATTTCTCGTTAACCTTTCGTCTTCTGGCGTGTGTGCGTGCTAAGCTGCTTCAGTTGTGTCTGACTCTGTGCGACCCCGTGGACTGTAGCCTACCAGGCTTCTCTGTCCATGGAATTTCCCAGGCAAGAATCCTAGAGTGGGTTGCCATTTCCTTCTGGATCCCTGATCAGTTCCGTTCGTGAAACCTCATCCAGGCCCCTAAGATGACACAGTGAAGTCAAATAATAGATGTCAAGAGGCCCTGGAGAACCAAAAAAGCAAGACTCCATAAATACAACGGATCGTAATTGTAAAGCCAAGACTGGGGCAGACAAAACTAAATTCTTCCCTTGTCCTCAAAATTTGCCTTATCATGCATACTTTTTTAGTAGTAAAGTATTTCAATGAACAGAAATTAACTGTAATGGATTGAACTGTTTTCCCCCAAATGTATATGGTGAAGTCCCAATCTCCATTACTTCAGAATGTGACTCTATGGAGAGACAGAACCTTCAAAGCGGGAGTGCGGTTTAGATGGCGTCATTAGGGTGGGCTCTAATTCAGTAGGGCTGGTATCCTTACAGGAAGGAGAAATTAGGATGTATTAATAGACACAAACATGGGGAAACAGTGGAAACAGTGACAAACTATTTTGAGGGGGCTCCAAAATCACTGCAGATGGTGACTGCAGCCATGAAATTAAAAGACGCTTACTCCTTGGAAGGAAAGTTATGACCAACCTAGACAGCATATTAAAAAGCAGAGACATTACTTTGCCAACAAAGGTCGGTCTAGTCAAGGCTATGGTTTTTCCAGTAGTCATGTATGGATGTGAGAGTTGGACTATAAAGAAAGCTGAGCGCTGAAGAATTGATGCTTTTGAACTGTGGTGTTGGAGAAGACTCTTGAGAGTCCCTTGGACTGCAAGGAGATCCAACCAGTCCATCCTAAAGGAGATCAATCCTGGGTGTTCATTGGAAGGAATGATGTTGAGGCTGAAACTCCAATACTTTGGCCACCTGATTTGAAAAGACTCTGATGTTGGGAAAGATTGAAGTTGGGAAGAGAATGGGACGACAGAGGATGAGATGGTTGGATGGCATCACTGACTCAATGGACATGAGTTTGAGTGAACTCCAGGAATTGGTGATGGACAGGGAGGCCTGGCGTGCTGCAGTCCGTGGGGTCACAGAGTCGGACAGGAATGAGCGACTGAACTGAACTGAATAGAAACAGAGGAAAGACAGTCATCTACAAGCCAAAGAGAAGTGCTTAAGATTAAATCAATGTTGCTAATGTCTTGACCTCAGACTTCTAGCCTCCAGAACTGTAAGAAAAATCTCTTGTTCTAGTCACCTAGTCTGTGGTTGTTGGGCTGCATCCCACAGGCTTGTAAGCCCTGTATTTACCCAGCCTCAAGGCCAAAGAAAGAGCCTGGAGTCAGCAACAAAGACAGCAATGGTTTAATGAATAGGGAAATCTTACAAGTCTGAAGCAAGGTCCTGGAGGGAAACCCCAGGGTGTGTGGCCGATGTGGCACTTTGCTCCCAGGGGAAGAGGGAGATTAGGAGGAAGTGACATCAGGTTGGCTCATTGG
This sequence comes from Neotragus moschatus, assembly GCA_006410615.1. Taxonomy (NCBI): domain Eukaryota; kingdom Metazoa; phylum Chordata; class Mammalia; order Artiodactyla; family Bovidae; genus Neotragus; species Neotragus moschatus. Next base: position 465,252 of record SJYA01001624.1, read on the forward strand.
TTGTCAAGGAAACCAGCAGAGGGGTGCACCTCTCACCACCTCTTTGATAAACTATCCTAGTGGAGATAGCTCTGAGCTGAAGGTTAGAATAATCACTAGCTGGCACCACAGGCAAGTACATATGTACTTACTAATTCAGTTCAGTTCAGCAGTCACTAAGTCATGTCCGACTCTCTGTGACCCCATGACTGCAGCATGCTAGGTTCCTCTGTCCTCCACCATCTCCCAGAGTTTGCTCAAATTCGTATCCATTAAGTTGGTGATGCTATCTAACCAGCTCATCCTCTGCTACCCCTTTCTCCTTTTGCCTTCAATCTTTCCCAGCTTCAAGGTCTTTTCCAGTGAGTCGGTTCTTCACATCAGGTGGCCAAAGTACTGGAGTTTCAGCTTCAGCATCAGACCTTCCAATGAATAATCAGGGTTGATTTCCTTTAGGATTGGCTGGTTTGATCTCCTTGCAGTCCAAGGGACTCTCAAGAGTCTTCTCCAGCAACACCTACGGATTAGGCTCTATGATTAAGAGGGAAATGAGAAGGGTGTAGGTAGGTAAAGCAGACACTGGTAGAGCAAGGGATGAACAGAGAGCAACAGAACAGCTGTCTTTGGTGGCCCAGCCATACAGTGGTACTTGTTAAGACAGCACTGCTGCTGCTGCTAAGTCACTTCAGTCATGTTTGACTCTGTGTGACCCCATAGACGGCAGCCCACCAGGCTCCCCCGTCCCTGGGATTCTCCAGGCAAGAAGTGGCTTGCCATTTCCTTCTCCAATGCATGAAAGTGAAAAGGGAAAGTGAAGTCGCTCAGTCGTGTCTGATCCTCAGCGACCCCGTGGACTGCAGCCTTCCAGGCTCCTCCATCAATGGGATTTTCCAGGCAGGAGTACTGAAGTGGGGTGCCATTGCCTTCTCCGTAAGATAGCGCTAGCAAACTGATATATCAGTCTATGATACACTTGAGCCTTGCTAGTATAGCTAAGTTTTACTGTACCTAAAATCCCTGCCTCAGGAACTCATGATCTAGAAGGAAAAGATAAGCAAATGTAATCAATTATTATGAGTGTTATTATAATGCTACCTACTGTATGTAGGATACTTTGTTTATGTTGTCTTTAATCCTCACAGCAAGACCAAAATATTACGCAGATGAAAAGTAAAGGCACAGAAAGGCTTAACATTTTCTCAATGTCATAGAGTTACTAGCAAGCCAATAATTGAATCTATGTTCATCTGACTCGAAATTCTGTTCTGTCCCCCACTAAGCCCACTGTCTCTGCACAGAAGATAGTGGAACATGAACAGAGCAGGAGGGAAGGTGAGAAGATGATCATAATAGACATTAGTGGTCTAGTCTATTTTCCTAATAACAGCACCTTCTCTTTTATTGGAGAATGGCTCTCCATCAAACGGAATACTCTTCCTCCTTCCCCAGGTACAGAGGGATGGTCCAAGGCCTGATCAATCATAACTTATCCCTCCATCCACAGGTCAATGACCAGTCATGTGTCTTCAGCCAAGCTAATCTTAGTCTTTCCCATAATTAAAAAAAAATTACTTATTTATATTGTTTTTGGCTGTGCTACTAGGTCTTTGCTGTTAAACAGGCTTTTCTCTAGTTGCTGCGAGTGGGGTCTGCTCTCTCATTGCGGTGCACAGGCTTCTCCTTGTGGTGGGTTTTCTTGAGCATGGGCTGCAGGGTGTTTGGTCTTCAGTCGCTGTGGCTCGCAGGATCTAGAGCACAGGCTCAATAATTGTGGTGGATGGGCTTAGTTGCTCTGAGGCATGTGGAATCTTCCCGACCCAGGGATAGAACCCATGTCTTCTGCCTTTGACAGGTTGATTCTTTACTACTGAGCCACAGGGAAGCCCTCCCATAAATTTTATAAGCTGAAACCAGGAGAGAGGAATTTTTGCTCTCCCTTGGGATGTCTAAACTGTGTTTAAGTCTGGACATTTTTCCCCAAACAACAGAAAATGAGATCAACTTCTAACAAGAAGCCAAAATGTGTGTGGAGTGTGTATGTGTGTGTGTACACAGAGACAGACAGTTAACAGTATCATTCAAGTTTCTGGATCCAGCCATTCCTGAAGCCAACACCAACCAGTCATCATTTGTATGAGTTATGCCATCCCTCTTTCACTGAAGCTAGTTTGTGGTGGGTTTTGGTCACTTAACATTGAGTCTTGAGAAATACAATATTGATAAAAACAAAACAAAAACTTTCATAGATGAGGTAACCCAGGAAAGAAGGGACTCACCAGAAGACAAGAAGGTGAGAGAAATAGATGCTTAGGTGCAGTTACATTTGGGGAACTGCAGGCAGCTCAGTGTGGCTGGGGCTGAGATATGTGGAGGGTAGACAGATGGACAAGAGTCACACCAGTGAAGCCTTAGTGCCCTGCTTAACATTTGTTTATCTGGCTGTATCAGGTCTGCATGCAGCACACTGGGTCTTCAATCTTTGTTGCTGCATGTGGAATCTTTTTACTTGTGGCATGTGAACACTTGGTTACATCATGTGGGACCTAGTTCCCTGCCTAGGGATTGAACCCCGGCCCTCTGTATTGAAAGCATGTAGTCTTAGCCACTGGACCATGAGAGAAGTCCCAATAATTTGGCCTTGTATGAGGTCAACGTGGAGCCACCCAGGAATTTTAAGCAGTGGTATGATGTGATCAGGTTTAAGCTTCAGAAGGTCCCTCAGGAAATAAATCTAAGAGAACACAACAGGAGGCAGTTATAACAGGAGGCTGGGCCAAGAATCCAGGAGAGAGGTGAGGGTGGAAAACGACTCCCAAGTCCTTGGGTTTGCCATCGGCTGGAGGGAAGTGCAGGGACAAAAATAATTGCATTTTGGTCACTACAAGATTGAAGTATGTGTTAGACATTGAAGTGGTATTGTCCAGTGTGTATATTAAAAAGATGCTTGAATCGGAGACTTTTAAAAAGTTTCTTTGAGTCTTCAACTCAACTATTTACTACATGCCTACTACTAGAAGCACTGTGCTGAGAAGAATACAGTCAAATCTGTGCTGCCCCAGGATTATACTCCAGAGAAGACAAAACAGATAATAAACACGTAGACAAATAAACAAGGAAGTGCCTGGTAAACAACGCGGCACTGTGTAAGAGATGGATGTGGAGTGGGGGCTTCATTGGTTTAGGTGGTCAGCTGCTAGGAAGTACAGAAGTCCTGAGGGTGGAGGAGGCAGCCACAAGATGCATGGTCTCAACTCCATGCAAATAGGAGCATGCCCTTTAAAAAAAATCCACCTGTTTTGTAGATTTGCCTTCTTTGCCTGGCTGTGCCCTCAAGGTTGGCCATTTTGTGGCAAGAGGCTTCAGGGCAGAAAACTGAGACTGATGCTCAGGAAGTTCCCATCAATGTTTCTTCATTTGCCCAATGCCTTTCATCCCCCATTTCTAAAGCCCATCCTGGCATCTGCTCTGTATTTGGCAGGCCTGGCTCATTGGCACAAGTGGGTTGTATTTGAACATTGTTCCTGAATCATAAATGAAGGCTACAAAAGCCCAGGTATAAAGGGCATCAGCCAAAATTATTTGTGAGTCAAAGGATCTTACTTTGAATTGAACCAGAAATACCTGGTATCTGTGCTATGCTGTGCTTAGTCATTCAGTCATGTCTGACGCTGCAACCTCATGGACTGTAGCCTGCCAGGCTCCTCTATCCATGGGTATTCTCCAGGCAAGAATATGGAATGGATTGCCATGCCTTCTTTCAGAGGATCTTCCCAACCGAGGGACTGAGCCCATGTCTCTTGCATTGCAGGTAGATTCTTTTCCATCTGAGCCACTGGGGAAGCTCATGAATACTGGAGTAGGTAGCCTATCCTTTCTCGAGGGGATCTTCCCAACCCAGGAACCAAACTGGAGTCTCCTGCATTGCAGGCAGATTCTTTACCAGCTGAACTACCAGGGAAGCCCCACCTGATGTCCAGCCCTTTCTTTTCTGGACTCTCTATTATCGTATCTATTACAATGGTTTCCTCTTTGAATCCAAGCATCTAAAAACTTGATTTCTCTTCAAGGAGTCTGAAGTAAGCTACTTTATCCTGTCTACTCCAGGTCTGCTACTCAAGCCAATCAGCGTTTCCACTCAAGCCAATTCTTTTTTTCTTTTGACGTGTTCACACTGCTTTATTTATTTATTTTGTTTCTTTATTTTTGGCTGGGCTGGGTCTTCGGCGCTACATGTGGACGCTCTGTAGTTGTGGGAGCAGGGACTACTCTAGTTGCAGTGCTCAGGCTTCTCTTGTTACAGAGCACAGGCTCTAGGCACATGGGATTTGTAGTTGCAACCCGCTGGCTCTAGAGTGAGGGCGTCAGTAGCTGGGGCAGGCAGGCTCAGGAGTTGCAGTGCACAGTCTTAGTTACTCTGTGGTATGTGGGATCTTCCTGGACCAGGAATTGCATTGTCTCTTGCAATGGCAGGCAGGTTCCTATCCACCACACCACCCGGAAAGTCTTCCTCAGGACACTCTGTAAACTGAAGTGCTATGTAAAATCCAAAATACAAGTTGTTTCCTTTTTAAGGGGTCCTTGTATAATGGCACAAAATTCAGGAAGTAGTTAAGGTAAATTCCTATGTTTCTAGGTTGCCTGGGCAAGAATTTTATAGAAAAGGATTGGTTTCCTCCAAAGTTAGGAAGTTCAGGATGCCAGCTGGAGGGCTGACTGTTTGGGATAGTGAGGAAATGATGGTATTACCTTGGAAACCTGGTCAGTAAAATACACAATTTCTCTTTCTTGAGAAAATGTTTATGCAAACTAAAGAGGATTGGCATGAGATTATTTTGAGTGGAGTTTAAGCATAAGATAATTATCCTCCAATTAAAAATAAATACAATTTTTAAGTTTTTTAGAAAAGAAAAAAAATCTTCATAAGCACGTTATCATTTGTGTAAAGAACAAATTATCATTTCTATTTTATGTGCAAAATCTAAAGGATGTTCAAGTACTATGTATTACTAATAGTTTTTTAAATTAATATTGTTCTCATATTTCTGACATGTCAATAATTATTTGACATTATTTTTGTTTCCCTAAGGGAACAAAATTTGTTTTAGAAATAAAAATTTTTTTAAAAAGATAACAATCAGGCAGCCTTACAGACTTCTGGCTATGTCTATGTGAAGAGGTTGGTGAATCTTCTAGGCAAAAACAAGAGGTATAAAACAGGATAAAAGTATTTTAAAAATGAAGTGTTAGGGCTCTGGAAACTGACCACAGGCAGAAAACAAATTGAGAAACATTTATCCTTGAAAAATTGCTAGACCTTCAGATAGGAACAGTGGAAGTCTATAGTTGTAATACTTATCTATTGCTATATAACAAATTACTCCAAAATGTAGGGGCTTAAAACAACAAGCATTTATCATCTCATAGTTTCCATACCTCGGGAATGCAGGAGTGGCATAGCTGGGTACCTCTGGTCTCTCACGCGGTTGTGGTCAAGCTGTTGGCAGGCTGCAGTCTTATCTGAAGACTCAACTAGGAGAGGCTCTGCTTTCATGCTGACTCAGGTGGCAGCTGGCTGGCCTCAGTTCCTTGCTGGCTATTGGCCGGAAGCCTTTGCTCAGCATATGAAGTTCTCCATAGGGCTACCTCACCTCACTGTACCTAGCTTACCCTGGAATGAGTGATCTGCGGGAGGAAGGAGAGCACCAAGATGAAAGCTGCAGTCTTTTTTCCCAGCATATACATTTTACTAATTATAAAACTTTTTTAGAGAAGAGGTGAGATTCTCACCTTTGTTTAGAAGCATCAAAGCATTTAATAACTTACTTCCTTGTTTAAGCAAAGCATACCTGTAAACTAACATATGCAGCCTAGTTCGAATCAAGAGTAGCTTAGACGGCATTTCTGCTGGGCAAAAGTCCCAAGCATTTAGATTCTGTCTCTCACTGCATACGTCTCTCAAATGTCTTCCTAATTTTTTTCATAAGATTCGCATAGCATAAAAGTAACCATTAACCATTTTATTTTATGGCTGTTGAAATATTTATTTATTTTTATCGAAGTCCATTTGATTTATAATATTAACTTCAGGTGTACAACATAGTGATTCAATGTCTTTATAGATTGTACCCCATTTAAAGTATAAAATATCTGCTGTATTATTGTGCTGTACAGTATATTCCTGTGTCTTATTTTATACATAGTAATATGTACCCCTTAGTTCCTCATGCCATCTTGCCCCTCCTCCCATCACAGTGTGTTTCTGTTTTATTACATTCATTTGTTTGTTTCTTAGATTCTGTACGTAAGTGACAACATAGAGAATGGGTCTTTCTCTGATGTTGAGCCTGTTGGCCATCTGTATCCTCTTTGGGAAAATGTCTATTCGGATCTTCTGCCCATTTTGTAACTGAGTTTTTCATTTTCTGGATATTGAGTTGTATGAGCTGTTCATATATTTTGGATATATGATGCCATTTGCAAGTAGTTTCTCCCATTCGATAGGTTGTCTGCTTATTTTGTTGATGGCTTTCTTTGCTGTGCAAAAGCTTTTATTAGTAAGTTTAATCAGGTCCCATTTGTTTATTTTTTGTTTCTTCTACCTTAGGAGGTAGAACCAAAAAAAAAAATATTGATATACTGATGTCAAAGAATGTTCTGCTTATGTTTACTTTTATGAATTTCATGGGTTCAGGTCTTGCATTTGGACTTTAACTCATTCTGAGTTTATTTTTGTTTATGATCTGAAAAAATGTTTTAATTTTATTCTTTTACATGTAGTTGTCCTATTTTTCCAGTACCGCTTATTGAAGAGATTATCTATTCCCCATGGTATATTTTTGCCGCCTCTCTTATATACTAGTTGAACATTTTTGTGTGGATTTATTTCTGGGCTCTTTATTCTGTTCCATACAATGGAGTATTATTCAGCCATAAAAACAGATGAAGTAATGATACATGCTACAACCTTGAAAACACTATGCTATGTGAAAGAAGCCAGAGAAAAAAAGGCTACATATTATATGATTGCATTTATATGAAATGTCTAGAATGAGCAAATCCATGGAGACAGTAAATAAATTAGTGGTTCAGGGGGTGGGAAGAGGTAGGAATGGGGGTTAACTGCTAATGAGAATAGGGTTTCTTTTGGGAGATGATGGAAATGCTTTGGAATTGGATAGCAGGAGTGGGTGTACGACATTCAACTATACTAAAAACCACTTCATTGTACAACTTAAGAGCGTAAATTTTATGGTGTTTGAATTATATATCAATTTTAAAATTTAAGTTTTTCACATCAGAAGACATCGTTAATAAAACAATTAAGATATAGATTAGGAGAAAATATCTGAAATCATATATCTGGTAATGGACTTGTATATAGAGCACAAAAAGAAGTCTTATAACTTAATCAGACAGTCTAATTAAAAAAAATAGGCAAAAGACATGAGCAGAGATTTCATCAAAGAAAATATTCAAATGGCTAATAACCCCATGCAGAGATGCTGCTACTGCTAAGTCGCTTCAGTTGTGTCCGACTCTATGCGACCCCATAGACGGCAGCCCACTAGGGTCCTCTGTCTCTGGGATTCTCCAGGCAAGAATACTGGAGTGGGGTGCCATTGCCTTCACCAGTGCATGAAAGTGAAAAGCGAAAGTGAAGTCGCCCAGTCATGTCCGATTCTTAGCGACCCCATGGACTGCAGCCTACCAGGCTCCTCCGTCCATGGGACTTTCCAGGCAAGAGTACTGCAGTGGGGTGCCATTGCCTTCTCCTGCAGAGACACTAACTGCCATTAATCGTTAGGGAAATGCCAGTTAATACTCCAGAGAATCCACTACAGACTCACTAAAATGTCTATAAACCAAAAAGACAGAACATGACAAGTGTTGAGATTATGAAGAAATAGGAACCCTCATACATCGCTGGTGAAACTGTAAACTGAGAGTTACTTTGGAAAAACTTGGCAGTTTCTTAAATTAAATATACTCACAACATAGTAATTCCAAACTCTTATGTATGTATCCATGAGAAATGAAAATACGTATCTACACAAATACTTGCTCACAAGTGTTTAAAGTGGCACTATTCTTAAGAGGCCCAGATCGGAAATGATCCAAATGCTCACCAATTACTGAAGAGACAAACAGTTGTGTTGAATCTACACAATGTAATAGTTACCGACAATAAAAGGAACAAATTATTGGTGGATGCAAAAAAAAAAAAAAAAAAAGGGTGAACTTCAAAAACATTATGCTAAGAAAAAGAGACTCTGTATTGGGTTGACCAAAAAGTTCACTGGGTTTTGCTGTTACACCTTTCCGTAAGATGTAACGGAGAAAATGGGTGAACTTTTTGGCCAACCCAAATATTATATAATTCCATTTATGTGAAATTTCTATATATGGCAGAACCATAGAGGGAGAAAGCAGATCAGTGGTTGCCTGGGATTGAAGGCAAGAGTAGGGGCTGACTGCAGATGGGCAGGAGGGAAGGTGTGGCATGATTGTTGTTGCTGTTTAGTCACTGAGAAGTGTCTTACTGTTTTGCAGCCCCATGGACTATAGCCTGCCAGGCTCCTCTGTCCATGGGATTTCCCAGGCAAGAACACTGGAGTGGGTTGTTTGGCATGCTGTTGTTCAGTTACCAGGCTCCTCTGTATTGAGTCAGTGATACTGTTCAACCATCTCATCATCTGCCACCCCCTTCTCCTCTTGCCTTCAATCTTTCCCAGCATCAGGGTCCTTTCCAATGAGCCAGCTCTTCGCATCAAGTGGTCAAAGAACCGAAGCTTCAGTTTCAGCATCTGTTCTTCCAAAGAATATTCAGGGTTGATTTCCTTTAGAATTGATTGGTGTGATCTCCTTGCAGTCCAAGGGACTATCAGAGTCTTCTCCAGCACCACAGTTTGGAAGCATCAAGTCTTCGGCGCTCAGCTTTCTTTATAGTCCAACTCTCACATCCATACATGACTACTGGAAAAATCAAAGCTTTGACTAGACAGACCTTTGTCAGCAAGGTGATGTCTCTGCTTTTTAATACACTGTCAGGTTAGTCATAGATTTTCTTGAGAGGAGAAAACGTCTTTTCGTTTCATGGCTGCAGTCACTGTCTGCAGTGATTTTGGAGCCAAAGAAAAGAAAATCTTCCACTGCTTCCACTTTTTCCCCTTCGGTTTGTCATGAAGTATTGGGACCAGATGCCATGATGTTAGTTTTTTGAATGTTGAGTTTTAAACCAGCTTTTTCAATTTCCTCTTTCACCCTCATCAACAGGCTCTTTAGTTTCTCTTCCTTTTCTGCTATTAGAGAGGTACCATACGCAAATCTGAGGTTGCGGATGTTTTTCCCGGCACTCTTCATTCTGGCTCGTGATTCATTCAGCCTGGCATTTTGCATGATGTACCATATAAGTTAAATAAGCGGGATGACAATACATAGTCTTGTCATACTTTCTTTTTTAATTTTGAACTAGTTTGTTATTCCATGCCTGGTTTTAACTTTTGCTTCTTTACCAGCAACTAAATAGTGACAACTAGCCTAATGACTACCTCTTGAGTCCTTTTCATTCCAAATTTCACATCTCAAGAGTTGCCAATAAGATGTTATTCCAAAAACAGAGCTCTGCTATGGTAAACTGCTATGGTAAAGCACTTTCTAGCAGGAAGTTTTATGGATATACAGACTACATTAATATACAGATTTCTCAGGAAGCTGTCAGTCTGGTATTCTCATCTCTAAAAATTTTCCAAAGTTTGTTGTGATCCACACAGTCAAAGGCTTTAGTGTAAATCAATGAAACAGAAGTAGATATTTTTTCTGAAACTCCTTTGTTTTCTCCATGATCTAATGACTGTTAGCAATTTGATCTCAAGTTCCTCTGTCTCTTTGAAACCTAGCTTGTACATCTGGAAGTTCTTGATTCATGTACTGCTGAAGCCTAGCTTGAAAGATTTTGAGCATAACCTTGCTAGAATGTGAAATGAGTACAATTATATGGTAGTTTGAACATTTTTGGCATTGCCCTTCTTTGGGATTGGAATGAAAACTGATTTATTCCAGTCCTGTGGCCACTGCTGAGTTTTCCAAATTTGCTGACATTGAGTGCAGCACTTTAACAGTATCATTTTTTAGGATTTTAAATAGCTCAGCTGGAATTCCATCGCCTCCACTAGTTTTGTTCATAGTTATGCTTCCTAAGGCCCACTTAACTTCACACTCCAGGATGTCTGGTTCTAGGTGAGTGACTACACCATTATGGTTATCCAGGACATTGAGACTTTTTTGTATGGTTCTTCTGTGTATTCTTGCCACCTCTTCTTAATCACTTCTGCTTCTGTTAGGTCTTTGCCACTTCTGTCCTTTATTGTGCCTATCTTTGCATGAAATGTTCCCTTAGTATCTCTAATTTTCTTGAAGAGATCTCTAGCTTTTCCCATTCTATTGTTTTCCTCTATTTCCTTGCATTGTTAACTTAAGAAGGCTTTCTTGTCTCTCCTTGCTACTCTCTGGAACTCTGCATTCAGTTGGGTATATCTTTCCATTTCTCCTTTTCCTTTCGCTTCTCTTCCTTCCTCAGCTCCTTGTAAAGTCTCCTCAGACATCCTCTTTGCCTTCTTGTTTTTCTCTTTTTTTGAGATGATACTTTTCATGACTTGCTTTGTCATGGCAAGGGAGCTTGCATAACTTAATGAAGCTATGAGCCATGCCATGCAGAGCCATCCAAGGCAAATGGGTCACAGTGAAGAGTTCTGACAAAACATGGTCCACTGGATGAGAAAAGGTAATCTGCTCTAGTATTCTTCCCAGGAGAACCCCATGAGCAGTATGAAAAGGCAAGAAGATATGACACCGGAAGATAGGTCCCTCAGATCGGAAGGTGTCCAATATGCTACTGGGGAAGAGCAGAAGGCAATTACTAACAGCTCCAGAAAGAATGAAGAAGCTGGACCAAACCTGAAATGATGCTCAGTTGTGAATATGCCTGGTGGTGAGACAAGTCTAATGCCGTAAAGAATAATATCGCATAGGAACTTGAAATATTAGGTTCATGAATCAAGGTAAATTGGATGTGATGAAGCAGGAGATGGCGAGATTAAGTGTCAACATCTTAGGAATCAGTGGACTAAAATGGACGGGGATGGGTGAATTTAATTCAGATGACCATTGTATCTGCTACCGTGGGCAAGAATCCCTTAGAAGAAATGGAGTAGCCCTCATAGTCAACAAAAGAGTGCTAAGTGCAACACTTGGGTACAGCCGCAAAAATGACAAAAATGATCTTGGTTCGTTTCCAAGGCAAACCATTCAACATCACATTAATCCAAGTCTATGCCCCAACCACTGATGCTGAAGAAGTTGAAGTTGAGCAGTTCTATGAAGACCTACAACACCTAGAACTAACTCCAAAAAAAGATGTCCTTTTCATCATAGGAGATTAGAATGCAAAAGTAGGAAGTCAAGAGTTGCCTTGAAAAACATGCAAATTTGGAGTACAAAATGAAGCAGGGCAAAGGCTAATAGAGTTTTGCCAAGATAGCACATTAGTCATAGCAAACACCCTTCCCCAACAACTCAACAGATGACTCTACACATGGACATCACCAGATGGTCAATACCAAATCAGATTGATTATATTCTTTGCAGCCAAAGAAGGAGAAGCTCTGTACAGTCAGCAAAAACAAGACCTGGAGCTGACTGTGGCTCAGATCAGGAGCTCCTTATTGCAAAATTCAGGCTCAAATTGAAAAAAGTAGTGAGAACCATTAGGCCATTCAGGTATAACCTAAATCAAATCCCTTATGATTATATAGTGGAGGTGAGGAATAGATTCAAGGGATTAGATCTTGTAGACAGAGTGCCTGAGGAACTATGGACAGAGGTTTGGCATGATAGAGGTGTTCTAAAACTGGATTGTGGTCATGGTTGCATAACAGTATAAATTTACTTAAAATCAATGAACTGTTAACCAAAAAAAACAAAAACAAATTTTAAAAATTACAAAGAACTGCACACAAGGAAACTTTGGAATAAGGTAATTTTCTTTTTCTTGGCTTGGAAGGTAGGTGGCTGTTTAATAATAATTTCTTCCCATATATATATTTCTCAAACTTGTGATTTATTCCATTTCTTGTATACATGTCATACTTTAATTCTTAAAGTTTAAAATAAAAATTTAGCAAGTTAGATAATTTAAGCAATTCATTGATTAAAAAAATCAGGGTCAAATTTAATGTCTTGCTGATGTCTGCTGGGTCTAATCTGTGGTTTTAATATTTTTTTCCTATAGAGTCCCAAGAGAAGAGTTAGAGGAGGAACAAAGATAATGGATTTGATGATGACACTGAGTCATTGGCCACTCCTTGAGAAAACTGGGAAGCAGGCTAGGTGCCTTTAAGGAAGCTCCCTGCTCATGTGTTTCCCTCCTTTGGAATATCTTGTTCCCTGTGGCCTCTCTCCACCAAAGCCCTGCCTTAACATTTGGTAGCCTGGGCCCTCATGATGCCCTGGACTGGTACCTCGTCTCATTGACTCATCCCTGGTGATGCCTAAACTCTGAACTGCCTGGACCTCTACAGCGCATGCCCTTGGAGCTTGGCCTTCTTCCAGGAGACAGGAAAGCTGAGAAACTTACACGATGTATGGGATCCTTTCCCCTTAGGATGTTGTCAAAGGAGTCTTCTAGGGAGAAAGCCGGAATGAAAAAGAGCCGTTTTAATGGTGGAAAGTCTGGCTGGGGGCTGCTCTCACGGGAACACAGGGCTGTGTGTCTAGCTGGGTCTGGCACAGCTCAGCAGATTCTGAATTACACTCCAGATGTTTGGTTTGGAAGGTCCCTTGGCTATTTGGCTTCTGGAGTCCTCTCTCACCATGGAACTCCTCTGTGGGAGGACAGAACTCATCAATCACATTCCCCAAATGTCAAAGCTCCTGCTGTGTGACCCCAAGAGAACCCTGCTTTTCATCTACATGACAGAAGCAAGGGCTCCACATTTGCTGGATAAAAGCTTGAACTGTTGGGCAAAGGGCTTCCCCGAGGATTAGAGTTCCCACAGAAGGCTATAAAATGCAATATAAATGTCACCCCCACCTCTGGATGTTTGTCATTTCACCCTTCTTTCTTTCCTTTCCTACAGTCTCTTAACAAAATTATATTTAATTTTCTCAATTAGATGCTATTTCTGCTATGTGCAGCCAGAACTTGAGATCCCTGGAAGAGGTCACAGAATCACTCAGGTTCAGATTTGCAGAATTCCTTGTACTTTCCAGAACCTGCCACATCTTCCTTTCATTCTGAAGCCTTTGACCTGCTGCTTCCTTCCAAAATAACCAAGCTAACTAGAGAATATTTCCAGAGAAAGAAATTCAATTTAAAATCTGTTTCATATGCTCAAGGCTTGGCCCTTGAGGGATAGGAGAGAGACTAACAATACTAATTGTAATCTTTGCCTTTAAGGAGTTTTCCATTTTTTAAGGATGGACTAGCGTTGGCTCCCTCCTTGTACCACACCACCTCTCTTTCCAGCAGTTCCCTTGTGACGACTCTTATTCAAGCCCCTCCAATTGTTTGTGTTCAAAGGCTGTTGGGTGAAAGAGTACCGTGCCTGCGTGATAATCCAAGGAAGATTCAGAATCAAGAAATGCAGGGTAGCTGGAACAAAGTGTATTCATGCTGGAAAGGTGGAGATATAGTGCTGGGAAGAGATGAGGCTGGAAAACTTGGCAGGAGCCAGGTATCAAAGGACCTTCCAACAGTGCAAAGGAATGTATCCTGACAACAAGGAGCAGCCAAGGGCAGATTTGAACAGGGGAGTGACTTTATCAGATTTGGCCCAGTGGCAAGGAGTCCACCTGCCAAGCAGGAGCTGCGGGTTTGATCCCTGGGTCGGGAAGATTTCCTGGAGGAAGAAATGGCAACCCACTCCAGTATTCTTACTTGGGAAATCCCATGGATGAGGTGGCCTATGGTCTTTGGGGTCGAAAGGAGTCAGACATAACTGAGTGACTAAGCATGAGCACTGGATTGTTTATATTCCAAGCTCAGGAACTGCTGTACTAGATAACGAAAACTAATCAAGACCCCTCAGCCTCCTGCTGCTCTGTTACATTCTTATAATCAGTTACATTTTTATAATCAATTTTTATAAGAAGAGACACTTTTCACCAATGATTTTTCAGAAATATTAAGAACAGCACAATAATAAGATGAAAAGTGGAATTTAATTAGAAGGCAAAATGTCTGGAATTTTAAGTGATTTTGACTCTGATCCCCTTATCTTTCCTAGAAAGTATATTAAAAATAAAACAGAAGTTAATAAAATAGAAAACAAAAAAATAATTTAAAAAATCAACAAACTAAAAGCTGATTCAGTGGGAGAGGAAAGCTAATAGAACGAATATAAACAAACAAAGGAAGTAATTATAATAAAATGCAATATGTGTTATAAAAATGTAGTGAAGAGGGGACTTCCCTGGTGATCCAGGGGTTAAGACTCTGCCCTCTCAATACAGGGAGCCCAAGTTCAATCCCTGGTCAGGGAACTAGATCCCACATGCTGCAAATTTAAAAATAAATGAGTAAAAAGTAGGAAAAAAATCCCTTTAAAAAAATGCTATGAAGAAACTCCTAAATGCAGAGGAAAGCAGAGGTCTTCACAAAGATGTGCTTTTTGTGCAGTTTAACTGTGAACTTGTGAGAGAAGTTTTCTAGGGCATAGAGTGTGTGTCTGTGTGTGAGTGATCACTAGGCAAAGGCATTCTTGTTTTAACACCATGATAACCCTTCAGCAATACGTGAACTGTGAACTTCCTGATGTTCAAGCTGATTTTAGAAAAGGCAGAGGAACCAGAGATCAAATTGCCAACATCCGCCGGATCATGGAAAAAGCAAGAGTTCCAGAAAAACATCTATTTCTGCTTGATTGACTATGCCAAAGCCTTTGACTGTGTGNGCTGCGATTCATGGGGTCGCAAAGAGTTGGACATGACTGAGCGACTGAACTGAACTGAACTGAACCCTTTTCTAGGCCAACATCTCAAGCCAGGGTGCTTAAGGAATGTTTGTGAAATGAATAAGCATCTTCAAAGTTGTTCTCCAGTGTATCTTTTGTCTGTCCAGAGATTTTCAAATGCAAAGTTACCTAAGCACTTTACCTATAACTTTTGGATTTGTTCAATTCTATGCCACAGTCTTTCATGACAAAGCAGTGTGACGCTCTTTTCCTAAAGACACTACATTAGAGACTCCCGACATTTTTTTTCCATTTCACGTGGAAACACCTAGGCCTGAATAGAAAGCTAAAATTGATAGTGCCTGTTGGAAAGAAAGCTGAAATTCACACATAACAGTAGCTGCCCAACTACCTTAAGGATACATATGAGGGTGGGATGCCCCCATCTTCTGCCCCAGCTTTTGGGCACTGGTGTTTGCTTTGGGCATCTGAGGTACCTGGAGAAGATTCTCTCGCTGCATACAGGCTGCAGGGATGGTTGTGCAGGTTGTCCACTGCACAAGAGGTCCGGGCAGAGGCAGTGAGGAGGGCTGAAATAAAGCTGGTATTCCACTTACCAAGCTGTGCACCCGGGGGCATTGTCCACCCAGGTGAAAGAAGACTTTTTTTTTTTTACTTTGCCACAAATGCATCAGTGAGTAGGGGCTCATTGCAGCCCTGTGTCCTTGGCTGTCATTGATGTGCTGCTCCAGCTTGGGCAAGAGTCATGCTTGAGAGCTTCCCTGAATGTCCTTTTAAAAGAGCGCCCTCAGTTCTCTTCAGCTTCAAAGAATCGTTTCAGAGGCTCTTTTCAAGCCCTTTGGTGGATGACTAACACATCACTGGCAACCGACAGATGGAGAATTACTACCTTCTGAGTTCTGGAAAAAGGCAAAGCTAAGCTCGATTTCCCACGTGCAGTTTGCGGCCCTGCAGCTGCTTCTCCTGCCACTAGATGGCATCCTCCCCCAGGTACTAGAAAGAGAATTTACTGAGGATGGCTGGATGGCGTCACCGACTCGACGGACACGGGTTTGGGTAAACTTGGGGAGTTGGTGATGGGACAGGGTGGCCTGGCGTGCTGCGATTCATGGGGTCGCAAACAGTCGGACACGACTGAGAGGCTGAACTGATGCCAGGTTTTTTATTATGTGTTTCAGAAATGCCTTATCATCCTGTCATGTAATTTTATTAAATGGAATAACAGTTTCACAGCACTCACCCAGCTCATACAGAGTCCGTTCTCTTTTTCTTGTTCACCTGATTCTGCTTCCATCTGCAAATGTTCAAATCCAGGAGGCACAGGACAAGCCGTAGGAACCCAGCTCCCTGAGAGCTAGTATTTCCGGAAATACTAGAAGACCTTATTGATAACACCACTGGGTACCGGGTTTCTTAAATTCTAACTCCAGACAACCCAATGGCTGTTAATTTTAAGCATTCTTCTTTTTTAATTGGAGCATAATTTACATTATACTTAAAAGCACAAAATTTTTAAGAGGAAATTTTTTATTCAAATTTCGATTGTGCTTTTTTTTATTGGATTGTAGTTCATTTACAATATTGTGTTAGTTTCAAATGTACAACAAAATGATTCAGTTATACATATATACATATGAAAGAAATTGTTAGTCACTCAGTCGTGTCTGACTCTGCTACCCCATGGACTGTGTAGCCCACCAAGCTCCTCTGTCCAGGAAATTCTCCAGGCACAAATACTGAAGTGAGTAGCCATTCCCTTCTCCAGGGGCTCTTGCTGACCCAGGAATCGAACCTGGGTCTCCTGCCTTGCAGGCAGATTCTTTACCATCTGAGCCACCAGGGAAGCCTGTACATATATAGATAGATAGATTCTTTTTCAGATTCTTTTCCATTATTACTGTAAGATACTAAATATAGTTCCCTGTGCTATATAGTAGATCCTTGCTGTTAGCCTATTTTGTATAAAGTATTGTGTATATGTTAATCCTAAACCCCTAATTTATCTCTCCCCTCCCCCCCACTTAAAGGTGCAATTTTTAACTGTAGTGTCCAGTGTGTTTTAATAAATGTATATGCCAGTGTAACCACAACTCCAGTTTGGATGTACATATTTCTGTCATGGTGGCAAGGTCTCTTGTCTGCCTTCAAAATCAATCCCCAAGGCCTGAAGAAGACTCAAGGCCTAGGGGAGCGCAAACAGTGGGTTGAATGGAGAGTATGTGGCTGGAGGTTAACATGCATTATAAGAAGTTAAATAGAACTCATAATTACTCACAACCTTATGGTTTTGTGTTTTCCTGGTAAAATCAACCAACTATTTATTATTAAGAAATAAATGGCATTTAAGAATTATTTCATTTACCCAGTGTTTTAGTAACAGTTTTCTTCCAGATACGTAAATATGTGAAATTTCACTTTCATGCATTGGAGAAGGAAATGGCAACCCAATACAGTATTCTTGCTTAGAGAATCCCAGGGATGGGGGAGCCTGGTGGGCTGCTGTCTATGGGACACAGAGTCGGACACGACTGAAGCGACTTAGCAGCAGCAGCAGCAGCAGTCATTGCTTCATTATTCGGTTCTCCTAAAGTTCTTTTGCTATTCAGTGGTTGGGCTAGAGCCAAGAAAATTATCAAAAGTGTTCAGTGAGACCACTGATTGGTTTTGAAATTAATTTTTCCAGAAGAACCAATCAAAACATTATCAGCCCAGGAGTTAAAATTCGTTTGTCAGTCTGCCCTGGCTGTGACAGTATTAGTCTGTTAGGGAAATGCAGTGATCTCTGCTAAGAGATGATTTATTTGTTTTAAATGTTTTATGGAAGCATAGCATACATATGGGAATGTGCAGAGCTCAGTGAATTTGTAAACTACTGTGTAATCAACTCACAGATCAAGTGACAATTACCAGATCCCCAGAAGCCCTTCTAGTCTCTTTATTACCCTGATTTCTAAGAACACTGATGAATTTTATCTGCTTTTGGACTTTCCACCTAAATATAATCAGTTTAGGTGCTGATTCGGGCCTGGCTTCTATCACTGAGGACTTTATTTTTAATTTTTTTAATGCATATTCTTGTATAGTCTCCTCAATTGTGGTTTATCATGTGATAGTGAATATAGTTCCCTGTGCTATATAGTGGGACCTGGTTTATCCATTCCATACATAATAGTTTGCAGTTGCTAACCCCAAACTCCCAATCCGTCCCTTTCCCCACTCCACCTGCCCCCTTGGAAATCACAAGTCCATCCTCTGTGTCTCTTATCCCTCAGTGTTTTCTTCAAGAAAGACATTTATGCTGCTCTGCTATAATTTCTTCTTGCTCTTGCTGTTGGGTCACCATACCACAATTTAGCTATCCATTCCACCACTTGTGGACATATACACTGTTTCCAGTCACTGGCTATTATAAACCGTGCTGCTATATAATTTTTGAAAATATCTCTTGATGTATATTATCTACACATTGCTGGGTCATGGGCTCTACATTCGTTCGGCTTAAATGGATGCTGGCAAACCGCTTTCCAGTGTGGGTGTGCTAGCTACCATTAGCAGTGTAGAAAAGGAGTAGTGACTCTGATTTGACAATATTTGATAGAATTAGTCTTCTCATTTATTTTATAATTTTATTTTTATTTATTTGCTTATTTATTTTTGGCTGTGCTGGGTCTCTGTTGCTGTGTGGGTCTTCCTCAAGTTGCGGTGAGTGGGGGCCTCTCACTGCAGTGACTTCTCTTATTGTGGAGCACGGGCTCTAGCGTACATGGCTTTCAGTAATTGCAACTCATGGACTCCTGATTGTTGTTTTCTTTCATGTTTGGACCTACAATTTACATGCAGTAGATTCTCTTTTATTAACTATCGAGATTCGTTATTTTGTCATGATCTAAGTTGACCCATCACCATTTATGGATAAGTCCTTTCCTCACTGCACTGCTATCTTGGTTATAATTCAGGTGACTGTGTGGGTGATGATCTATTTCTGCTCTCTCTCTTCTGTTCCATTTATCTATTTGTCTTTGTGTGAGTACCATGCTGACTTAAGGATCATACTATTGGAGTTCTCCCAAAATGTCTATGACCCCACAGTGAGCTCCAGTTGCCTCCTGCCTCTCTGTGAGGCTCTCCAGGATCAGTGGATAGTCTGACCCAGGCTCATTTCAAATTACTACGCCTGCCCTGGGTCCCAGAGCACGTGAAATTTTGTGTATACCCTTTAAGATTGGAGTCTCTATTTCCTGCAGCCCTCTGACTCTCCTGAAAGTGAGTCCCACTGGCTTTCAAAACCAGATGCTCTGGGGACTCATCTTCCTGGTGCAGGACCCCTGAGCTCGGGAGCCCAATGTGGAGATCAGACCATGAGCTCCTCGGTGAGAACTTCTGCAATTGTAATTGTCTTTTCATTTGTGAGTTGGTTACCTGGAGATACAGGACTTGACTGTACCATGTCTCCACCCTTCTTAGCCATCTTGTTGTGGTTCCTTCTTTGTATCTTTAGTTGTAGAAGATCTTTGCTGATAGATTCCAGTCTTCTCATCAATAGTACTCTGTAAATAGTAATTTTGATGTGTCCATGGGAGGAGGTGAGCTCAGGGTCTTCCTCCCCTGCCATCTTGGTAGCTCCCAGTCTTGTATTTTGTACTGTGCCATTTTATACAAGAAATTTCAGAATCTGTGGATTTGGGTATCTTGTAGGAGTTGTGGTACCAATTCCCCATGGATGATACCAAGAGACAACTGTATAGAAAAAATAGATTATCACGGTAACTCACCCTGTATTATTGGCAACTGCTGCGTTTTTGTGACAGCTAACTTACCTGCAGTCAATTCAGCTCTGTCCATAATCACCTGGGATATTTGCAAAAACAAATGAGACCATGTTGATTCGTGTGATCAGAGCTAATTTTCATAATGATGGTTTGATTTTATGAGGTGTATATGTAACCTGCAGGACAGCAGCAGGAAAAATACAAGCCAAAAGAGCAGATTTTTTTTGTTTGTTTAAAACAAAGGTCAACAATCTTGAAGGAAAATTACTTTCCTCATCAGCTGCTAGGCTTCTGAGTGGGGCGAAAGGTGGAAGTGGGCACTTCCCCGGAGCCAGAGATCTGGAAATGCATTGTTATTTGATTGTCAAACTTTGCTAAAGTTTATATTGATGTAATGCAAATGATTATCCTCTCTGTGGTCAAATCAACTTTCTCTTTTTGTTGAGCTGCTGCATTTCGTGGTAACAAAACAGGTTTTGGAGAAGAAAAGACATTCCTCTTTTGGGGCATGGGGAATGGAAAATGGCAAATACTGCAGGTTTTTCTTTGATACATTTTCAGTAGGATTAGACTGTCTCCTGATGGGGAGTGAGGTCCATAGAGGATGCATTGCCATTGTTTACGATGCCTGTTTTGTAAACATAAATTTCTGAGATCTTAGTATCTGAAAGTGAGATAAATTGGGCAATACCTCTTTCTAAACACCAAAGGCCTTCACTGAGTAAAGACTATTACAGTACCAAAGAGCACCCTAATTCACAGATAGTACTAATCTAGGCAGGCTGCTCATCTACTGCCATGCTGTCCCTTAAATTTCTTAGGCGCCCAGGCCAGAAGTGAAGCAAGTTGTAGTTGTAGCGCTGCCTCCTCCGTGGAGGCAGTGATCTGCTGGCTCGGGTTTGACGAGGTGGAGGAGAAGGGAAAGGGAAGGAAACTGAGGTCGCTCAGTCGTGTCCGACTCTTTGTGATCCCATGGACTGTCGCCCACTAGGCTCCTCCGTCCATGGGATTCTCCATGCAAGAATACTGGAGTGGGCTGCCATTTCCTTCTCCAGGGGATCTTTCCAACCCAGAGATGGAACCTGGGTCTCCCACATTGTGGACAGACACTTTACCATCTGAGCCACCAGGGGGAAAAGGGAAAACCACTGTTAAGCATTGAAGGTAGAGCTCTCACTGCCATTGGACAGGGGTTGTCCCCAAGCAGACCTGACTTCCTGTCTATCTCCTTACTATTGTTCTTTCCCTCACTCTCAATTTAGCAGACTGGAAACACAAATTTTCTTATTTTTTAGCTTTATTTTATTTTATTTAGATTGAGGTATAATTGACATATGACATTATATTATTTTCAGGTGTACAGCATAATGATTTAATATTTGTATACATTGTGACATGCTCACCACAATAAGTCTATTTAACATCTATCACCACGCAGTTACAGAAATTTTTTTTCTTTTGTGAAAAAAAGACTTTTAAAATCTATTCTGTTAGCAACTTTCCAATATGTTATACAATGTTATTAACTACAATCACCATTCTGTACATTACATTCTCATGACCCATTTATTTTATAGCTGGAAGTCTGTAGCTTTTGACACACTTTGCCACTTTGACACACTCTTCCCTACACGTCCTCCTCTGGCAACCACCAATCTGTTCTCTGTATCTGTGAGACTGGTTTTTGTTGCTGTTGTTTGTTTTTTAGGTTCCGTATATACGTATAAGTGAGATTGTACGGTATTTCTCTTTCTCTGTCTGAATTATTTCACTTCATATAATGCCTTCAAGGCCCGTCCATGTTGTTGCAAGATTTCATTCTTTTTATGGCTGAGTAATATTCCATTGCATATATATACATCTTCTTTATCTGTTCATCCTTCAATGAACACCTAAGTTGTTTCCATATCTTGGCAACTGTAAATAATACTACAATAAAGGTGGAAGTGCATGTATCTTTTCAAATTGGGAAATGCTACTTCTCTTTATTGAGACTCCCTCTTGAAAACCTTGCATAGATGTTATTTTAGCAAACCTAACACACTGCTGAACCAAAACTTCAGCAGTGCTATGACTTGTGATTGGGACATACTGCTAAATAACCTCAAAATCAGTGGATTCTATGGCCCCAGATGAGTTTGTACCTAAAGAAGTATTAGTTGCCTGGTAGAAATATGGAAGTGAGAGGAAATGAAAAATCGCTATTCTTTTTGTAACAAACTTTATAGAACTACTTGTGTCTCTTAAAACCATGTGCCTTTGCAACTTTGATAAGAATCAAAGTTATATTTTTTTCAAAATGTGTAGATGGGCTGAGTAGAATGGACACAACTGAAAATGCAATCAATGGACTTCAGAGTAATCCTAAGAGTTCTCTCAAACTCAGAGCTAAAGGACCAAAATGAAAACAAAAACAACCAATGAAAGAAAGGTTAAGTGACCTGGAAGATAAAGTCAAAAGTTCCCACAGCATCAGATAGGAATTCCAGAATGAAAGAAAGGAGGAAAAGAAAGAGATATGTAATACAGATGAACTTTTCTGAGTTTGGAAAAGATTTCAGTCTTCATTGTGAATAGATCTAAGAGTGCCAAGCAGGACAAGCAAAACCAGTTTTGCTCTAAACATGCTCTTCAAAGGAAAGAGCTTTTCAAGGGAAAGAAAAATCTTAAATTTTTCTTGGGGGAAAAACCAGATTACCTACAAAGAAATAAGAATCATTTGGATATTAGATTTTTCTTTGATATCAGTGGATTCTAGGAGACAATGGAGAAGGATGGTATCAAATGGTATCAATATTCTGAAGGATGGTATCAAAGTTAGTTTCCTTAAGAGCCCCCAGACATGGTATTTGTACAATTAGTTGATAGTAAACACTATTGGCTTAAAAAAGGAATTAGTTCAAAGTTTTGTTATTGAATTTTAAGTTTATTAACTCTGATCAGAAAACAGTTAACATTAATATAAAATTACAATGATCCAAGAACTCTATATGTATATACATATATATATCATTTAATTATTATAACATAGCACCTATAAGATAGGTACTGTTATTATCCCTATTCTACAAATAAGAAAACTAAGGCACAGACAAGATAATTGATTTTCTTAAGGTCATCAGCTAAGAAGTGGTATAGCTGGTCCACTCAAGTCCAAACAGTAGGGACAGAGATGCTATTCTTTAAATTAATTAATTTTTATTTTGGCTGCTTTGGGTCTTCATTGCACGTGGACTTTCTCTAGTTGGAGCAAGTGGGGGCTACTCTCTAGTTTCAGTGGTGCATAGACTTCTCATTGAGGTAGTTTCTCTTGTTGCAGAGCACAGGCTGTAGGGCCCATGGGTTTCAGTAATTGCGGCACACCAGCTGAGTAATTGTGGCGTGTGGGGTTAGCTGTCCTGAAATATGTGGAATCTTCTTGGACCAGAAACTGAACTTATGTCCCTGCAGTGGTAGGCAGTTTCTTAACCACTGAACCACCAGGCAAGTCCAGAGATGCTATTTTCATTTTGAAATTTTATGAGGTTTTCTTTGCAGAAAAATATCTTGTCAGTTTTTGAGACTATTCAGCAGATGATTGTAAAAAACTCTTTTCTCTCTAGAATATAGAATAATCCAATCTAGTTCATAACTATTTATTCTATCTCATAAATAATATTACTCCGATCCCATCTATGTTTTTTGTTCTGTTCAGTCTATCAAAGNACCTCTTTCTAAACACCAAAGGCCTTCACTGAGTAAAGACTATTACAGTACCAAAGAGCACCCTAATTCACAGATAGTACTAATCTAGGCAGGCTGCTCATCTACTGCCATGCTGTCCCTTAAATTTCTTAGGCGCCCAGGCCAGAAGTGAAGCAAGTTGTAGTTGTAGCGCTGCCTCCTCCGTGGAGGCAGTGATCTGCTGGCTCGGGTTTGACGAGGTGGAGGAGAAGGGAAAGGGAAGGAAACTGAGGTCGCTCAGTCGTGTCCGACTCTTTGTGATCCCATGGACTGTCGCCCACTAGGCTCCTCCGTCCATGGGATTCTCCATGCAAGAATACTGGAGTGGGCTGCCATTTCCTTCTCCAGGGGATCTTTCCAACCCAGAGATGGAACCTGGGTCTCCCACATTGTGGACAGACACTTTACCATCTGAGCCACCAGGGGGAAAAGGGAAAACCACTGTTAAGCATTGAAGGTAGAGCTCTCACTGCCATTGGACAGGGGTTGTCCCCAAGCAGACCTGACTTCCTGTCTATCTCCTTACTATTGTTCTTTCCCTCACTCTCAATTTAGCAGACTGGAAACACAAATTTTCTTATTTTTTAGCTTTATTTTATTTTATTTAGATTGAGGTATAATTGACATATGACATTATATTATTTTCAGGTGTACAGCATAATGATTTAATATTTGTATACATTGTGACATGCTCACCACAATAAGTCTATTTAACATCTATCACCACGCAGTTACAGAAATTTTTTTTCTTTTGTGAAAAAAAGACTTTTAAAATCTATTCTGTTAGCAACTTTCCAATATGTTATACAATGTTATTAACTACAATCACCATTCTGTACATTACATTCTCATGACCCATTTATTTTATAGCTGGAAGTCTGTAGCTTTTGACACACTTTGCCACTTTGACACACTCTTCCCTACACGTCCTCCTCTGGCAACCACCAATCTGTTCTCTGTATCTGTGAGACTGGTTTTTGTTGCTGTTGTTTGTTTTTTAGGTTCCGTATATACGTATAAGTGAGATTGTACGGTATTTCTCTTTCTCTGTCTGAATTATTTCACTTCATATAATGCCTTCAAGGCCCGTCCATGTTGTTGCAAGATTTCATTCTTTTTATGGCTGAGTAATATTCCATTGCATATATATACATCTTCTTTATCTGTTCATCCTTCAATGAACACCTAAGTTGTTTCCATATCTTGGCAACTGTAAATAATACTACAATAAAGGTGGAAGTGCATGTATCTTTTCAAATTGGGAAATGCTACTTCTCTTTATTGAGACTCCCTCTTGAAAACCTTGCATAGATGTTATTTTAGCAAACCTAACACACTGCTGAACCAAAACTTCAGCAGTGCTATGACTTGTGATTGGGACATACTGCTAAATAACCTCAAAATCAGTGGATTCTATGGCCCCAGATGAGTTTGTACCTAAAGAAGTATTAGTTGCCTGGTAGAAATATGGAAGTGAGAGGAAATGAAAAATCGCTATTCTTTTTGTAACAAACTTTATAGAACTACTTGTGTCTCTTAAAACCATGTGCCTTTGCAACTTTGATAAGAATCAAAGTTATATTTTTTTCAAAATGTGTAGATGGGCTGAGTAGAATGGACACAACTGAAAATGCAATCAATGGACTTCAGAGTAATCCTAAGAGTTCTCTCAAACTCAGAGCTAAAGGACCAAAATGAAAACAAAAACAACCAATGAAAGAAAGGTTAAGTGACCTGGAAGATAAAGTCAAAAGTTCCCACAGCATCAGATAGGAATTCCAGAATGAAAGAAAGGAGGAAAAGAAAGAGATATGTAATACAGATGAACTTTTCTGAGTTTGGAAAAGATTTCAGTCTTCATTGTGAATAGATCTAAGAGTGCCAAGCAGGACAAGCAAAACCAGTTTTGCTCTAAACATGCTCTTCAAAGGAAAGAGCTTTTCAAGGGAAAGAAAAATCTTAAATTTTTCTTGGGGGAAAAACCAGATTACCTACAAAGAAATAAGAATCATTTGGATATTAGATTTTTCTTTGATATCAGTGGATTCTAGGAGACAATGGAGAAGGATGGTATCAAATGGTATCAATATTCTGAAGGATGGTATCAAAGTTAGTTTCCTTAAGAGCCCCCAGACATGGTATTTGTACAATTAGTTGATAGTAAACACTATTGGCTTAAAAAAGGAATTAGTTCAAAGTTTTGTTATTGAATTTTAAGTTTATTAACTCTGATCAGAAAACAGTTAACATTAATATAAAATTACAATGATCCAAGAACTCTATATGTATATACATATATATATCATTTAATTATTATAACATAGCACCTATAAGATAGGTACTGTTATTATCCCTATTCTACAAATAAGAAAACTAAGGCACAGACAAGATAATTGATTTTCTTAAGGTCATCAGCTAAGAAGTGGTATAGCTGGTCCACTCAAGTCCAAACAGTAGGGACAGAGATGCTATTCTTTAAATTAATTAATTTTTATTTTGGCTGCTTTGGGTCTTCATTGCACGTGGACTTTCTCTAGTTGGAGCAAGTGGGGGCTACTCTCTAGTTTCAGTGGTGCATAGACTTCTCATTGAGGTAGTTTCTCTTGTTGCAGAGCACAGGCTGTAGGGCCCATGGGTTTCAGTAATTGCGGCACACCAGCTGAGTAATTGTGGCGTGTGGGGTTAGCTGTCCTGAAATATGTGGAATCTTCTTGGACCAGAAACTGAACTTATGTCCCTGCAGTGGTAGGCAGTTTCTTAACCACTGAACCACCAGGCAAGTCCAGAGATGCTATTTTCATTTTGAAATTTTATGAGGTTTTCTTTGCAGAAAAATATCTTGTCAGTTTTTGAGACTATTCAGCAGATGATTGTAAAAAACTCTTTTCTCTCTAGAATATAGAATAATCCAATCTAGTTCATAACTATTTATTCTATCTCATAAATAATATTACTCCGATCCCATCTATGTTTTTTGTTCTGTTCAGTCTATCAAAGTTATAGAAGAAACAGTTTCAAACTTACTTCTGCTTCATATTGTAAAACTTGAAAAATCAGTTTCTTCTGTCTCTTAGATGCCCTTTTCTATGTTCCAGAATTTTTTCGTGGTTTTATAGCCTTTTTTATGCTTACTCATCCTTGAATGTTGAAAGATTAATACACGCTTTGCATTTGTTCCCAAAGAGGATGAGCTAATTCTTCTTGGCTCCCTGCCTGTCTCTGTTTGGATGCCCTTAGAACCTTCTTCTAATATCTTAGGCTGGAGTATCGATTACCTTCCAGCAGCCTATAAAGACTGTGAAGAGAGCCATCTGGCAAGGAATGTCACTCCTGCAAGGTTTCTTCTTAATGTTTTGCAAAGCCACTATCCCAAAGGGCTGAAGGTTGTCTTGCCTTTGTCCTCACCTCCTTCTGGGCCAGCAGCCAGACTGGCTATCAGAGAGGAGCTTGCCACTCAGGGTAAAAATTTCCCCTCTATGTGCTGTGGGCCATTTCAGTGAGTACTGGGGAGGGATATTCAGAAGTCTGGGCCAGACCCCCCACCCCCCACTTCTATCTGGAAGTGTTCTGGCAATCAATTGTGACATGAAATAACACTCCAACGTTGATGATATGAAGCAATGATAATCATATACTGTTGCTGTCTCTCAGGAATCTGGAGATGGGCTGGGCTCCACTAGGTGATTCTCACTCGGGGTCTCTCCCCTGGTTGTCGTGAGGCAGGGATGATGCAGGGGTCATCTGTTTTCCTCATTAGCATGTTTGCCATTGAGTCTGGGAATTTTCAAACTGCTGGGGCTGAAACAGCTGGGATTCCTCTGACTTTCTCCGTCTACGACATGTCGGCTTGCTGTGTGGTCTCCACAGCATGGTGACTTCAGGGCACCTGTACCTCAGTGGTCCACAGGCATATGCTCTGAGTAAGAGAACTAGATGGAAGATGTATCAGTTTTTAAGAGCCAGCTTTAAAAGCATTACTTTCTTGTGCAGTTACAGAATCTCACCCAAGAAGTCCACTCAGGTCAAAGAATAGGAACAAAGATGCCATCTTTTGACTAGGTAGGGAGGGTGGGGTTGGAAGAGCACGAGAGACTGAATATATCATTTCAACCGATTTTGGAAAATGTAATCCGCCACAGGAAGTTTAATACGATTTTGTAAAATGACTGTATGCCATCCACAGTAATACTGACACTCCATGCAAGCTAAAACATTATATCTAAGGGCTTCCCTGGTAGCTCAGATGAGTAAAGAATCTGCCTGCAATGGTAAGTGCTTATATAAATGTTAGATAATACTCTACAGTTTAAGAAAATGAGACTCAAAAACTATCGTGTTAACTAACTGCCCTTCCTGCCATTCAATTTTCAATTGCCCATTCTGGTATTTATTAAAAGAAAAAAAAAATTCTTGGTTTATCTCCTTGTTTTGTTGGAATGTGTCATCTGAAAGCTTTTTAAGAAAAGTTTCTTGGGAAATAAAAATTTTTTAAATACCTTACATGTCTGAAAATATCTTTATTTACCCCCACACTTGACTGATAGCTTGGCTGGGCAAAGAATCTATACTGGAAGAAATTTTCTCCCAGAACTGCAAATACATTATTCCTTGGTCTTCCAGTTTCATGTGTTGCTAGAGAGAAATCTGATGCCATTCTGGTTCTTGATCCTTTGTACACAGCCTCATTTTTCCCTTTTGAAAGATCTACTCAATGTACCCAGTCTTGTGAAATTTTGTCATGGTGTGCCTAGGTGTGGGTGTGGTTTTGTACATTTTGTTGGAGTCAGTGAGCACTTTCAATGTGGAAAATCGTGCCCTTCAGGTCTAAATATACATGATTAAATTATTAACAGCAAATTGATTTCTTCCCCTCTGTTTTTCAGGAATAGTGAGCTGTCTTTTGAATTTTCTTATCCTTTCTTACATCCTTCTCTTCTTTTTGCCTTCTGTCTTTACATTTTAGGATATTTCTTCAACTTTGTGTTGTGAAAGTAAAAGTGTTTAGTCACTCAATCATGTCTGACTCTTTGCAACCCCATGGATTGCAGACTGCCAGGCTCCTCTCTCCATGGAATTCTCCAGGCAAGAATGCTGAAGTGGGTAGCCATTTTCTTCTCCAAGAGACCTTCCCACCCCAGGGACTGAACCTGGATCTCCTGTATTGCAGGCAGATTCTTTATCATCTGAGCTATCAGGAAAGCCCCATCTTTCTACTATTTTACAAAGTTTTAAATGTTTGCTATATTTTTAACTTGACTGCTATTTGGTTCTCTGAGCGTTCATTTTTCAGATAATCTATTCTATTTCTATTTTGTTTTTATTTCTCAAAGGAGATCAATGAACGATTTTTCAAAATTTTCATCTCTCCCTATAGCTGTTTCTTCCAAGTTTCTTTTTTCCTGTTCTGTTTCATATGAGATCCTTCCCTTAAATTCGGATGCCGTTTGACTCTTTACTCTTACTTAATAGTGTCAAACTTAGCAAAACAAAACAGGACACTTAGTTAACTTTGAATTTTAGATAAACAATAAATAATTTTTAGTATAAATATATCTCATGCAATATTTAGGGCATACTTATTTAAGTATTTTGTAATTTAATAAAAAATTCTTTGCTGTTTATTTGAAATTCCACTTTAAGTCAGTTCAGTTCAGTCACTCAGTCGTGTCTGACGCTTTGCGACTCCATGGACTGCAGCGTGCCAGGTTTCCCTGTCCATCAACAACTCCCGGATCTTGCTCAAACTCATGTCCATCTAGTTGGTGATGCCATCCAACAATCTCATCCTCTGTCATCCCCTTCTCTTGCCTTCAATCTTCCCCAGCATCATGATCTTTTCCAGTGAGTTAGTTCTTTGCATCAGGTGGCCAAAGTATTGGAGCTTCAGCTTCAACATCAGCCCTTCCAATGAATATTCAGGGCTGATTTCCTTTAGGATTGACTGGTTTGATCTCCTTGCAGTCAAGTATCCTAAAGGACTAAGTATCCTGTATTTTATCTAGCAACCCTAAGACTGCGGTGTAAAATGCTACCTGGAAAAAAAAAAAAAAAAAGAATGAAATTTTGCCACTTTTAACATGGATGGACCTAGAGGGAACTGTGTTAGAGTGAAATAAGTCAGAGAGAAAAAGACAAGTAAGGCATGATTTCACTTATATTTGGAATCTAAAAAAGTAAAACAAATGAACAAACATAGCAAAATGGAAGCAGAATTATAGAGAACAAACAAGCGATCACCAGAGGGAATGGGGCTGGGGAAAGAGAAGAAACAGATGAGAGAGATTAAAAGGAACAGACTTCCAGTTGCAAAATAAATGAGTCATGGGTATGAAAGTATCCAGAATATAGTCAATATCTAAGTAATATCTTTGTATTACAACATATCATAGCTAGGCTTATCATGGTGATCATTTTGATATTTACAGAAAAATCACTGCATTGTGTAATAGGAACTAACATAGTGTTGGAGGTCAGTCATATTTCAAAAACAAAAAAAACATACGAACTCACAGGAAAAAACAATCAAATCTGTGGGTACCAGAGTTCAGAGGTGGATTGGTAGAAATAAGTGGATGAAGGCAGTCAAAAGGTACTGCAGACTTCCAGTTATAAGATAGATAAGTACTAGGGATGTAATCTACAATAAGATAAATATAAGTAACACTGATATGTGTTACACACAAAAGTCGTTGAGAGTAAATCCTAAGAATGCTCATCACAGAAAGCGTTTTTTTCTATTTCTTTAATTTTGTATCTGTATGAAATGATGGATCCTCACTAACTTATTGTGGTAATCATTTCATGATGGATGTGAGTCAAATTATTTGCTGTGCACCTTAAACTTATACAGTGTAGTATTTCAATCATACCTTAATAAAGCTAGAAGAAAAATAAAATTAAAAAAATTTAAAATGAAAAGCTCCCTGGAAGCTCTGTATGCCTGTATAAGGGGTGGGGTTTGACTATGATGAATTTACTAAAGGGTAGTTCCAGTTTTCATTAAATAACTGATGACAGTCGCTTAGGTCTTTACTCTTCTCCAGAGAAGAATATTTCAAACTGTTCATCTTGGTTGCCAGTGTTATAGGAGTCAAGTGTAGGAAGAATACTGAGCAGCTTAATATTCATTACGTTAGGTTTCACGTATTGATAGATCTTCAATTTCAGTACCATTCCCCTATCCTTGTGTGGTAGATTAAAGGTGGGTACAATTTTTTTGCTAATCCCCTCATTCAGGGATGAAATCTAATTCCCCTTCTTTGAATCTGGGCTGGCCTTAGTGACTTCCATGAGCTATAGAACGCAATCGACATGACATTCAAGAGCTGCCCAGCCCAGGTAATAAGAAGCCCAGTAATTTTTGCTTGGATTTCTGGGAGTATCCTTTTTGGGTACCTTGCCCTGAACCTCCATAGGAAATCTGACCATCCTGATACTGCCATGCAGAGAGGGCATGTGTATGTGTTCTGATGGACAGTGCCAGCTGAGATCAGCCTTCCAGTTCATCTTGCCATGGTGCCAGACATGTGAGTGAATCCTTCAGACTGGCCCATCTCCCAGCTGAATATTACCAAGTGAAATTTCTAAAAAGTCTTGTCTGTTGTATATTTTAAACACACACACATATATACACACACATACACACACAGAGATATACACATGCACACACACACACACATTTATATAAAAGTTCCTGGTATATTACATATAGATTTGATATTTCTATACATTTCAAAATGATCACCATGATAAGCCTAGCTGTCCTGTGTCACCATAAAAATATATTACATATTATTGATTGTATTCCCCACAATGTGACTCACTTCATACCTGTGACTCACTTATTTTGTAACTGAATATTTACACCCCTTCCCCACTGCAAACAGCTGTTTGTTCTCTGTATCTATGGCTCTGTTTCTATTTGGTTATCTTTGTTCGTTTGTTTTGTCTTTTAGAGTCCACATGTGAATGAAATCTTATATAAGTATGCATGTGTATGTGTGTGTGCACTCCATCATGTCTATATCTTTGTGACTCCATGGACTACAGCCTGCCAGGCTCGTGTGTGTGTGTGTGTGCGCACTCCATCATGTCTAACTCTTTGTGACTCCATGGACTACAGCCTGCCAGGCTCCTCTGTCCATGGGATTTCCCAGGCAAGAACACTGAAGTGGGTTGCTGTTTTTTTCTCCTTGGGATCTTCTTGACACCTAGGGATTGAACCCACATCTCTTGTGTCTCCTGCATTGGCAGATGTATTATTTTCCACTGCACCAACTGGAAAGCTCATGTGTATGTGTGTGTATATACATACATATATATATATATATATATATATATAATTTATTCATTTGTCTCTTGATAGGTACTTGGGTTGCTTTCATAAATATGAAATATTTATGAATATATAAATATAAATATTCATAAATATGAATATAAATATGGCTATTATAAATATGCAAGGAGCATAGAGGTGAACATACCTTTTCTAATTAGTGCTTTTGTTTCCTTCGGATAATTAACCAGAGGTGGAATTGCTGGATCATACGGTGGTTCTATTTTTAATTTTTTGAGGAATCTCCATGCTGTTTTCTATAGTGGCTGCACCAATTTACATTCCCATTCACAGTGCAGAAGTTCCTTTTCTCCACATCCTCACTGTTACTTGTCTTTTTGATAATAACTATTCTGATTCATGTGAGGTCAAGTGACTTCTGTTGATGTCGCACAAAACAAAGGAACTGCCAAGGCCTGTCCAAATTCAGACCTACAAAATCGCGAGATATAAGAAAATGGCCATTGATTTTAGTCATCAAAATCTGTGTGGTTTATTGGTCAGCCTTAGATAACCAGAACATCTTGACTATAACTTGCATGCCCATTCCAGAGATCCTCTGCGTTATCCCCTCCAGAGAATGTTTCCAATTTTCCACCCACGTGAGAGAGAGTAGAGGCAACTGTGTAGTATGGGGAAGTATGTGGAGGAGATTCATTGCTTCCAGTACGTACTTGTGAAAAATCCTCCTGTTTTTTGTCTTAATCACATACCTACTTTTAGAAGGACCTGGTGCAGCAATACCTGGGTTATCCTGGGTAAATCCATAAAATCATGTTGCTTCTTGGCTTTCCCTACTCCTGGCTTAGGAGTCAGTTTTCTCTGGTCTGCTAAGTCAATTATTACTTCCAGTATCTTCTTTCCAGTTTCCAAAGTTTAATTATTTTCCCTCTTTTGTTCTTGTGAGTTTTCTTAAATCTACTTTTAAAAAGATTATTGAAGTACATTTGATTTACAATGTTGTGTTAATTTCTGTTGAACAGCAAAGTGATTCAGTTATACATATACCTATTCTTTTTCCTATATTTTCCATTATGGTTTATTACAGACAGGATATTGAATATAGTCCCTTGTGCTATGTAGTAGGACTTTGTTGTTTATCCATCTTATTTATATCTAATAGTTCGCATCTCCTAATTCCAAACTTCCAATACTTCCCTCTCCCAACCTCTTTCCACTTGAGAGCCAAGTCTGTTCTCTTAACTGTGAGTCTGTTTTCTGTTTTTTAGCTATGTTCATTTATATCATATTTTAGATTTCACGTATAAGTGATATTATATTATGTCTGTCTCTTTCTGACTTCACTTAGTATGATAATCTCTAGGTCCATTCATGCTGGTACAAACGGCACTGGTTCATTCTTTTAAAAAAATCTACTATTGCTTGTGTCAGATTTCAAGAAGCAATGCATGTGCTCATTCTATCTTTAATTAATCAGTTATTTGACTATACTGGGTCTTCGTTGCGACACTCCAGATCTTCATTGTGCCATGTGGATTTTACTTGCAGTGGGAAGTTAGGGGATGTGGGAAGTGGTAGGAGGAGTGGGGTTGGGGTAGGCATGTGGAATCTAGAGGATCTAGCTCCTGCATTGGGAGTGTGGAGTCTTAGCCACTGGACCACCAGTGAAGTCCCCTGCTATCCTTAATTTAAAGGCTTCTTTGAGTCTTTAATGTCAATGATCATACTAATTTTTAAATACTCATAAAATTTTTTTAATGAAATAAAATACTTGTAGCTCAGGTGGCCTAGAAGCAAAGCCCATGATATAGATTCTTGTGTAAGTGCTTTAGCGAGGGGATAGTCTCAGGAAAACCCGAGTCAAACAGGATTGCACAAAGGAAGAAACAACACAGGAGTGGTTTCTGCAGAAATTTAGCCTCAGGCTAAGCCCATGGGAGCTCTGGAATAGGAAGGCTCTCATTGATCAGTTCTTGGCCTTTTGTATCCTGTAAAGTTAGCACTGACTGTGGCTTCCCAACCTGGCATGAGGGCAGTCATGGGAAAGAAAAGGGCCGCTGTGAGTTGGGTACACCTTCCTAGTAAAGGTGATCTTGGCAGGGGGCACCTGCTCAATTTCTAACCTTTTATTTTTTACTTTTTAAGGAGTAAGTAGTCTTTCTAATCCCTTTGAGAAAATGAATTAACCTTTTTTCATTCTTTTTCCACTGTTTGTCTTGTTAATTTAGTTTCTTCCATGTTAGTTCATAAACTGAACTTCAGAAACTTCAGAGTATCAAGCAGAAAAAAGAGGGTGGAATCCAAATCAGTCTGGTTCCAAAATCCATGCTTTTAACCATATTAAGTCACCTTCTTTAGCTGCATCTTAAGGAAATAATTTATCGTTACCTTTAAAGCTATAAGGGTGCTAACAGCCACTTGATCTGTTGGATATAAAACACACTTTCCAAAGCTTCCTGCTGCTGCTGCTAAGTCGCTGCAGTCGTGTCCGACTCTGTGCGACCCCATAGACGGCAGCCCACCAGGCTCCCCCGTCCCTGGGATTCTCCAGGCAAGAACACTGGAGTGGTTGCCATTTCCTTCTCCAATGCAGGAAAGTGAAAAGTGAAAGTGGAGTCGCTCAGTCGTCTCCGACTCTTAGCAACACCATGGACTGCAGCCTACGAGGCTCCTCCATCCATGGGATTTTCCAAAGCTTCCGTTAAATAAAGTCTGAATTTACTTATTTACCCAATGGGTTCATTTTGCAAGCATTCACTGAGTACCTGCCATGAACCAGCATGGTACTGGGTGTGTGTACAATGACCACGTAGACCCAGTCAGTATCTTCAAGAGACTAGGAGAGGCAAATACTAACATACAAGACTGTATAACTAGGAGTAGGGAGCTCGGCTTCAAGGCCGAACCTGGGAGCTACGGACCAGCAGCGAACCCAGGTAATTTACCGGTAAAGAGAGAAAGCTCTAGAACTGCTCCAAACTCCCATTCCCGAAAGCTTCCCCAAGAAAGGGAACTCAGTTTTTCTCAAGGGAGAAGTGGAACGACTTGGGGCTTCGCGGGAATGTAAATGTGCCGTTCCACTTTCCACTTAGCCATGAGAAAGTGCAGTGTCCCGGGGAGGAAGCTTTGACTGAGTGGCAATCCCGCCCGCGGTGGGAGCAGGGCGCAGACAGGAGAGGCCCTGGGCGCGGGCCTCTTCGAGTGCACGGGCGCCCGGGCACCCGCGATCTGAGAGTCCCACTGCTCGGACTCGCGAGAACCCGGGCGGGGCCGGCGATCTGGGATACCGGCGGGGGACGAGGCTGGGAGCGTCATCCCCCAATCCCCTGACTCCAGGTGCGCTTCGCCCGCGGAGGACTTTCCGGTCTCGTGGGCAGAGGGACAACCAGGAACTTGGGCTCAGTCTCCACCCCGAAGCGGGGCGGGTCCGTCCGGGATAAGACCCACTGCCCGGCCCTGTCTGGGTGTGATCTCCGTGGCAGCAGAGAACGGGCGCCGTCCCATCTCGGCCTCTGGGGTAAGGGGGCCCCAGGCCGGTGGTCCTGGGCTCCAGAAGGGGTGCAGCAGCTCGAGAGGGGCTCGCGGGGGTGGCCGGTCGGGCGCCGCGCCCTGGCGGAGGTTCCGGCGCTGACACAGGGTGGAGCCGGCCGGGACTCGCTCCGGGTGGACAAGCAGGGGGCAGATACCGCCCGTATACACCCGCCCCTTGCAGAAGGACCTCCAGAGCAGTGTGTGGAGCTTAGAATGTCAGCGGTCACTGCATTTATTTATCGAGTTCATGTGCCAAGCGCTGTGCTGGATTTAGGCGTTACAAAGAAAGGATTGAGTAATATTCCCTGGAACTGACTCTGACACCCACGTTTTGCTTTTTAAATTCGTTCTTTACTCCTTTTATGGAGAAGGCAATGGCACCCCACTCCAGTACTCTTGCCTGGAAAATCCCATGGACGGAGGAGCCTAGTGGGCTACAGTCCATGGGGTCGCTAAGAGTCGGACACGACTGAGCAACTTCACTTTCCCTTTTCACTTTCATGCATTGGAGAAGGAAATGGCAACCACTCCAGTGTTCTTGCCTGGAGAATCCCAGGGACGGGGGAGCCTGGTGGGCTGCCGTCTATGGGGTCGCACAGAGTCGGACACGACTGCAGCGACTTAGCAGCAGCAGCAGCAGTTACTCCTTTTAAGAAACTTACTCCTTTCTCCTGGTCTCTTTCTCTCTTTGTGGACCTAATGCCTTCAGCACAATGCCTGGCACATGGGAATCTGTTGTTACTGTGAGATCGATGAACTGAGCCTGCGAATGGCCCAGTCTTACTCTGTGGTCGTGGCTTTGACCAGCTGGAGACTCTGGAACCAAAGAGGTTATTGCTTTTCAACAATCTGCCCAACTGTAAGTGCTTCCCAAATTGCTTCCCAAGTCTTCTGTAAGCTGTTGGGAGCGTGTGAGACCTGAGTAACCCACAGCTTTCAGGAAAAGTGAGTATCTGCCTCTCTTCAGGTGACAGTGGGAAGAATGAATAGGATCCCCCCCTCCTCGTCTAAAATGATGCATCCGATTGGCCATCAATTCTAGAACCCTCCGCCTCCCCCTTATATTGCAAGTAACTCTGTTGATAGAGAAGCTCTAGTTCTTTAGTTGCCATGGAATTCTCAGATGACAGAGGTGGAAGAGCAAGCAACAGAGGAAGTGGGCAGGAATGAGGAAATGGGCAACCATAGCCGGCGAGGACCAGCTGTCTTCCCAGGGTCCTTTCTGGTCAAGGCCAGGCTGCCTCCCTCAGCTCAGATCAGATTTCTTTTGCTTTGGGAATACACACATGAGTGCAAACACAGACAGACATACACACAACTGCTGGGTCAAAAATGCTGTGAATTTCCCTCCTAGGTATGCTTGCATTTGGTTAAGGATATTTTTTGTCTGAAAGCTTTTTAGAGAGTAACATGAGTAGTCAGGTCCAAGCAGGCCAGCCCTGAGTGTCTGAAGGGGATGCTGAAAGGGTGATGACCGCCCGGTCACTTCAAACTGTAGCTTGTGGCCCATTTCTCTTCTGGTATCTGCAGATCATCTGTTTTCCCAGTCCTTGCTCATCTGCTGGTACACTAAGCCTGCTCTTCTCCAAGGGAGATGGAGGTGAGGGCAGGCACTCGAGTAACAGATGTTGTGCCAAGGAGTACCTGATGATTCAGAATAAAGGAGAGGGGAGCTTTTCCTTGGTTGTCCAATTTTATCCAGATATTTGAGGATAAAAACGCTTTTTATACTAAAACAATGACAGGTATATTTTGTGGCAGGATTCAAAATTTAAATACTTTCTTTATATAAAGGAAGAAACTTCTAAAATGTTTGTTTGGACTTTGGGCTGTGGGTTGGCCCAGATGTAACCTTTGGGAGTTTGCTTTCACTGCAATGAGGGCTGCTTATGGAGGCAGTTTGGTAGATGCTGCAGTGTCTTCCCTGGAAGGACTTTGAATAGCATGCTAGTTGTGGCATGTGGGATCTTCATCACAGCTTGTGTGACCTTTTGTTGTGGCGCTCGGGCTCAGTAGTTGCAGCGCACAGGTTTAGTTGCCCTGCAGCACGTGGGATCTTACTTCGCCGACCAGGCATCAAACCTGTGCCCCTGCATTGGAAGACGAATTCTTAACCAGTGGACCATTAGGGAAGTCCCCTCATTCTTTTTTTTTTTTTTTCAACCTGAGGCAGGATTATTAAGCTTGTTTTACAGAAGAGATCCCAAGGCTCCAAGTGGTGGTACAAGGGTCGGACTCCTTGCAAAAAGATTTAAATCCAGCTGCTGGATACTGGCTTCCCAGATGGCACAGTGGTAAAGAATCCACCTGCTAATACAGGAGACACAGGAGACTTGGGTTCAATCCCTGGGTCCGGAAGATCCCCTGGAGGAGGCAATGGCAACCCACTCTAGTATTCTGGCTTGAAAAATCCCATGGACAAAGGCGTCTAGTGGGCTACTGTCCATACGGTTGCAAAGAGTTGGACACAACTGAGCATGCATGTGTGCACGTGCACACACACACACCCACACCCACAGTGGATACTAAAGCCTGTTCCCTTAGCCTCCCTGCCTTACTGTGGCCCTGTCAGTGCTTGGTTCAGAGTTATTTGGCATTTGGATTTGTGGCTTCCTGGTTTATAAACTAATCTTGACCAAATGTTTTTCTTTTCCTTTTCATCTTTCTTCTGGTCAAGCTGATGTGTAAACTATGGTGAGAAGAACTGGAGCTGGCAGTAGTGTGGGAATACAGGTTAATGGCCCTGGATTCAGGAGCGGCTTGGCTTTCAAATAAGGGAATTGGCTCATTCTTTGTGGCCTTGGGAAGAGCTGGGCAGGAATGTTTTGGGTGGCAGGTTCTGGTTGAATTTAAGGAAATGACTTTTGAAACCCACAGGCTGGATGGGTTTGGAATTGGCAGGAACTCTGTCACCAGAGATACCTGGGCAGAAGCCCCACAGCCCCTTTCTGATGGAGCTGGGAAAGGGAGAAGGTTAAACTAAGATGACTTCCAAAGCCATTGTCTCCAAACTTTGGGTGCATCCCCCTGGAAGCTTGCACAGTATACAGATTTTTGCCCCCAGCGTTCTGATGCAGTATGACAGGGTGGGACCCAGGAATCTGCCTGCTGTGTTGGTTTTATTGGGAGTAACTTGTTCAGTTATGTTTGAACTGGACAGAGAGCTTTGCTGTGGGAACCTGAACCACCACCTTTGAAGAATTTGTCTTAAATGTTCAAGATGCTTGAGATCAGCCAATTGCCTAGACACTGTGTTAAGAATTGCCCTGAAATTTGGCAGTGTTTCTCAAAATTTTAAAATCCATTGACTTGTGTTCCATCCATTTGAATACTAGGAATTTATCTGAAAGATATGGTTGGAATGCGTATGGAAGGGCCTTCAGTTGGTGGGCAGAATGTCAGTGGCCCCCACCAAATGGATAAAGGTTCATTTATTTATTATACAATGTGACAGATGCTATATATTCAAGGGTAAAATACCCAGACCCCATCCCTAAGGAGGTAAACTAGCAAATCAGCAATTAAAAACTCATAGGACTGCATGAGAAGTGAATGCACTTCAATGCACTGTGCATAGCCTGCCATAGAACTGAGGAGGTGCACCTAACCCCATCATGGGTGGTCAGAGAAGGCTTCTTGGCGGGGGAATGAGAATGATCTTGGAGGTGGGAATAGGAGAAGAATGGCTTATGCGCAGGCATGGAGGAGTGCCATTCAGCCAGAGCAGGGCTAGTCCAGAGGCGAGAGCTTGAGGGCCCTCAAAAATTAATATCATTCCGTGGGCCCCTGGGAGACAGGACCAATTATTGGGAGTTGGGTCTTAGAGATTCCAGGGATCCCATAGTATGAGTTGCTGGCCTAAGTCATAAATTCCTATTTTCTTCTGCATCTGCTTCTGTGTTTAGCACTGTTATAGATCATGCTAGTGTGCATGCTTTCTACATCGCTTCAGTCCTGTCCAGCTCTTTGTGACTCCATGGACCATAGCCCACAAGGCTCCTCTGTCTGTGGGATTCTCTAGGCAAGAATACTGGAGTGGGTTGCCATGCCCTCCTCCAAAGGATCTTCCCAACCCAGGGATCGAACCTGGATCTCCTGTGCCTCCTGCATTGGCAGGTGGGTTCTTTACCACTGGCGCCACCTGGGAAACCACCAGTTTTGTGATAGATGTTTTTAAATAAAAAGGAAACTCTGGGTACCAGGAAGGAAAGCAAGGCAGAGATTCAGCCTTGGAGAAACAAGACTCCCAGCTTCCCTGTCCTACACCAGGCCAACTCTTCAAGGTTTGTCTTGGATGTAATCTGGGTGAGGGTCCTCCTCTGTGTGCCCTTGTCTCCCTGTGATTCCCCGACCACGCTTTATTTTTTCTTGATTACAGACTTGTGCCCTCCTCTCAGCTTTGAGCTCCTCTGAGATCAGGACCACAGAGCCCCATTCCTCTGGCCCATTGCCCAGTGAGTGCTCACCCAAGGTGTGTGCTGAGTGAATGTGTGATAGAAAATTTATTCCAACCTCTGAGCCCTACAGAATGATCCACTTGCTGAAAAAGTTTCTTTTTCTTTTTTACCGCACTGCACAGCATTTGTAATTGGAGTTCCCCTGTCATGGGTTGAACCTGCACCTTCTGCAC
Organism: Neotragus moschatus; assembly: GCA_006410615.1. Taxonomy (NCBI): domain Eukaryota; kingdom Metazoa; phylum Chordata; class Mammalia; order Artiodactyla; family Bovidae; genus Neotragus; species Neotragus moschatus. The sequence continues at coordinate 505,149 of SJYA01001624.1, forward strand.
TGGAAGCAGAGTTCTAAGCAGTGGATAGCCAGGGAGGTCCAAATGATCCATTTTTTAAAATGATTGTTCCATTCTTTATCTCCACTCCCATCATATCCTTAAACCAGCCAAACTCCAAACTTAATGCATTTGGTCCTTAATGCATTTCCTGCACAGCTGAAAAATCCACGTATCACTTCCCACTTCCCTACTGCCTTATCCTTTGTTCCTGGATATCTTGGGATCTACATGTGCAGATTCAACCAACTGTGGATGGTGTAGTGGTGGAGTAGCATTCAGTGAAAAAAAACTCAGGTATAAGTTGTCCTGGGGAAGTTCAAACCTGTCTTGCTCAAAGGTCAAATATTCTGTTTTCCAAATAAGTCATATCAGTCATAATCAGAGCGGAAGACTCATTTTTACTGTCTTTGCCTATGGACTCTTTGCTGTTAAAATCCTATCTGAGCCTTAATGAAATGAAATCTCTTTGACTCTCTTGGGTGGGGGGAGTGAGGTGGGATTACTTAATCTGTAGTCTCTCCCTTCCTTGAAGTTCTAATGTTAATAGCTGCCTAGAGCTGCTTTGTCATTGGGTTGGTTACATACTAGTTTTGTTTCTCTTACTGGCTTTCATGCTTCTTGAGAGGAAAATCATCTTCATCTTTGTTTCTTTCACAATGCCTAGTACCTGATAGGAGCAAAATAAACTTTTTTTACATTTATTTATTTGTTATTTTTGGCTCTGCTGGGTCTTGGTTGCTGTGTGGGCGTTTCTCTAGTTGCAAAGAGTGGGGCTACTCTCTAGTTGCGAAGCATGGGGTTCTCATTGCGGTGGCTTCTCTTGAAGCAGAGACGGGCTCTAGGGCCTGCGGGCCTCAGTAGTTGAGGCATGTGGACTCAGTAGTTCGGCTCTCAGGCTCTAGAGCACAGGTTTAGTAGTTGTGGTGCCTGAGCTTCACCGTTCCTCAGCATGTGGGATCTTCCCAGATCTAGGGTCAAATCCGGTTCTCCTGCACTGGCAGGCAGATTCTTTACCACTGAGCCACCAAGGAAGCCCTCAAATGAATGTTTAAGTAAAGACAATGAGTGCCTACACACACAGCAAGTGGCAGTTTTGAAACAGGGGGTCTCATGCAGAGACCACCTATTTGAGAGTCAGGGCTCAGAGCTGGGTGTGAGAATAACCAGGACTGCATGTTAAAACTTAATTGAGTAAGGTCTCTGAGCCCCATCCAAGATTTACTGACTCAAGCTCCAGAGTCTTGACATCCCCCAGATCTGTATTTCTAAACACTCTCCAGGGAATTTTTGTGTCCACTGAAGTTTAAGAGCTTTTCCCAAGATACTGTGCCAGCTGCCTTATCCTCTGTACTAATTAGGATCCTTTTGAAGCCATAGCTCCGGACACTGAGTCATGCCTTCTGTGCTTAGCTGCTTAGTCATGTCCGGCTTTTTGCGACCCCATGAACTGCAGCCCGCCAGGCTCCTCTGTTCATGGGATTCTCAGGCAAGAATACTGGAGTGGGTTGCCATGCCCTCCTCCATTGAATCTTTCCAACCCAGGGATCAAATCCAGATCTCCCACATTGTAGGCAGATTCTTTACTGTCTGAGCCACCAGGGAAGCCAAGAATACTGGAGTGGGTAGCCTATCCTTTCTCCAGGGGAACTTCCCAAGCCAGGAATTGAACTGGGGTCTCCTGCATTGAAGGTGGATTCTTTACCAGCCGAGCTACCAGAGAAGCCCAAGTCGTGCCTTCATCCAAGGCCAAAGGGGGGAAGTTGGTAGGCTGACTAAGTCCTTTTAGCATGGGGAATGCTCTTTCTCCAAGCCTCTAGACAGGCTTGCCTTTACTTCTCAGCCTCCACAGTGTGTCACATGGCTACTCATTTCTTTCGAGGAGAGTCCCACTTTCCTGGTTTACCAAACTCAGTCCCTCAACTCATGAAGGAAGGAGAGTGTAATAGAGATTGATTGCTAATCCTGGCAGAAATCTTGCACAATAGTCTACCTCAGCTTGATGCCAGAATAAACTGGCTCCCACAGGCGGGGTTAGATCTTGAAGCAAGGACTGGAGCTCTGCCCTTGTTGTGGATTCCCAGCCTGCTATCTCCTGGACTGAATGCGTGCCTTACAGCCTAGGCCAACACTCAAACGTGGCAGAAGACCGGAATCTGGAGTTTCACAGATCTTGTAAATTAACAGATCGGGCCTTCCAGGAGTGAGGTGTGCTTGCACTGGATGGTTTTGAGAACTCTACTATTCAAATAATCTTTGGCAGACATATATCCTGAGTCGTATTTATGCATAACTATTTACACAGGCATGTGTATAACATATTAAAAGATGTTAATGTTATGACTCCCCCCTTCTATTAATAAAATTTTGCTCGTTTTTCCCTATCACCTTATTCTTTTTTAAAGATTTTTAAAAATATGGACCATTTTTTAAAACCTTTATTGAATTTTGTTAATATTATTACTTATGTCTTTAGTTTTTGGCCCAGAGGCATTTGGGCTCTTAGCTTCCCCACCAGGGATGGAACACATACCCCCTGCATTGGAAGGCAGCCTTAACCTCTGGACCACCAGGGAAGTCCCCCATTAACTTACTGTTGGTGAAGGATCATGAATGAGAAGCTTCACTTTATGAAATGCCCATGGGGTCGTTTGGGAACCTATTAGGTATCTGTAGCTGGAATCTAGAATCATTACTCTAGAGCAGTGGTTATCAAATCTGAGAATGCATCAGAATCATGTCGGGGAGCCTCTTAACTCCACCTCCCGAGTTTTGGATTCTGTAGGTCTGAGGTTGGGCCTATGAATTTACACTATTAACAAATTCCCAGTTGATGGTGATGTTCCTGGTCATGGAACCACACTTTCACAACCACTTAGTTGTATGAACCTCTTTTAGGTTGAAATACTGGTCTGGATATAATGAAAATATAAACATAGGGGAATTTTAATCATGCACACGGGATCTTCTGCCTTTTTCAGATTCTTTTGTGCTCCCTATTAAAGCTGCCTGTGACCTCCTCACTGGGGCCATGCTTTGGGTGGCCTTGATTCCCTGGATTTTCTCTATGTTGGTGAATCTGAGGAAGGCTTATACCGCAGAGGTGAGAAGATGGAGCAACACCCACACACTCTCCCTCCAGGCTGAGCATTCATGGTGGCCTTAAATATTGGTCTTAAAACCCTACCCTGCTTTTACCTTAAGAAAGAGTGAATTTCTATTAGGTACTCAAACAAAGTTAAACTTTGAGAACATTATGCCAAATGAAATAATCCAGACACAAAAGAGCAAATATATCGTTCCACTTATATGGGATAAAATTCAAATTCACAGAGACAGAAAACAGAATGATGGTTTGCAGAGTCTGGAGTAAGGGAGAAATGATGAGTTATTATTTAATGCATAGAAAGTTTCTATGTGGGATGATGGAGAAGTTCTGGGAATGGATAGTGGTAATGGTTGTACAACATTGTAAATGTAATCAATGCCACTGAATTTTAAAATGAAATAAATAGAATAAAACATAGAAAATAGGAATAAAATAAAGCAAATATTCTAGCAATGGGGAAGAGATACTCTTAACTATTAAAACTATTAAAATGGTAAGTTTTGTCATTTTTTTAAACCACAGTTTTTTGGAAAAAAAAAAAAAAATCCTGCTTCTGTTACTATCCTCCCAGTGGTGTCTTGAGGCATTGTTCTATCAACCCATCAGAGCGCATGCTCAGTCACTCAGTCATGTCCAACTCTGCAATTCTGTAGCCTGCCAGGCTCCTCTGTCCATGGGATTTTCCAGGCAAGAATACTAGAGTGGGTTGCCATTTCCTCCTCCNAAAAAAAAAAAAAATCCTGCTTCTGTTACTATCCTCCCAGTGGTGTCTTGAGGCATTGTTCTATCAACCCATCAGAGCGCATGCTCAGTCACTCAGTCATGTCCAACTCTGCAATTCTGTAGCCTGCCAGGCTCCTCTGTCCATGGGATTTTCCAGGCAAGAATACTAGAGTGGGTTGCCATTTCCTCCTCCTGGGGATCTTCCCAGCCCAGAGGTCGAACCCACATCTCCTGCATCTCATGCTTTTGCAAATGGATTCTTTACCACTGAGCCACATGGGAAGTCCATCAGAAATGACTGTTAAATGTTCAGGGTTTTTTCAAACTAATTGTTAAATATACCCATTATTTAACCATTATATATTATAAATATAGCAATTAAATGAATTATATTAAGGTAGAAATATTTATCAGTAAATTATATTGAAAACACCCCATAACTTTCTAATTATTTTAGCACCTTTTACTATTACATATGTTCTTGAAGTTCTTTACGTCTCTTGTGTCTGTATGGTGGAAATACTATATAGTGGCGTACCATTGTCTACTGATTACCAACTCTAATTTCAGTAACACCACATAAGTAACTTGAATCATGTTGAAAATATTTACACCAAAGAAATGGCTGCAAATCAGGGTTTTCTTTCCTTGGAGAGCCAGCTGTTAAGTTTATCAGCACACCCCTGGTCTTATTAGTGTCTAATGTCTCATTAGTGGGGCAGGGTTAGAGCAAGCTTGCAGGAATAAAACACCAGCTACTTAGAATCTTCCAGCCAAATTTTCTTAAACTGAATTCTAGCTCTTTCCAAATAGCCTTGTCACTGGCTGTTTTCCCCAGGCCCAAAACAGAAGATGTTGTGGCTAAGTTTAGTGGGTGGGACGCAAGATGAGTCCTGTAGCAAGAGAGTTACTTTAACCTCCTGGGCAAGAGTTTCCTCAACTGGAACATGGAAGAGGTAGGAGAAAAACTGGCAGAAATAAAATGAAGTGATTATTCTAGCAGTGGGAAAGAGCTACTTAAAAAAAATTTTTTTATTATAAACTTTTCCCAGCATACACCCAAAGTGGCAGAATAGTAAAAGGAAACCTCATGTACCTATTCATCATCCAGCTCAACGGTTATCACCATTTTCATCAAAACAGAGACTTTTCTAATCATTGAGGTAATAAGAATGGGGAGGAATACAAAGGAAAAGATGGATAGGTATGATTTAAAAATTTTCTCCCAAAGTTTGACTCTACTAAAAAGAAAATATGAAGTTGGAAAAATGCATAATAATAAATTCTGGGTATAAAAGATTAAGTTCTACAATATGTGCATAATTCCTAGAAATGTGTTAGGAAAGCATCAGAATCCCTAAAATGGACAAAAAATGCAAGCAGATAATTCACAAAAAGGCATATAAGTAGAAAAAGAGACAATTCAGTGTTTATTCAAAGACGTTAAACTTATGATAAGGCTCAGTATTACACCTAAACATTAAATAATAAGTATAGCAAATGAACGTGTTTTGGCTGGCTGAGAATTGGATATCCTTGTAAATTTGGAGGACCACAGGAAATATTTATAATTATCCAGGTATTGGTATCACAAGGAATAAATAGGTCAAAAGAAGAACAAAATCTACAAAGCTAATTATAAAGATTGTAGTCATATCATAAAAAACCCTGAATAACCAAATAGTAGGGACATTGAATAAGTTATAATGTATCGATACGATGGAAGAATATAAATTTAATAAATAATAAATATGATGATTGTGTAGAATTTGAAAAATTAAGAGGAGAGAGCAGAACATAAAATGATATACATACTGTGATTACAACTGCTAAAAGATTGGAACACTCAGAAAGTGAAAGTAGATGGTATGTTTACACTGATTTAAAATGGCACTGAAAAGTGCCTAGATTTGATTTAATAATTTACAAAATAAAATGAAAGGGGGAAATAGATGTGATTGCTAAAGGCCTGATACTCTAAAATCCTAAGAAAGTTGATCTTCTTCTTTTGTAGGAAAGAGCCATAATGTTCAGCACTGCAGTGGAACATTCTGCCTGTTCCCACATGCTTGCTGGGTTGAGGAAACAAGTTTATCAGATCAGGCAGGCAACTTAAACAATAACGACTGGAGGGAAAAAGAGGTTGATAGTGACAAATAAAATTAATGCCAACTATCCCAAATCCATACTTCATTTTTACAACCAAAAAGTCCTGAGGTTGCTGAAACAGAAATAAACCAAATAATAAATTTTCTGCTGTATACATTTTATTAAAAAGTAAAGAGCTTTTTTCTTTTAAGCTAACCAGCATTTTCTATTTTCTGTGGTCTCTTGAGGTGTTAATATTAAATTTTTCATGATCTCTGCAGATGCTTCATTTCTTTTAGAAGGACTCCTGCTGGAGGATTCTGTTTTGGGGAAGGAGGGATAGTTGAAACCAAACAGTAGTGAAAAGAATATTATTTAAATATTTGGTAAACCTTCTTATATTAATATGAGATTTGGTAAGCCCTCTTAAATACACATAAGCATTTTACTACACATAAACATTTTAAAAATCAATCTCTTTCTATTTGGGAAGGAAGAAAAGGGTGATTGTAGAAAATTAACCTTGGCCTTGATATTCTGAATACAGAATATTTAAACCAAAATCTTTTGTCTCAAAGGATTTTTGGTGTTATGCTAATCATTTTCTCCTCCTACTTAGAATGCTCTTCTTCCATCAAATATTGAGGATGCCCAGTGGTTCCCTGAATGTTTCTTCTGAATAATTAAGTGAACTATTTGCAGGGATAAGCTTTGCCTTTACACATTCCAAGGCGCTCATTCTTTTGTCATAGACCCATACTGTGTTTTTCTTTCTTTTTTTAAAAAAATGGGGAAAATGAAGTCACCAAGAAGATAAATAATTTTCTCAATGAGATTTAAAAGAGATATCTGAGATAATTATTCATGTGAAGTATTTAGAACAATGTCTGACACAATAAAATATATGCTCAACAGTAGCTATTATAATTATTATTAACCATAAAAAGGAACGGATGTGTCAATTGAATTGAGGTGAATGAACCCAGAGCCTCTTACACAGAGTCAAGTAAGTCAAGAAAGAGTAAAACAAGTATCGTATATTAACACACATATATGGAATCTAGGAAAATGGTACTAATGAACCTATTTGCAGGGCAGGAATAGAGATACAGACGTAGAGAACAAACTTGCAGACACAACAGGGGAAGGAGAGGGTTGGTTGAATGGAGAGAGTAGCAGTGACGTATATACACTAGCATGTGTAAACGGGAGAGCTAGTGGGAAGTTGCAGTAAAACACAGGAAGCCCAGCCTGGAGCTCTGTGACCACCTAGAGGGGTGGGATG
>SJYA01001624.1:512441-606193 GCA_006410615.1 Neotragus moschatus
GGGGGAGAGGGAGAGGGAGGCTCAAAGGGAAGGGATGTATATATATACACTTACAGCTGATTTGCACTGTTGTGTGGCAGAAACCAACTTTGTAAAGCAGTTAGCCTCCAATTAAAAATAAAGAAGAAATTTAAAAATTATTATTACACAAGATATGTGTAGATCAGTGCTATGTGATAGAAATATAAAGTGAGCCACAAATGTAAGTTTGAATTATCTAGTAGTCACATTAAAAAACACGAGACAGGTGAAATGAATAATATCAATTATCCTACCCAGTAGATCCAAAGTACTGGGATGGAGAGAGAGTCCGTTCGAGGTTTTCTATAAGATGGTACCGATTAAAACTGTACCTGTCGGGATCGCCAGTCCAGGTTCAATGCATGAGACAGGGTGCTCAGGGCTGGTGCACTGGGATGACCCAGAGGGATGGGATGGGGAGGGAGGTGGGAGGGGGGTTCAGGATGGGGAACACATGTACACCCGTGGTGGATCCATGTCAATGTATGGCAAAACCACTACAATATTGTAAAGTAATTAACCTCCAATTAAAATAAATAAATTTATATTAAAAAACTGCACCTGTCCAGTTAATTCACTAACTCTTATATGCAATTTGAATCTCTTTTTCCTTACTGTATCAGTCACAGTGCTTCTGCCTCTTCACTCAATTCCATATCAGTAAGCTACCTTCTTTAAAAATTTTTTTAAATGTCCATTTTTATTTTTTCATACTAGAAAATGTTATAATTAAAGTAAGTATTTAAATGTAATTATGAATTACAATTTATATAGGTATCGCTGTAATTCACGCTGTCTGTAGAACATATTCAAATAAACACATTCAAAATGTTGCATTAATGCATAGATGATATCAAAGTGAATCAGTATATTGACAGCAAGTGGATTGGTGCTGTGATTCCATTTAATACTAGAAAAGATGCAATGTGGCTGACAAGCATGCTGCACAGTGTAACGGTTACAGTGAATCGTGGCCCCACCAAAAAATGCTGCTGTCCTGTGTTATGAAAAAATATTTTATACTGTTTCACCTTTAAGTTGAATTAAAATTAAAAGTGAGTTATTTTCTCTGTTGCACCAGCTGCATTTCAGTTACTCAGTAACTGCTTGGTAGCTTGTGGTTACGGTGTTGCACAACACAGGTGCAGACTGTGTCTATCAAAGGAAAGATGTACAGAACACCTTGGTCCTTTTTGTGTTGGCATCAGCTTTAAGCAGGAGAGAAATTTGTTTGCACAGTACTCAGTCCAATTGCTGTTTCTAAGTAGTTTCCCCCATTTCTCTCTGCCTCTCTGAGGTGTTATCTTTTCCTATCCCCAGTGCCTGGTTCTTTGATACATGAAGGATGCCTTTCCACCAGAATTCTTTTCTTTGGTCTCCTTTCCCTGCATCTACTCTGCTTCGTGTCTGGCTTGGGGAATTAGTAGGGTCAGTAAAGGGTCCACCTCTCAGCTTCTCAGCTCAAGTGGGTGGGCAGGGCTGGAGTTTTCTGGGGCGATTCCCCACTGAGCTGATGGAGACACGTCACTCAGCTCCTTACTATCCCTCTCTTTCTAGCTCTTTCTGTGTGTCTCTTACACACACATTTACTCCATCTGCCTCTAGTTAGTTTCAGTTCCTTTCAGCTTCTGATCTTGTCTCATGTCGGTCCTAGTCCTTTGGATTTTGTCATGAGTTTATTCCGTGGCCCTCCTTTGCCTTCGTGAGGTTTTTCACGAAAAAAAAAAAAAAAAAGGGAGAGGCTGCATCAGAAATAGCTAGTTCCCTATGTGAATCAGACATCCACCATGGAGGAATTCTAACAGTTCTGTTTTTGTATTCTTTGGCCAGAGTCAGCTTGAACGCTGGAAAGATTTGAAAATAGATCCCTGCTCTGGTCCACGGAAGGAGTGGCTGATCCAGGGGAAGAGATAGTCGCCCACAGAGCTAGATCTCCAGTATTTACAGGGCATGGGCAGCACCAGAAGAAAACGTGCCATTTTAAGAGAGCCTTGTTTCTTCTCCAGCTGATTCCAGATTGCCAGGGTCAAAGCGGTGTAAATATGTAAAGAAAACCCAGCTGCTTTTCCTGCTCATTTGGGAAGAGCGTTTTCTTCCCTTGTGGCAAATGGAAGTGGTAGTGTTGGTGAGGAAAAGCCTGGGCTGTGTAATAACACTTTTCCTACCTGTAGGCAAATAAAACCTAACAGGACCATAGGAAGCCTGGCCACTCACCGCCTCTTTGCCAGTCACTCCCCTCTGGTACTTGAGTTTCTCATTCAGGTCCTGTCTGTCTCCTTCCAGCCTCACAAGAATTCTGTAAAGAAAGATGGAGTGGAATTTAGTTTCTCTGGGACAGAATATAAAAGAAAGACCAGCTGTTAGATTCAGGATTCCTTTTTCTGATGAGGTGCTCTTCTTCTTTGCCCCTGAGACCTGTGATGGCTGAGACGAGAGAGAAGATCACGAGTACTGGTCTGCCTTGGAACTGGGGTCTCAGGATATGGTGGCCTGTAGTTTGATTCATAAGGAGGGATCCAGGTGACCTGGGTGCAGGTGGACATACAGCCTTGGAACTGGGGGTCTCGATATGGTGGTCTGTAGTCTGTGATTCATAAGGAGGGATCCCGGTGACCTGGGTGCAGATGGACATACTGAAACTCTAGTGGTAAAAGAGACAAAAACCAGTAGCTTATGATCAACTGGCTGGGGTTCCTGTGTGAACAGTTAGTGGGGTTCCTGTCTTAGAGTCTTACTTGCCCAGAATAGTTTACTTACGGTATTTTTGAAGGAGGGAAATGGAATTAAGTGACCTTTCACGTTTCTTTGAGGACCTCTGATTTTAAAGTAACTTGGGAAATGGAGTGGGAAAAACAGTGTAACCTGTGGCAAAGCTTAGCTATGCTGGACAGATTTTTCTCTTCAAATAGCTGTTATCCCCGAGGAGAACTGGCTTTACCCGTGATGCTATGCAAAAGCTGTATGGATTTTTGGATTCCACTGAGTTGGATTTTGCCTCTGAGAGGACATTGTTAAAGGAAGACACACAGTGGCAGGCTTTACCTGAGAGGCCACCCTCAGCCTGCAAAGCTGTATACCTGTGTGTTATCTTAATCATATACTTTTGGCTGTAGACATGTTTATTATTGTATTGAAGTATTAATTACATATAATAAAATGCACAGATCTTAAGTGCTTAGTTCAGCGAGGTGTTTTTTTCTTAAGTTCACTTTTAAAAATTGCTTCTTTTTATTTTTTAGAATTTTTTTCTCTTTGTAATTGTTTGTTGTTGCCGTTTAGTCACTAAGTCGTGCCCGACTCGCAACCCCATGGACTGTAGCCTCCCAGGCTCCTCTGTCCGTGGGATTTCCCAGCCAAGAATACTGTAAAAATTATTATTTTTTAATTGTGGTAAAATACACATAAGATAAAACTTACCATTTTAACTATTTCTAAGCATTCAGTTTGGTAGTGTGAACACAGTTACATTGTTTTGCGACCATCACTACCACGCTTTTCATCTTGTGAAACTGAAATTCTATACCTGCTAGACTATAATTCCTTCTTGCCCCTTCTTCCACCTCTGGCACTACCATCCTACATGAGTTTGTCTACTCTAAGTTCTCAATATAAGCGGAATCGTACTGTAGTGATGATCTTTTTGTGTCTGGCTATTTCACTTAGCATAATGTCCTCAAAGTCCGTGCCAAATTTCTTTTCAAGGCTGAATAACATTCTGTTGTATGTACCACATTTTGTTTATACATTCATCTATCAGTTGACACATGGGTTGCTTGAATAATCCTGCTATGAACATGAGTGTACAAACATCTCACTGAGTCCCTGCTTTAAATTTTTTGGAAAGACTATATATATTAATATGTATGTATGTATCTCCAGATTGTATATATGTGGAATATATACCCATAAGTGGAGTTGCTAGATCACATAGTAATTATTATATTTTTAACTTTTCAAGGAAGTACCATGCTGTTTTCTATAGTGGCTATACTGTTTTACATTCCTACCGGCAGAACACAAGGATCTTCACTGACACTTGATATTTCCTGATTTTTTTTTGCTTTAATACTAGCCATCCTAATGGATGTGAAGTGAGCTCAATGTATTTTGACAAATGTGTACAGTTGGGTACCACTGCCTCAATCAAGATAAGGAACGTTTCAGTCACAGCCTAAAGTTACTTCTCTCACAATCCTGTGCAGGTATGTCCCTCCACCTATCCGCCACGTCCAATCCCTGACTCTAGGCAGCCACTTTTGTGCTTTCTGGCATTATACGTTAGCTTGTTTTTTTCAACTTCATTCACTCAGAATACTGTTTTAGAGATTCACTCGTCTCATCACTGTATCAGTCGTTTGCTGAAAAGTATCCATTGCATGAATATTCTGCAATCTGTCCATTCATCTGTTGATGGGCATTTTAGTTGTCTCCAGTTGCAGCAGTTTGTGTGAGTACGGCTCATGTGAACACTCTTGCCCATGTTTTCTTATGGATATGTGTTTTCACTTATCTTAGGTGAATAAGATGGAATTGCTGAGTGAAAGGGAAGATTCATGTTTAACCTTAATAGAAACTGCCAAATAGTTCTCTCAAGTTTACAGTGTTTGAAAGTTTCAGTCACTCTCCTTCTCTAACATTTTTTTTTTTCCCACTGTGCTGGGTCTTAGTGGTGCGTGGGCATTTCTGTAGTTGGGGTGCACAAGTTTGGTTGCCCCACGGCATGTGGAGTCGTACACAGGGATCAAACTTGTGTCTCCTACATTGAAAGGCAGATTCATAACCACAGGACCGCCAGGGAAGTCCCTCTCTAACATTAAATAGTGTCCATTTTTTGTTTTTGTTTCTTCCCTTTTCTTTCCTTTTTTTTTAAACCATTTTAAGGGATATGAATGGTATCTTCTTTTGCTTTTAATTTGTGTTTTCTGCATAACCAGTAACGGGCACCTTTTCACATACTTATGATCATTCATATGTTTTCTTCTGTGAAGTGTCTTAAGTCTTTTGCCCATTTAAGAACTTGCTGTGTTCATCTTTGTGTTATGACTTTTAGTTCTTTATATATTCTCAGCTCGAGTCCTTTATCAGATATACGGGCTGTGAATATTTTCCCCCAATCTATGGCTTTTCCGTTAATTTTCTTTTATTGAGAATAAAATACACTTTTCTAATAGTGTCTTTTACTGAGGAAATCTTTTTTAATTTTGATGAATCTTACTTATATTGACTTTTATAGCTTGTGCTGTTTTGTGTCCTAAGAAATCTCTGCCTACCTTAAGGTTTCAAGATAGAGAATATATTTTCCTCTGTGGTTAGAAAGTACACCCCAGTGGGACTAGAGTAATTGAATCTATGCTAATGCTTCCTTAGAGAATACCAGGGGGCTCAGAAACAAGGCAAGAGGAGGAGACCCCCTGGGGAAGAGGACCCTTCTTGAAGATAGGCCTTCTGCAAGCCGGAGGAGCCAAGGCAGTTAACATAGTCCTATGGCTGCAGGAGCAGCCAGTTCAGTTAAAGTCAACAGGCATTTCTTACAGCTCCACTGTGTGCAAGGACTGCTAAGAATTAAGAGCAGGAAAGTAGGGGCCCAGGATGGGAGTCTGGTGAGCAGATTCCAGGAAAGATGCTGTCTTAGAACTCAGACAACTCTGAGAACAATGATGATTTCGGAGGACAGACACACACAGAGGACCCCATTAACTTGGTGGCCAAAAGGATCCTAAGGGGAATCTGGTTTGAAAGGTTGTAGAAGTGAAAGCCTGAACTCTGTACACCACAGATATTTTTAATATGGGTGGAGTTGGTAACCCACCCCTAAAACAGCTCATTAAACTGGTATGTTGGAATATGTGTATGTGGTGGATAAAGGTTACTCAGAGAGAATAGTAATAAAAAGAATAGCTAACATTTGTTGAGTACATAATATGTGTGAGCTTCTAAGTACTTGATATGATGCAATAACTTGATTCATCTTTGCCACAACCCTTCCTATGAAGTTACTATTATTATGAATTCCATGTTATCAATGAGGAAATTCACTGAAGTACAGAGAGATTATAATTTACTCCAAATCATACGGTGAGGAAGTATATGTGGGAGAGTTACAAACGCAAGTGGTTGGCCTCCAGGCTTCAGCATCTTGGTTACAAAGGAAGGATGGTGTCAAAGGAAGGATGGCTGCAAGGAAGGAGGAGGTCCTGTCTGAAATGGACAGGTCGGCTGTGGCGTTGGCCACACCAGCCTCAGGTTTGGACCTTCCCACTGCTGGTGGCTCAGATGGTAAAGCGTCTGTCTACAGTGTGGGAGATCCGGGTTCGAGCCCTGAGTTGGGAAGATCCCTGGAGAAGGAAATGGCAATCCACTCCAGTACTATTGCCTGGAAAATCCCATGGACAGAGGAGCCTGGTAGGCTACAGTCCATGGGATCACAAAGAGTCGGACATGACTGAGCGACTTCACTTTTCACTGCTGTTTCCTATGAGAGGGGCAGCATGGATTCCCCCTCACTACCGTGAACCTGTCCCACCCGCGCTACTAGCACCTGCCAGTCCTTGGGTCAGAGAGCGAACCCACATGTTACTATCACACATGTTACCCAGAGGCAGGTCTCCCACCTAACGTGTAGACAGGGCTGTTTCCCGTCAGGGAGGGTGGGGCTGGGCGCTGTGTGTAGTCTTCTGTACTCTTAACAATCTGACCATGGTGGCAATGAGCTCTTTCTGGGACAGGCGTTTCCACTCCATTTCTACTCCTGCTTTCTTTGTGTAGTTCCAGCACAGCCTGGGAATTGCTCTCAGCTGTTTGCTAGACATTTTGATCTGAATTAGGGGAAAATCAACTCTGAGAGATCAAAAGAATAGTTGTATTTCAAGCCTGGAAGGGCGCTGCCTCTAATCGCGTAAGTAAATTGCCATCTGGGGCCTGAGCAAACATGTCAGAGCTGCGCCAAACCCCATGTTAGACTGTGAATGAAAGCCCGTGCTGTTTCTGGTTCATAGCATAGGCTGGAAGAGGTATTCCTAGCAGCCCTTCTTTCTCTCCCTACTGGTGTACCCTGGACAGTCTAAATATTGCTGATGTTAGGATAAACATAGTCAAACAGTTCCAGTGTTTCTAGCCTTTGACTGTCTCCATGGCGTGATGCATTAGTCTCTGAAGTGAGCAGCGCCGAGGGCACTTTCCGATTGTGGGTGGAGCCCATCCAGCTGCGTACAGGATGCTCGGCCCTGTCAGAAGGGGAGGGGCACAGAATGTGCCCGGACGGGGTTTGGATGGAGACACTGAGTACCTCTCAGCTGGAAATGACATGGCTCCGGCCATGTGCTGGCTCCGAGAGATGCTGTCACAGAGCCATGTTGCCTTGTTTTTCCACTGGAAAGGTTGGGTGGCTGAACTAGAGCAGGGGCATGTGGGGTTAGAAACATGCTCTTCAAAGAGCCACCACTCTTGATTGGGCGCTATCTGCCCAAGTGGGGTCCAGCAGATAGGTCCGGGAGGAGTGTTTTTGTTGTTGTTTTTTTTCATCCAGCTTGTTAAAGATACAAAGAAAAAGAAAGCATTTAGCTTAGCAAAAGATGTGACAATTTGAAGTTTTGATTCTATTGTTACTCCTAAAAGCTTCTATCACTGACACCTGCCTTAGTATATAATTATACACGTGTGTAAAAATACATGCGTTTAGCATGGTATAGCATGAAGGTCTCTAGAGTAATGGCTATGACTGAAAACATAGCTCCTACCACCTACTACATGAGTGACTTTGAGCATTATGATTAACTTTTCACAAAGTTAAGTTATCCTGCCCAATTCACTGGACAGTGAGAAGGGGAGGCAATATAGTGTTGATAAATCACCTGTGTGCTTAATCGTTGAATCATGACCGACTCTTTGTGACCCCATGGACTGTAGCATGCCAGGCTCCTCTGTGCATGGTGATTCTCCAGGCAAGAATATTGGAGTGGGTTGCCATGCCGTGTTCCAGGGGAATCTTTCCAATCCAGGGATCGAACCCAGGTCTCCCACATTGCAGGCAGATTCTTTACTGTCTAAGCCACCAGGGAAGCCCATGATAAAGCACCTAAGCACTCAATGTAACTAGATGGTCAGTAAATACTTATTTAAAAATAAAGCCCCTTTAGCTCCAGCACACCTAACAAGGAATACAAGGCCAGCTTTCCCGATGCTGAGCCACTGAGCAGTGACAGAGGCTACCCCTTGGAGGAGTGAGCCCCATGACCAGAAGGAGGAGACCAAAGGCTGGAGATGAACCTTCAGAAAGGGGGTAGAGTCCTTGCAATGAGAAGGATGTTCAGCACAGTTCTTGCCAACCACTACCAGAATTTTTTTCTGTTAGGCTACTCTTGAACAGACAAGGCACAGGGGGTAATTTTCGATATGAAGGTAACAAATGGAGAGATTAAGGTTGCCTTTTAGCACCTAGAATGGTACCTGGCCTGGGGCAGGCATTCAGATCATGATTGTTGAATGATTGAGATGAAACATCAGTGAAACTATCCTATTAGTTCCATGACTGAGAGTAGTACTTGGTGTTGGCAGTGCATCGCTTCTTGTTTCTATGCTAACTAGCCTGTGAGGAGGAGGGGAATCCAAACAATTTGTGTGCAATTAAAAGGCAGAATAATTGTAAAACACCTCCACCATCAAAAAGCCAGCTGACCAGAATTCCAAAGCTCTCTAGTCGACAGGTGGCACTTGGAGTCACTCGGATAATGAGAGAAAATTACTTAGGAAAATTTGAAACTTTATACTATGAAAACTGAAAACAATATCCAGAGAAATATTTATAAAATTTATTATAATATGCATTGATTTGTGCGTGGGGAAACTGAGGTATTAATGTGAAGTAGAAAGATGTTTAGGAGGGCAGAAGGTAAACTAAGAGTGCAGGGCCCAGCTGGCTCTCCCAGCAATCATTAAGGCCATCTCATCACTCTTTTTATTTTTCTAATCTTATCTCTTAATACACTATAGAACTCGCCATAAACAAATTTCATTATTGTATTACCCATCTGGTTTGTAAAGTGGAGATAATGTCAGGACTCCAAAGGTCAGGTAGATTAAGGTCATGTAGAGGAGTGTTTAATACTCGTCCTTCCTTCTCCCTGCCTTTTGGACAAAGGAATCATTGGAGTAGAAAACTTGAATAGACTTGGGCATGATGTGGGAACGAACGGTAGAGAAAGAGTGGGGATGTTTTAAATTATATGTAAAATGTGTTTTTTAATTATTTGTGGACTGAAATTATTATTACTGTTCCAACAGTGCTGTGAATAAGCGGCTAAAATTTGGACAAAAGACTGTTAATAAGTTACTTGCCAGATGGTGGGTTGAAAGAGATTCTTCTCTAAGAGTTGCTTAGCAAGCAAGTCTTCAACTTTGCCTTCGCTTAGCGTACACTCTTTGCTTGGATTAAATGTTTCAAAACAAAAAAAACCCCATCCAGGGAACAAAATTTCCTTTAACTTTAGAAGAATCAAAGATCCAAGGAAGAAGAGTTGCTTTCGTGTTCCTATTTCATAGACAGTTTTAAAAAGCCTTTAGTGCCTGGGTGGGGCCCAGTTGCACTCTCCACAAGTCCACAGACTAAAAGTTTAAATTTGTCATCCTCTGGGGTTTAAAGTGAAACCATGTACCAAAGAAAAATGGTGAATGAGTCACTCACATGTGATCTTCCAGGGAGGGGGAGGATTCAGCGTAAGAGTGTGTCACAAGGCCATCAGTGAGTGACGGGTAAGAGTGCCAGTCTTGGGTCAATGTTGTGCATCTGAATGGAGAACAACTGCCAAGTTATGCTGGGGTATCAAAGAAAGCATCTGGTCATGGAGTGAATTCACCATGGTGTCGCCTCTGACAAGACCAGAGAAATTGTATTTGTTAGCACATCCAGAAAGGGTTCATCTCTTAGGGACAAGTTCGTATTTATGGGCTTACCACTCATAGGCACTCACGTGCTTGCACACACGGTTAATTTATTTATTTATGTTGAGAAATATAACTATTACTTAGAAAAAAATCCGTATACTGCAGTACTTTGTAGAGAGGTCCACATGGGAAGCCAAACTCTAGTCAAGAGGTTCCTTGGCAATCAAGGAATCAGAAGGAAGAGTTTTAGATGGATAAAATTCATCTTCACAGTGGGGAAATATCTGACACCTAGAACATTGATCGTGGGGCCAAGCCAGCCTTTCTTGAGGCCAGGCTTTTGATAAACATTTTAGAGTACACCTCAGTGATGGTTCTGGGTTGAGCTTGCATTGCTGTTGGACAGCATTTTTCTTTAAATATGTCTAACAGCTTTAGGCCAGCTGGCTTCATCTCAGGAGCCATTCTTCCTCCTTAGATGAGTTTGCATATCATTGTTTTGATGATGATTTACTGATTTTACTAGTCAGTCTCATTTGCCTGCTGTCCAAAGTCTGGGTGGGTGGGGAGGAATGTATCACACTGCTGTCTGCATGGCCTCCTGCAATATTACCAGGAGTGGGCCTTGTTCATGCATCTGCAGTCTGCTATAAGGACTTAAGAAACTATGCTTGAGTCAGCACTGGGTTGCCAATTTCTGGCAGTGATATAATAGGGCAGTATGTGGAGTAGTGTAATAATTGTCCTTCTGAACATACTATAGAAAAGCAATAGGGGTATGTTCTTGACATACCTAATTTTTCTTTATGAATTCATTGTAAATTATTTCTGAAAGTACATGTAATCTTAACCTGAAATAGATGGAATTTATTTATAGCTTAAGGCTTCCCAGGTGGCTCAGTGGTAAAGATTACATCTGCCAAGCAGGAGGCATAGATGGGTTCAATCCCTGGGTTGGGAAAATTCCCTGGGGTTGGGAAAATTCCGTGGAGTAGGAAATGGCAAACCCGCTCCAGTATTCTTGCCTGGAAAATTCCATGGACAGAAAAGCCTGGTGGGTTACAGCCCATGGGGTTGCAGAGTCGGACACGACTTAGTGACTAAACAACAATTTACAGCGTATTACTCCCTTATGCAAAGGAATATGTATTCCCTTGGGATAAGTCTCTTATGTTGAATTACCAGCTTTCTTTCAGTTGCTCTAAAACTATGTCCTAAAACCTTCGAGAGCCCTGTTCTGAGCCTTAGGTATCTGTTTCTCTCTGTTTAGTTGCTCAGTCATGTCCAACTCTTTGTGACCCCATAGACTATATATAGCCTGCCAGGCTTCTCTATCCATGGGATTTTTCAGGCAAGAATATTGGAGTGGGTTGCCATTTCCTCCTCCAGGGGATATTCCTGGCCCAGGGATCGAACCCACATCTCCAATGTCTCATGCATTGCAGGCAGATTCTTTTCCACTGAGCCACTGGGGACGCCCTAGGTGAGGAGTTCACATATTATAAAGAAGATGCAGATACCCACATATTGGTATTTTAAAAGACATCTCAAACATATGGTCTCTTCAGGCTTCATCTTTCCATGTTGAAGAGTCCTGATGCTTTTAAGGTCATTTGAGCTATGCCCCAACTGAATGTGTCTGCATTTCCCAGATGTAAAGTTTGAGGTACAGTTGCTAATAATTTGCCCCTCCCCTGACCCTTGAGCTGCAAAAGGAGCTTATACAACCTCAAAGTTGTATACAACAACAGAGTCTGGGTCACTGTGAACTTGGTCATACTGATCAGCTTATGGGATTGTTGGCTGGCCCTTAGAGAGAAAGAGCAAAAGAATCAAGGAGGCTGAGGCAGAAAAGGTTCCTTAGAGCAGTTGTCCCCAACCTTTTTGGCAACAGGGACTGGTTTCATGGAAGACAGTTTTTCCATGGACTGGAAACGGGGACAGGTGGCGATGGCTTCAGGATGATTCCAGGACATTACATTTACTGTTTGCTTTATTCTATTATTATATCAGGTCCACCTCAGATCATCAGGCACTAGATCCCAGAGGTTGGGGGTCCCTTGCTATAAGAATCCTTGGCTCTGCACGTGGACACGTGGGCGAGCTTTTACAGATGGAAAAGGGCCTTTCCTCTTCTGGGGGCTGATGGTTCTGTGGAGTTGAGAAGAGGCCTACAGCAATTCTGTCTTGGGGGAGGGGTGTGTTCAATTCCTTCCCTGCTCCTGCCTAATTATTGAAGTGCCAGGTACTGTGCTAGGCAGCATTTACACTTATTATCTGCTATCTAATGAAAGAATCAAAGGGTGCCATTGACTGCATTTGTTTCTAAAATCTATTTAGAAATTCAATTGATACTAGTAAATAATAAATACACAACTGCTGTTTTTATATAAATGGACTTACTCTGTGTGCTGTCCAAGTTTTAAAATACATTGTCTGGCTAAAAGCACCCTGTGTTCAAATGTGACACAGCTTCTTCCTGTGGTAAAATATTTCTAGCTCATAGAATAATGACTCTCAGTATTTCCAGAAGGCTTTGCTCAAACCACCACTGAAATTTGAATTTTATAGAATGTTCGTGTGTCATGAAATATTATTCCTTTGATTTTTGGTCAACTGTTGAAAATGTTAAAAATGTTTCTCAGCTGATAGACTGTTTAAAATTAGAATGTGGCCCCTGAGTAGAAGTTTGTTGAGCCCTGTTCTGTACCATTATCCTACTGTATTTTCATCTTACTGGTATCAAATTGTCTTATGTAGTCATCTCCTTATTTGCTGTCAGTCTTTCCTGAAACACTGTAAGCTCCTCGGAGGCAGGTTCCTTGTCTTATTCACCATATTATCTCTATCAATGAAAACAATGACTGAGATATAGAGACGTGCTATGAATATTTAGTGATTGAATGTATAAATTCAGATAATTCAGGAGCCACTAAATCCAATAACGTCTTCCTTCCAAAAAAGTCACGTGTAAGTCCTATCCCAGGGGCCACATCCTGCCCAGATCTTTACCTATTTTAGTACAGATCTTTGTTCCTGTACTATTAATAGTATTTCAAACCTTCCTGACTCCTTGGCTTTGACTCTGGTCTACCCACTAGTATAGCAACTTGCTAAAGTATGTTTTGTCTTACATTATTTCTCTGCAAAATCCAACCCTTTCACTGTTTCTCCACTGCCTACATTATAAGTCAAACTCCTCAGGTGGATGTACAGGGCCCTTGATAATCAGTTCCCCGCCTGCTTTTCCACCTGTATCTCTGAGCCTTCCCTGGAAGGAGCCCTCTGCTCCAGCAGCCTCGCCCTGAAGCCATGGCTCATCCCCACCTCTGCACCTTTGGTCAATCTGTGCCTCAGAGCCCCGTTGACATTCCCTGCAGGAAGGGATTGACCCCCAGGTCAAACGGGGTAAGTCTGCAGTGAGTGATGGGAAACAAGGAAGAAGAAGCTGAGCCTCAGAAAGTGGAAGACGAAGAGTGACTGTGGCCCAACAGGACTCAGTTGGTGATAAAGTTGTCCAAGAAGGATGCAGTTATTCTGGGGGAATGATAGAACAAGACTCCCTGGTAAGATTAGGCTTCCCTGGTGGCTCAGCAGTAAAGAATTCCACCTGCCAATGTAGGAAGTGTGTGTTCAATCCCTGCATCAGGAAAATTCCCCTGGAGAAGAAAATGGCAACCCACTCCAGTATTCTTGCCTGGGAAATCCCATAGCCAGAGGAGCCTGGTGGGCTACAGGCCATGGGGTTGCAAAGAATCGGACACAACTTAGTGAATAAACAATAACAACAACCTGACAGCGTTATTATCCAGGCCAGTGATTTTCAAACCACTGTGCAGATGGATATTCTGGGAATCTTGTTAAAATGCAGATTCTTGCAGTAGGTCTAGAGTGGGGACCTGGGATTTTGCATTTTAAAGAACTCATAGGTGATGCCCATGCTTCTGGTTCTGGGATATCTTTGAGTTCAAGGATCTCACCAAATGCTCAGAAAAGGAGCCTTTTCTGTAGGACCTGAATATTCAAACAGGAAGCCAGTGGGTCTGCCCCTCAGAGGCTCGTCTACAAAAAAGACATTTCTTGCATTCTAAATGACTGAATGCATGTGTGATGGCTCGAGGCTTCTTGTTGGAGTGGGTGCTGAAGAACCAAAGGCAAAGTGTGTAAGGTTGTAGCTTAAAGGAAAGAAGCACCTTTAAGTCCTGAGATGGTGGCAGTGACAGTGGCCACTGGGAAAAAGAAAGGTCTAATGTGAGTTGGGCGAGTGGCCTGTTACGTTATACAAATGTGCGCGCACACGTACACACACACACACACACACACACACACACACACACACACGCCACTCATTCAGGGTAAGGGCTGGAGTGCAGCACTTTTTCCCTGATGTAGTCAGATTATCTTTTGTCTCCAAGAGGCACCTCTTCTGATCCAGTAACACTTCCAGTTTAGAATCTAGGCTTGGCTTGAGTTCAAGTAATTTAGCTCACCCTAACCAAGCAAGAGGGATCATTTCTGTAATGTGTTATCTCCAAGTAGAAGAGCAACTAGGAGACTGTTTGTCTGGCATAATTCACTTGCCTCTTAGAACAGTTTCTCTTTAATGATTAGCTTGGCTCTTGTCTCTTTAGCTAATCAATAGCTGCCCTCTTGATGAAATTGGGTGTTATTTCCCTGTGGCTTAACTTTGTGCAAACTCTGAGTTATCTTGATTAATGATTTTAATGACAGTTCTCTCATCCCCTCTGCTTTTATCACACAGGAACTTCTGCTTGACTGACCGAACCGTGACCCCAACATAGAGTCATAGTCATGGTAAGTTGGGGATGGGCTTCACCCTCCCTGGTGCCAGACCCAGACAGGTACAGGATGTGTAATCAGGGCCTGCTGTCCTATACAAAGGGTTGTTTGCTCAACACAGGGGAGGGAGGAGGAAATGGAAAGGTAGTTTTTTTTTTTCCCAAAACCACCATTTCAGGGCTGGTGAATCTCCTGATCCTGAAAATTAATTCAAAGAGCCACTCCTTTGAATCCTTCTAACATCTTGAGATGCAGAAACAACTTATTTCTCCCTGCAGAAGCATGATGTGTTCGTTGTAGAAACTGTAGGCAAATAAAAAGGAAAAATCCAAAACCCCACCGCATTTCCCAGCAGGAGAAGACGGCTGTCCGCTTTGGTGNCCACTCCTTTGAATCCTTCTAACATCTTGAGATGCAGAAACAACTTATTTCTCCCTGCAGAAGCATGATGTGTTCGTTGTAGAAACTGTAGGCAAATAAAAAGGAAAAATCCAAAACCCCACCGCATTTCCCAGCAGGAGAAGACGGCTGTCCGCTTTGGTGCTACCTTATCTTTTTAGGCTCATCAGGAGGAGTGTTTTAGCTTCTCATCCACCTCCTGCTGCTAGCTGTGGCTGGACTCCTCTGAGCTTTGTTATCTGATCTCTGGGACAGGCAGGGAATTGGATCCCTTTGAGGGTTCCATAAAGCTGCCTGCTAATGTGGAAGCTGAGCCGATGAGCTGCAAATGTGGCCCTACCTGAGGCTGGCCACCTGCTCTCCTTCTCCTGCCCACATGGGAGAATGAGAAATGAGAAGTGAGTGGGCAGGTGATGCTTAATCCCTGGTCTTCTGGGAAGAAATAATAGAAGTAGAATCTTATATCCAGAGAGGACCTGGACATTCTGCCAGTTCTAGACTCCTTCCTTTAGGAAAATGGAAGTGTAAACTATACTGAACAAACAGTAATATACATTTAACTTTTTTTGGTTAGATATTTTAGAATTTTCTTCATCATCCCTGACAGTCAAAGGCTTACTCATGTCTGCACCAAATCTCTTATGCTTTCATTTAAAATCTATTTGTTCTTGATGGGTTCTCGCTGGACGTGTACAACATTTATTCAGACGTGTGTATCCCTACTTTGTGCGTGGTATTTGGCTCTGGGGACTCAAAATTAATGGGTTGCTCTTCCTGTTCTGAGCAAGTTCTCAGCCTTTCTACATGTGAAGACTATAACCAAGTGATCCTTTCGTGGGCTTTCCACTGAGGAAAACTGCTTCAGTTGCTCTTGTTTTTCTTCCTAGAACCTGTTTTCCCATTATGACTATTATTTATTGGACAGATAAAGTATATCTTTAAAGGAAAGGAAAACCATTCGATATAATCACAGTATTGTAATTCTCTATTATTTTCCATCATTTTAGTTTTAGATCCTACTCATTCGATAGTGGTTTTGAAATAGTAGTAATAAGAACATAAAGAGTTAGTGTATTCATTCTAACCTTTGCTATGCTAACATGTTTATATTGCATCTTATATTAAAATTATTTACTCTCAATAGTGAAGTTATGGGTGTTTTGATTTTCTTCTTGTTTTAAAAAAATTTTTGAAGCATAGCTGACTTACAATGTCATGTAGGTTTCAGGTATACAGCACAGGTATTGAGATATATATATATTCTTTTCCCTTATAGGTTATTATATATTATGGAGTAGAGTTCCCTGTGCTATGCAGTAGGTCTTTGTTGGTTATCTGTTTTACACATAGTGGTTAAATCCAACCTCTTAATTTATCCTTCCCCTTCCCACTCAGATTTTCTTCTTAATTAAAATTTTTTTCCAAATCTCTACAATGACCGTATGATCCATTTCTTTTTAAAAAACTTTATTTATTTTTTTTACTTTACAATACTGCGGGGGTCCAGCCTCCGCGGGGGTCCAGGGGATTGCGGGATGAACGGCGTGGCGAATTGACAAGAACGGAGACTGGCCTCTTTAGGACACAGCCGATTTTATTGAATCCACTTGAACTGACCGGAGACTGGCCTCTTTAGGACACAGCCGAATCTACTGAACGNGACCAACCTAGACAGCATATTAAAAAGCAAAGACATTACTTTGCCAACAAAGGTCCATCTAGTTAAAGCTATGGTGTATCCAGTAGTCATGTATGGATGTTAGAGTTGGACTATAAAGAAAGCTGAGTACTGAAAAATTGATACTTTGAACTGTCTTGTTGGAGAAGACTCTTGAGAGTCCCTTGGACTGCAAGGAGATCAAGCCAGACCATACTAAAGGAAATCAGTCCTGAGTGTTCATTGGAAGGACTGATGCTGAATCTGAAACTCCATTACTTTGGCCACTTGCTTTGAACAGCNAATTGATACTTTGAACTGTCTTGTTGGAGAAGACTCTTGAGAGTCCCTTGGACTGCAAGGAGATCAAGCCAGACCATACTAAAGGAAATCAGTCCTGAGTGTTCATTGGAAGGACTGATGCTGAATCTGAAACTCCATTACTTTGGCCACTTGCTTTGAACAGCTGACTCATTGGAAAAGATCCTGATGCTGGGAAAGACTGAGGGCAGGAGGAGAAGGGGATGACAGAGGATGAGATGGTTGGATGCCATCACTGATTCTATGGACATGAGTTTGAGCAAGCTCTGAGAGTTGGTGATGGACAGGGAAGCCTGGCGTGCTGTGGTCCATGGGGTTGCAAAGAGTCAGACATGACTGAGTGAGTGAATTGAACTCAGCTTACCGTAATTTCCTATGCTTTGTTCGTTCACTGATTTTTTTCATCTATTTTATATTGAATCATATATATTTCTCTATGCTGCCTCACATACATTATGCTAAGTCACTTCAGTCATGTCTGACCCTTTGCAACCACCATGGACTGTAGCCCACCAGGCTTTTCTGTGAGATTCCCCAGGCAAAAATACTGAGTAGGTTGCCATTTTCTCCTCCAGAGAATCTTCCCATCCTAGGAATTGAACCTGCGTCTCTTATGTCTCCTGCAGTGGTAGGTAGGCAAGGTATTTACCACTAGTGCCATCTGGGAAGCCCTTATAAATAACATCAATTTTAAAATATCATTAATAATTTAGTAAATACATTAGAAGTACTCAGGGCACCTTGATCTTAATCAGTACATTATCTCTAAGTCAGAATTCAGTTAAATGGTTTCTGCTGGTCACTAACCCATGTTTTTCTTGTTGACATTTTTAGTTTTTAGCCTGTATTTGCAGAATCTACTAGTCTCTCCTAACTTTTTATCCCTCGTACACATCAGGGTGTGTCTCACTTTAAGGCGTGCTGATTTCTGGTGATGCTAGTCCTCACCTTCGGTATCTAGAGCTGCTATCTCCCCCGCATGATGCCCCCTCCTTCCCTCTGCCACTCCGTCAGGCTTCTGTCTCCTCCATTCCACTGCTGAAGCTCTTGTCAGGGTCACCAGGACCTTCCATGTTCCCAGATCTGACCATCCTTTCTGTACCCGCTGCTCACACCTACCTTAGCAAGCACTGATCTCTGCCTCCTTCTTCAGCCTCTGGACAACACACATTCCTGGTTTTCCTTTTATTGGCCCCTCAAGGGTCAGTCCTTCTTGGCCATCCATTCGGGTCCTTCTCTGCTAACACTATGCCACTAGAGAGGTCTAGGCTTATCCTAGGACCCCTGTTCTTCAGTTTCTCCCTAGGTCATTTTGTCTGCTACCATCCAAACGCTGATATGTCCTAAATGTGTTACTGGAGGCTTGCTCTCTAGATGTACATTGTACAACCAACCATTCTAGACTCCACTTGGATGTTTAACAAACATCCCAAACTTAACGTTTTGAAAATAGAATTTCTAAATCCCTTTCCTCACTGCCATCTCAAATCTGGTCGTCTCCAGCTTTCCCCATCTGCATAAATGATACCACTCTCTACTTGGCTGCTTAAGGAAATTATTTAGAGTTTCACTTGCTTCTTTTCTTTCCTCACCTCCCACATCAGTCCATCAGCAAGTTCTGCCTCCTTTCCTCCAAAAATGTGCTGAGTCTGTCTGTGTCCATTTTTGCTATTTCACCCTCATTTACCATCATATCCCTGGATCTTGGCCCAGATTCTCAACTGGTCTCTGTATCTCTATACAGAAGCCCAACTGATCTTTTAAATGTGTAAATCAGATCATCTCCTCCATCCCTTTGCTGAAGATCTGCCAGTGGCTCATAACACATTTGGAATAAAATAGAAAATCCTCACCGACTTTTGTGCTCTCCTGGAAACTCAGATGGTAAAGAGTCTGCCTGTAGTGCGAGACACCCGAGTTTAATCCCTGGGTCAGAAAGATACCCTGGAGAAGGAAATGGCAACCCACTTCAGTATTCTTGTCTGGAAAATCCCATGGACAGAGGAACCTGATGGGCTACCGTCCGTGGGGCTGCAAAGAGTTAGACACGACTGAGCCTATATGCAGAGTACATCATGAGAAACGCTGGACTGGAAGAAGCACAAGCTGGAATCAAGATTGCCGGGAGAAATACCAATAACCTCAGATATGCAGATGTTACCGCCTTTATGGCAGAAAGTGAAGAGGAACTAAAAAGCCTCTTGATGAAAGTGAAAGAAAAGAGTGAAAAAGTTGGCTTAAAGTTCAACATTCAGAAAATGAAGATCATGGCAATCTGGTCCCATCATTTCATGGGAAATAGATGGGCAAACAGTAGAAACAGTGTCAGACTTTATTTTGGGGGGCTCCAAAATCACTGCAGATGGTGACTGCAGCCATGAAATTAAAAGACGCTTACTCCTTGGAAGGAAAGTTATGACCAACCTAGACAGCATATTCAAAAGCAGAGACATTACTTTGCCGACTAAGGTCCGTCTAGTCAAGGCTATGGTTTTTCCTGTGGTCATGTATGGATGTGAGAGTTGGACTGTGAAGAAGGCTGAGCACTGAAGAATTGATGCTTTTGAAGTGTGGTGTTGGAGAAGACTCTTGAGACTCCCTTGGACTGCAAGAAGATCCAACCAGTCCATCCTACAGGAGATGAGCCCTGGGATTTCTTTGGAGGGAATGGTGCTAAAGCTGAAACTCCAGTACTCTGGCCACCTCATGCGAAGAGTTGACTCATTGGAAAAGACTCTGATGCTGGGAGGGATTGGGGGCAGGAGAAGAAGGGGAAGACAGAAGATGAGATGGCTGGATGACATCACTGACTTGATGGACGTGAGTCTGAGTGAACTCCGGGAGTTGGTGATGGACAGGGAGGCCTGGCGTGCTGCGATTCATGGGGTCACAAAGAGTTGGACATGACTGAGCGACTGAACTGAACTGAGCCACTAACACCTTTCACTTCTCACCAGCTTGTGAAGAGTCTCATTCTGCCCTCGTCATGTCTCTTATTTTATTATGGAAAAGTGTACACACATACAAAAGCAGATTGAATAATAAGAGGAAACCCTTTGTACCTGTAATTATTATCCACTCATGGTCAATAATTATTATATAATCATAACTTGTATATATTAATAATATTATATTATTATTACTATTCATTCATGGTCAACCTGTTTCTTCTGTGTCTCCGCTTCCCCAACCTGTAATTTTGAAGCAAATTCCAATCATCTTATCCTCTCATCTGTAAACTCTTTCAATGTGTAAACAATTCAACTCCTAAAAAATAAAATCTAAGCAACAAAGACATTATCACCCCGGAAACTGTTAACATTAATTGCTTAATGGCATCAAATATCAAGTCCATGTTCAGGGCTTCCCAGGTGGCTCAGTGGTAAAGAATCCTCCTGCCAGTGCAGGAGACATAGGTTTAATCCCTGGGTCAGGGAAATTCCCTGGAGAAGGAAAGGGCAACCCACTCCAGTGTTCTTGCCTAGGAAATCCCACGGACAGAAGAGCCTGGTGGGGTACGGTCCATGGGGTCACAAAGAGTCAGACACAACTGAGCAACTGAACAGCAGCAGCAGCATGTTCTGTTACCTGTGGTTGGTAGTGTTGGAATGCAAGCCTCTGGAACCAACTGCCCCTCTACATTCATCACCCCACTTTTATGTAAGGTGGTATCTATTTTCCTCCCTTTCTTGGAAAAGGAGCAAAGTGGCCTAAATTTGGTACCCTAAATGCCGTTATGAAAAAGGAACAAATTCAAGTAGGCAAATGATATAAAAGCATCCAGCTTACTTTTTTTTTTTTTTAATTAACGCACACTTCTCCAACAGATTTATTTCTTTAAAGGAATGGATTTTGAAGAGAAAAAACATGGGGCAGAGAGGTATGGAATAGAAAATAAATACAAAAAAATTGTCCAGACACAGCTCATTGTTGGCAGCTGCTGGGCGGTCTTGCCGAGCTGTGAGTGTAGCAGAGGAGAAATAAAAGGGAACGGCTCTGATCCTGCCCCAGTGGAAAAAAAAAAAATTGTCCAATTACCTCATAAATGTCATTTTTTTTTCAACTATTTGATTCAGGATTCCAATAAGGTTTACCCATTATGATTATTGAAGTGCATTTTTAATCTCTTTCAAGCTATATTGCCCCTCCATTTCTCTCTTTTCTAATTCTTCTTGCAATTTGTTTGTTAAAGAACCTAGAGCATTCATCAAGTAGTGTTGCTCATAGTCTGGATTGTGCTGATAACAGCCCTGTTGTGTGGGCTAACATTTTCCTCCTTCTTTATCATAAATTGGTGTTTGACCCAAGAGGCTTGATTGGATTCAGGTCTGACTTCCTGTCTGGGGAGACAGGATTACTTCAAAGGGAATGGTGTCACTTATCTTACCCCTCTGGAGATGCCCTCTAGTCCCACTGGCCTCTGTTCCATTCCTCCCTCAGAAGCCAGCTCCAGCCTCAGGGCCATTGCCTCAGCTGTTACCTCTGCCTGCAAGACTTTCCCCCAGATCTTTGCATAGTCAGCTGCTTCCTGTCACTCAGACCTCAGCCTGAATGCCACTCCTCAGGGCAGCCTCTCAGACCTCTCTCTGCGCTGTAGCCCTTTTCACCTCGGGCTGCCTGGTAGAATATTTATTTATTGGTTTCTTTACTGTCTACCTGGCTGAACTTGAACATCAGCCGCAAGGGAGCAAGAGCCTCATCTCTCCCAGTCACTGCTGTGTCCCCGCCGCTGGACGAGGGTCTGGCCCCTGGTGGGTGCTCAGCAAACATTTGTTGCGCAAAATGCCACCATGCTGGTAGGAAGGCGCCTCTTGCTCACATCTTTCTGTCTTTCTTTGTGCACTCAGGCAGCCAAGGGAGGCACTGTCAAAGCCAATTTAGGCTTCAACGCTGCCGAAGATGCCCAGACCCTGAGGAAGGCCATGAAAGGACTCGGTAAGTGTCCCACTGGCGGTGAACATCCCCTGTGTGTTCCACATCCCAGAGTCGCCCAGAGGGTGTTGTGTCCACAAGCAAATGTATGTCTCACTCTAAGAAAATACAGTGGGGACAAGGTGACTTTTCAAGGCAAACTGGGCTTTTAATAGACTTACATGTGATGAACTCATTCTGGACTTCCCTAGTTAATTTCATTCCAGCATTATAAATCTATCAAAATTGAGAAATGTATTTGTCTTCTAGTTAACCCAGGCATGCATGTTGTGCTAGAAGGTTAACAAAGCATTTTGACAAATATTATGTGAACGGGTAGATACAATAATCCCATGAATGAGAGCAGCTGGTGCAGTTGTTATTCTTGCCCCATTTTACAGATGGGAAACTGAGACTCAGAGAAGTTATGTAATAAGATACAGAGTAAGTGGAGCTGAACCGTGAGTTGCGCTCAAAGAGCCCTTCTTAAGCTGAGGCCTGCCAACTCTAAGTCCACGTTCTTTCCCTTGAGTCAGGCCCCTGTTCTTTGTTCCTGTGACAGGCGTAGCTGGGACAGTGCCCTCGGGCAGTGTGTAGGACTTTATGTGAGAAGGTTGTGTGTATGTGACCAGAAGGGCTTATCTTCCAGTGCACCAACCTCTGGGAGCTCCCCAGGGCCAAGGCCTCCCTCCGGGTGGACATAGCCGTGCCCAGCACTGCAGGTTCCACTGGCCTAGACCCTCCCTCCAGACTTGCCTGAGTGGACATTTGTCCAGAGAAGTGCTCTCTGTTTCATACCTGCTGTTTAAAATCTCCTTAGCATTTGGATAAAGACATTCAACCATAAGGCATTATTTCCCAGTTTTTCTATCCACAAAGAATTCATCTTGCTCAGCCCCAATACTACTGGCAGCAACAATAACCATTATTAAGCTCTACTATGTGTCAGGCACAATGTGTTGCATAGATTATGTTTTAATTCTGACAGCAGCTTGTTTTACTAATGAGAAAGTTGAGGTTTAGTGAGATCCCCTAACTTGCCCAAGGTGTCTGGGGCAGGATGTTTTTGTTAAAGTCAGGATTCTAGGCAAGTCCAGGCATGAAGCTCCAGGAGCTGGAACTTAAGCTGCTGTACTATCCTGCTGCCTACATCTGACTAGGACATTGCCTTGAATCTATCCTCTCATTTTCCCTTTTTCATAAATAAAATGGAAAAAGTACTTGGCCTACTCATTTTTCAGGTGTATCCTAATTCTTCGGCGGATAGCAAGAGCACTGTAATTTGGAACATAGACCACATGGCATTCGGAATTCTCAGAATCAGGAGGCATTCGGTACCACCAGCTATTTTCAGTGCCTGCTGTGTGGGCCAGTGCGAGAAAGACAGTCAGAGGAGAAAAGAACCATAAACCTAATCCTGTGGTCCAATCATCCAGGGATGCTAGGTGGCAAAGGCATTCATGGAAATATGATCAGTTAGTAATATGATAGGTTCAGAGGGGCACAAGATCCCATTAGGAGTCAGAGGGATCACATTTCATTTAGGAGGCATCAGGCAAAACTTCTTGGAGGATATGGAAATTGAGATGGGCCTTGGGAGATGAGTTTATTCAATAAATAGACAAGAGAGAATCTTTCAGGTGAATGGAGCTGCATGAGCAAAGCATGGGATGAAAGTGAGCATCACCCTGTTTTGCATCTTAGCTGAGGCCGCAGGGAGTCAAGATAAATACATGGCTTGCGGCCGGAGTGTACTGGCAAAGTAGGTGTCGGCTGGTTAGGAGACTTCTGGGAAGGCAGGAGCCATAGAGAGGTCCTAGGGTACTGCTGACATGGAGGCTCACCCAGGGGCATAGTCCAGCAAACAACCAATGCCAGAATCAGGATGCTAGATGGAGGGGGTTGCTGCTGCTGCTGCTAAGTCACTTCAGTCGTGTCCGACTCTGTGCAACCCCATAGACGGAAGCCCACCAGGCTCCCCCGTCCCTGGGATTCCTCAGGCAAGAAAACTGGAGTGGGTTGCCATTTCCTTCTCCAAGGCATAAAAGTGAAAAGTGAAAGGGAAGTCACTTAGTCGTGTCTGCCTCTTAGCAACCCCATGGACTACAGCCTACCAGGCTCCTCCATCCATGGGATTTTCCAGGCAAGAGTACTGGAGTGGGGTGCCATTGCCTTCTCCATGGAGGGGGTTAGGGAGACAATAACCCATAGGTTGGTATGGTAAGGAGATTAAGAGAACAGAGTACAGTACAGTCGGGTCAAGTATAGGAATTCAAGAGCAAAGTCTCTGGATTTGGGTGCCTGTATCCTTTTATGTGGGGTCTGCCCTGGTGGCTCAGAGGTTAAAGCCTCTGCCTGCAATGTGGAGACCTGGGTTATGTGGATGTTTACAATAGTGAATGGGGTGCTATTGAAGGTCCCAAAGACCAGACTCCAGTGCTGGTACTAAATCCAACAGATGGTAGGGAGCCATCATGTATCCTAAGCAGAGGAAAGACACTGTGAGAGTTTGTCCTTTTACAAAAATGAATCTGGCAGAACTCTGGAAAGAGCAATTAGGAGGTAAGACTACTAGTGGTAAACTATAGTTATCTAAGAAGAAGTCCTGAACTGGAGTGGTCGTGATAGGAATTAAAAAGAGGGGACAGATGCAAAAAGGATTTTAGAGCTAGATTTTGCATATTCAAGAGCTCTGAATGTGAAGGAAGAGAGCAGTTTAAATAATCAAAGCTACTTTGAGGATTCACGTCTAATAGACCAGAAGAAGGGTGATGCCTTTCACAGAAATGGAGTCTTTCAGTCTCAGCTGAAAGAGAGTTCTGGAAAAAGGATGGTTGTATCTATTCAGTTCACTTCAGTTGCTCAGTCGTGACTGACTCTTTGCGACCCCATGGACTGCAGCACACCAAGCTTCCCTGTCCATCACCAACTCGCGGGAGCTTACTCAAACTCATGTCCATCAAGTAAATGATGCCATCCAACCATCTCATCCTCTGTTCTCCCCCTCTCCTCCCGCCTTCAATCTTTCCCAGCATCAGGGTCTTTTCCAATGAATCAGTTCTTTGCATCAAGTGGCCCAAAGTATTGGAGTTTCAGCTTCAGCATCAGTCCTTCCAATGAATATTCAGGACTGATTTCCTTTAGGATTGACTGGTTTGCTCTCCTTGCAGTCCAAGGGACTCTCAAGAGTCTTCTCCAACACCATAGTTCAAAAGCATCAATTCTTCGGCACTCAGGTTTCTTAATAATCCAACTCTAACATCCATACATGACTACTGGAGACACCATAGCTTTGACTAGATGGACCTTTGTTGCCAAAGTAATGTCTCTGCTTTTTAATATGCTACCTAGGTTGATCATAACTTTCCTTCCAAGGAATAAGTGTCTTTTAATTTCATGGCTACAATCACCATCTGCAGCGATTTTAGAAGCCCCCAAAATAAAGTCTGTCACTATTTCCATTGTTTCCTCATTTGCCATGAAGTGATGGGACCAGATGCCATGATCTTAGTTTTTTGAATGTTGAGTTTTAAGCCAACTTTTTCACTCTCCTCTTTCACTTTCATCAAGAGGCTCTTTTAAGTTCTTCTTCACTTTCTGCCATAGGGGTGGTATCATCTGCATATCTGAGATTGTATCTATTATCCTCTTAAAAAAAAAAAGAACAGAGAGTAGATTCCTAAGGTATGTAAACTTAAAATTCTATAGCTTCCTCTCTAGACCTCACATTTTTGTAGATCTGTAATTTTGCAAAGAATGTATGTATTTTTCCATTTCTCCCTGAAATATTTAAGTAGACTCTCCTCTGTAACTCATCACAACTCCCCATATAGTATAAACAATAAAAAAAATTGAACACTCACCCAACATATATGAACATCCAGGTGTGACTAAGATGAGGGGCCAATTTGAAGGATTGGAATAAAGTCTCTCTGTAAAAGCTGCTGCAAAAAAAACAGACAAACAAAATTTATGACATTTTTAATTTGAATTCATAGTGAAAAAGTTTGGTAGAATAATGTATCATGGGAATTCATGGGCGGTTATAAAGTTTCTCATCAATAAAGAAGATGTGGTACATATATACGATGGAATATTGCTCAGCCACAAAATTAACAAAATAATGCCATTTGCAGCTGGATGCAACTGAAAATTAACTAAGACAGAAAGAGAAAGACAAGTAACATATCAGTTATATGTGGAATGTAAAATATGGCACAAATGAACCTATCTACAAAACATACTCGAAGACATAGAGAACAGACTTGTGGTTGCCAAGGAGGAGGCAGGGAGAGATGGATTGGGAGTTTGGGGTTGGTAGATGCAAAAAAGTATTGCAATTTAGAATGGATAAACAACAAGGCCCTAATGTATAACACAGAGAACTATATTGAATGTCCTGTGATAAACTTGAAATGTATATATGTGTAAAAAAAAGTGGAAAATGAGTTGGTTTCTATAACATTTGCACAGGGCTTCCCAGGTGGCCCAGTGGTAAAGAATTTGCCTATCAATGCAGGAGATGCAAGAGATAAGGATTTGATCCCTGGTCAGGAAGGTTTCTTGGAGGAGGAAATGGCAATCCACTCCAGTATACTTGCCTGGAAAATTCCATGGACAAGGGACCCTGACAGGCTACAGTCTGTGGGGCCACAAAGAGTTGGACAAGACTGAACAACGGAGCACATACACACACACTGTGACATTTGCAACAACAAAAAGTTCAAATGACTTTTTTTTTCAGGAAATAAGAGCACAAAATTCTACTTTTATTCATTGTGAACATTTCCAAAAGATAAGTAGTCTACCATAAGAATCACTCAAATGAAAACTTTTAATAAAGTTAAAAAGCTTTCTAATCAGAGATCAGGAAAGAGAGCTTGAAAAATAAAAACACAATCGTAGATCTTAAAAAGGAGTAGATACTATTAGCTGCCAATTTAAACCCTATGAAGTGCCAAATGGTGAATTTTGAAAATGAATTTGAACTGTTTCAAAACTCAGAGGAGATAATAAAGAGATAAAGGTGAGGAGTGAAAGGTAAGAACATGGATGATAAATATGGGTGATCCAAAGACTCTGAGAAAAATTCCAGAGAAGGGGAAATGCGTGATCCTGGTCAACACGTACTGACTATTTAGCAAGCACTGGGCATTGTGCTAAGTAATGCACTGATTTGTTTTATTTAACACTTACAGCAGCCCTGGTAGGAAAGTACTGTGATCATGCACGTTTATAGGTAAGGAAACTAATGCTCAGAGACCTTAACTCTTTTGTCTAGTGGTAAATAACTAGTGGGGCTTCCCTGGTGCCTCAGTGGTTAAGAATCCACCTGCCAATACAGGAGATGCAAGAGACAAGAGACAAGAGACAAGAGACAAGAGACAAGAGACCCTCCTGGGTCAGAAAGATCCCCTGGAGGAGGAAATGGCAACCCACTCCAGTATTCTTGCCTTGAAAATTCCATGGACAGAGTAGCCTGCTGGGCTACAGTCCATAAGGTCATGAAAGAGTTGGACATGACTTTGCAACTAAACAACAACAGCATATAACTAAATCTAGTGTCTGTTTTCCTTCAAAATAGGCAAACACTCTGAATAAGAACTTCTTTTCTTAGAAAGCTCTGTGTGTGTGTTAGGGTTATGCCAGTGTCCACAGAGGAACCCACTTTCTCATTCCTCGCTCAAATCGCACTCCCTCCCTGTCTCCTCTCCACCAGGCACAGATGAAGATGCCATCATCAACGTCCTGGCCTATCGCAGCACGGCCCAGCGCCAGGAAATCCGGACAGCCTACAAGACCACCATCGGCAGGGTAGGCCTGTGCTCTCCACCTTGACAAGGGATCTGTCAGGCAACAGGGAAGCAGGGACCCCTTCCCGCTTGGTTCCTGAAGTAGTGGCCCTTTGTTTTGGGTTTTTAAAAAATAATTTTATATTTTCATTTTTGGCTGTGCTGGGTCGTCATTGAGGGGTGTGCATTTCTCTAGTTGCAGCAAGGAGGGCGTCTCTCTAGTTGTGCTTCTCACTGCAGTGACTTTTCCTATTTTGGAGCACAGGCTCTAGAGCACCCAGGCTTCAGTAGTTATGGTTCTGGGGTTCTAAATCACAGGCTCAATAGTTGCGGCACATGGGCTTAGTTGCTGCTCAGTGTGTGGGATCTTCCTGGACCAGGGATAGAAACCACGTCTCCTGCACTGGTAGGCAGATTCTATACCACCAAGCCACCAGGGAAGCCCAGCCATTTGTTTTTAAAAGATGGATCTTTTGCCTTGTTTAAAGATATTCTTGAGAACAAACAAACAAAACAGCTTCAACACGACCTAGAGTTCCTCCACTGTCCATAGCCGGAAGTGATTTCACGGAGCTCTTGATTCACAAAGCTCAAGGCTAAGTTTAGTTTCTTCCCACACAGTTTCTTGCAGGGACTTAGTTGTGGAATGGACTCACTGCCCCTACCCCACTCTGAAGCACCAGGCAGGGCTCTGCTTCCCATGTTCCTTCCCTCAATCTGGTGGCTTCCTTTGGCCACTTGTGAACAAAGAGCCTCCAAACCGATTAAAATATTAAATCCAGTTTGTTCTAAATAGGCTCTCATAGGATTTAGGGTCTGTTCTGACTCTTCTACGTAAACCCATTTGTGGCATATATTCATTCCTTTGAATGATCCTCAATTGAAGGTTACCCCCTCCAGTTATAGAATGGGGTTCTGTGTGTGTGTATATATATGTGTGTGCATTTTACTGGCTTGTGCATTCAGAGGTGGTTCACTCACCATGTTTCCCCTTCTGCTTTGAATCCCACACCCCTAAGGAGCCCTGTCTCAGTTTCGTTTCCAACAGCTCACTTACCAGAGTCATTCACCCAGTCTTATATCACTGAAAGCCTATCTGTGTGATTAGAGAATCTTTTTATTGAGTAAACGTTATCAGTGAGTGCCTCCAGGTCTCAGAGTGCTGTTAACTACATGATAAGTATTTCTGTTCCTGGATAATTTATAAAAGCTAGTCAGATGAGGCTGCTTCCCAAAGACAGGCATTAAGCTGCTGGGCAGGACAGGCCTGGCTCAGCTCTTCTGGGGAGCGTCTACATGCCACCCTTGGCTGGGCGTCGGCGGAGAACAAGATTCTACCCATCAGGTTGCTTGAACTATATTCTGGGCATTTTAAAGTCTTCTCCATCCCCAAAGAAATTTAGTGAACATGCATGGGGTGCATGAGCTAAAGTGTAGCCACGTATTTGGGGTTGATTTATTCAGTTAGAACTAAGTTGATCTGACAGCAGTTTGTTAAGGTGAGCAACCTTAACAGAAAGACTGAATGCTAATTTATTTGTTCATTCATCTGTTTGATACATGTGGATTAACATAAAATAGGTACAATAGATTAAAATATAGTGTTTGTGGACTCAAGTTTGTGAAAATCTGCGATCGGAACTTGAAAGGAAATCACCTCCTTACTAGTTAGTTGATCTTAAACAGGTTCTTAAACTCCCTGACATGTAGGAGGAAATGTGACTAGATGTGTTTAGAATTTGGTCCTTTGTCCAAGTAATTATTTCATTTCTTTTTAACAATTGAGCCTTAAGAATTAATCATGAATGATTAGAAGCATGCAACTAAATGGCTATTTAGAAGGATAATAGAAAAATAGAAACAGGATAGTGATTAAAGAAATTGTATTACATCTACATATAGAAATTTCTGCAGCTGTTAAAAATATTGTAGGTGAATACTGACTTGGAAATATATTCAGGGTGTGTTCATAAGTGAGCAAACACACTGATCTTGGTACCCCTTTGCCTTCTTAAATTATCGAAGACTTTTTTGTTTTTGCTGGTTACATCTATTAATATTGACCATATTTGAAATTAACACTGAGGATATTTAAAAATAAGCATTTGTTAATTTATTTTGAAAAACAATAAAAACTCATTGCGTGCTAACAAAAATAACAATTTCAGGAAAAATAGCTTTATATTCCAAAACAAAAGAAATAGTAGTGAGATGATTGGTGTTGTTTTACATTTTCAAATCTCTTTCAGTTCGGTTCAGTTCAGTCGCTCAGTTGTGTCTGACTCTTTGCAACCCCATGAATCGCATCATGCCAGGCCTCCCTGTCCATCACCAATTCCCGGAGTTTACCCAAACTCACGTCCATCGAGTCACTGATGCCATCCAGCCATCTCATCCTCTGTTGTCCCCTTCTCCTCCTGCCCCCAATCCCTCCCAGCATCAAGGTCTTTTCCAATGAGTCAACCCTTCGCATGAGGTGGCCAAAATACTGGAGTTTCAGCTTCAGCATCAGTCCTTCCAGTGAACACCCAGGACTGATCTTCTTTAGGATGGACTGGTTGGATCTCCTTGCAGTCCAAGGGACTCTCAAGAGTCTTCTCCAACACCACAGTTCAAAAGCATAAGTTCTTTTGTACTTAGCTTTCTTCACAGTCCAACTCTCACTTCCATACATGACTACTGGAAAAACCATAGCCTTGACTAGACGGACCTTTGTTGACAAAGTAATGTCTCTGCTGGTGTCTGCTTAATGCAAGCTGGATTCTCATATGTGCTTCTGCATTCACCTTGTTGCGATACCTGGTGTTGGCTACAGTAGGAAGAAAACCTGGTCTTGTACAGATAGGTAGTTGGGAAGGGGAGGAGCATTTTCATAGCCTTTTCGCACAACTGTGGATCTGTAGACGCATTGAGCAGGCTTTGGAAAGCTCCACCGGACAGCTGTGAGGGGATGAGGGTGTAATGTCAGATCCCAGCGTCTTAGTGTTCTTATGAAGATGGTTTCAAGGACGTGAGCCCTCTGAGAGGGTCTTGGGGACCTCAGCCATCCCTAGACCTCACCGAGGGCAGCTGGTTTCTGTTACTGGAGCAGCTAAGTGGAGCACTTGCTTGTGTCCCAGGACCTGATGGACGACTTGAAGTCGGAACTGAGTGGCAACTTCGAGCAGGTGATCCTGGGGATGATGACACCCACGGTGCTGTACGATGTGCAGGAGCTGCGAAAGGCCAT
Source organism: Neotragus moschatus (assembly GCA_006410615.1). NCBI lineage: Eukaryota > Metazoa > Chordata > Mammalia > Artiodactyla > Bovidae > Neotragus > Neotragus moschatus. The sequence goes on from SJYA01001624.1 coordinate 543,451, forward strand.
GAAGGTTCATGCTCCTCTCCTCCTGCTCTTGGGGCTAGGGGTGCAAAGGTGGACCGCCGCCGGGCTTTCTCAAGAGGCCGTGATAGAGGCCTGAGAGTGTGGAGGAGGAGGGTGTAGAGGAAGGATTCTCCTTCATTTAAGTCAACTTGAAAACAGGACATTACAATCTAGCAACTGTAACTTCAAAGTTGTTTCCCCAAAAGTTAAGAAATTCTTTCTTCCCTGTGGCCCACTGGGGAGTGATTATACTTGTGCTTGTTGTATAACTCCAGACAATTTCTTGCCATATTAGCTCCTTTTTTGAGATATGGAACTTTTGACTGACATCATGAGGGCCTCTTGGTCTCCTGTAAGCTCACAGCCTGCCAACAGTTCTTAGCCTCCCAAGATGCTGGAGCCACTGTGCCCTACGCCAGGCTCTGCCGATTTTTAGCGACCAAGTACAAAATTCAGTTATGACTGCCCTCCTCCCTCACGTCAGTGAATAGTCAGGCTCGTGGAAGGTTCTGGGCTAGTCACTGGGAAACAGAGATAACAGCCTTTGCCAGAAGATTCTGCCCCTCAAAGGAAAAGTACACGGGAGACCAAGGCAAGACAAAATCCCCAGAGGGTGGAAACTATTCCTAACCAACACCCAAAACCAGCCCATGAAATGTTTGTTATGACTAATAAACATGTTGGAATCTGGATAGGAAAGTTAAAAATGAGCAAATCCTATTGCTGGAACTAGGTGAGTTGTCTTTATTCTCTGCAGATTTCTGGTTGTATCCCTCCTGTGTCTGGAACTCAGCTTGGTAACCTGACTCATAACACCCTCTCCTCTGGCTTTTACATTTAGGGAGCTGGCACGGATGAGGGCTGCTTGATTGAGATCCTGGCCTCCCGGACGCCCGAGGAGATCCGGCGCATAAACCAGACCTACCAGCTGCGTACGTGGCCTCCTCAGGGGCCTTGGGGGAGGCCTGTCCTCTGAGAAGTAGCCTGGAGGGGGAGGTTACCCACTGAAACACTGACCACGGGGGAGCCTCAGCTACAAGCTCCGCTGTCAGGCAGATCCCTGTCGATCAAATGACTGTTGGCTTTTCGAGACTTCTCAGGTGTACCTGCCTCTCTTCTTAGGCTATCCAGTGAAGTGTTTGCTACTCTGAATGCTGAAAAGCCGTTCTTTAGTATCAAGCAGAGAATCAAAGGTGTTTATTCAAATGTGGTGGCACCACTGAATCGTAGCTTTCCAGGGAGTGGCCTGGAGGACCAGTCTCCTCAGTTTCTTACCATCAGACTAGGCTGTAGGTCCCACAGCCACCTCCAGTGGCAAGACTCCCCTCTTAAAAATCTCCAGCTGCTGCTGCAGCTAAGTCGCTTCCGTCATGTCCAACTCTGTGCGACCCCGTAGACGGCAGCCCATCAGGCTCCTCCGTCCCCGGGATTCTCCAGGCAAGAATACTGGAGTGGGTTGCCATTTCCTTCTCCAATGCATGAGAGTGAAAAGTGAAAGTGAAAGTCGCTCAGTCGTGCCCAATCCTTAGCGACCCCATGGACTGCACCCCATCAGGCTCCTCCATCCATGGGAGTTTCCAGGCAAGAGTACTGGAGTGGGGTGAAAAATCTCCAGAGGAGCCTCTAAAAGGGCATGCCTTTTTGACCTAAGAAGATAATAAAAAATGTCCAAAGGTTCAGATCCCACAGTGTCATCTATATTAGCTTAAAATGTCCAGCAGAGTGGCTAAACAAAATATGGCACATCCATACAACATAATCATCAAAATGTATATCGGAGGATGTTATTAAATTACAAAGAGTGGTATGGTATACGAATAAGGGAAAAAGACAAATCATAAAATGAGATGCTGTGATCCCATTTCTTAAAGAAACAAAAATAATATGTGATGTGGGGAAAATGAGGAAGGATATTCACGAAAATGTTATCAGTGATTATTTCTGGGTGATTAGATGAGGTTTTGTTCACCGCCTCCCCGCACCCCGCCCCCGCCACTTCATTTAACTCATTCAATTTTTCCTAAGTTTTCTGTAATAAACATACGGTTCAGTAGAAAGAAAACAAAACAGTAAGAGTTTGATAGGTGTTCAGAGTGGGAGAGTCGAAACCTGGGAATCTGGTTCTAGCGCTGACTGCCTGTGGTCTTCTCCCTGTGGACAGCCCGCTGCTTGGCCCCAAACACAGGTTCAGAAGCTCCGTCCTGTTTGCCTTTCCCCATGCTGCTTAACCAGCTCCGTGTCACTGCAAACCACATTCAGGACAGATCCCTAGACAGTAGGAACCACCAAAGAGGGGATCGCAGCCCCGCCTTCTCAACCCCCAATGTAAGCAACGAGAACATCTTGTCTCTGCTCTAATCATCAACTTCTCTTGACCATTTTACCAAGACTTTAGTTTTTCATCAGCTGTGTATGGGCTGAAGAACCTCACGGTGAGCTGCTTCAGTAATCAGGCTGGTCCAGGAGAGGACGGAAGACTCTGGGGTGTGACCCGGTGCTGGGCAGAGATCTTCACTCTGATGTCACTAATTTGACTCTCTTGCTAGAATATGGGCGGAGCCTTGAAGATGATATTCGTTCTGACACGTCATTCATGTTCCAGCGCGTGCTGGTGTCTCTGTCCGCTGTGAGTTGCTCCCACCTTTGATGGGGGTGGGGGGGTGGTTTATTGAGACGTTCACTCTCTACCCACTCTTCCAGCCTTTCTCAACCTTTCAGCCTCTCAAATGGGAATTTTTCCCTGTGTTTTTCTGAAGCCTCTCTGTTGTTTTATATTCTCTCCTTTAAAGACTCTAGCTAGTCATGCATCCCCATTTTTTCTCATTTATGCATACAAGTACTTAATATACGCCAGACAGTCTCAGTGCATTGAAAGTTAGGAATGTGGTTAGAAGGCAGTCCTGGGCTTTAAGAATTTATATTGTGAGAAGGGGATCTAGCAGGCCCATGTGTTGCTATAATAAAAGCATGAAAGTATGTGCCATAAAAGAGGCACAGAGTAGAAGAAAGGTTCAAGGAGAGATTGTGGCTGCAGAAACAAAGAAAAGGCTTCATGGCAGCGGTGCTGGCTGAGAGAGGACTAGGAGGGTTGCTGGAATTTCAAGAGGCACAGGTGTGTGTGGGTACATTCCAGGAAGAAACAGTGAGGACAAGACAAGGAGTCAGGAAACATAGATCGGGTTCAGGGAACAGTTGGCTGAGCCGCTGGACTAGTAATTCTAGGAGCCAGGTGGGAAGATGAACTGGAGTCCCATGTTGGGGAGAGTTTGTGCTTTTTTTTGGAGAGCTGTGGGGAGCCTCTGAAGGTTTTGGAGCAGTAGAGTGATGTGATTGGAACTTCTTAGAAGAGTAATGTTATAGCGGTGTTCCAATGAATTGAACCAGAGGAGGGGAGCCCAGGCAGGAGGTTACCTTGGTATTCCAGATATTGTGCAGAAAGCAGGTAAGCAGGTCTGGGCCAGTGTGGGGGCAGAGATGCCAGAAGAGAGAGAGAGATTTACAAGCATTTCACACAACGTCACAATTTTATCTTTAGGCCTGATCTCCTTGCAGAGTGTGAGACTCTCATTTCTCACTGCCTTTTCCCTGTTTCCTTGTGGATATTCTGCCATCACCTCCGTCCGCTCAGCCCTCCCAAACTATGCTTGAACTCATTTTGCCTCCAAACCAGCTCTTCTTCCTCCCTCATCTTTTTCTATTACTGTTGTTTCTGTTTTTCCAACAACCAAAGCAGAAGCCTGGAAAGCATCTCCAACTCCCACCTTGCTATGTCTCTGATGTTTATTTAATAATGCTAGCCTGCTTTTCTCTTCATTTTATTTTATTTTTTATTTTGGCTGTGCTGGGTCTTCTCTGTGGTGTGGGGCTGTTTGTTGTGGCATGCCATCTTTCTCTAGTTGCGGTGTGTGGGCTCCCCTAGGTGTGGCATGGGGCCTAGTGCACACCAGCTCAGTACTGAGCTTGTGGCACTCGGGCTTAGTTGCTTCGCAGCATGTGGGATGTTAGTTCCCCAACCAGGGATCGAACCTGAGTCCTCTGCTTTGGAATGCAGATTCTTAACCACTGGACCACCAGGGAAGTCCCAACCAGCCTGCTTTTCTTACTTCCTACCCATTTTTTTCTTTTCCTCCCAGATTTACCACTGCAGAGCCATGCCTAGATCGTAGCATATTGGAATAGCCCAGCGATAAAATAGTTTAACAAACCAGAGAAAAGTAGCCTATTTTGCCACACTTTGGCATTCCTCTCCCTTCAGTCCTGTCCTCCTGGTGTTGGTGAGGGACAGGGCACTTTCAGATGCTCCTCAGGCCCCAGCGTCTATTGGCCCCAGCGTCTCTTGATTCTTCTCTTTTCCCAGCTCCTATGTGGCAGAGTTGATCACCCTAAAGTCGCCAGTTAGGGAGACTTAAGTCAGCTGGCTGGGAAGACATGGGAGTGGAGGAAGAGGAGGAAAAATGGGGGTGTGGTCCTGGAAGGAGCTCTCACCAGGCCGTATTTGTCCTCCTGCTCCTTCAGCTGTCAGAGACACCCACACAGCATCAGGGAGCCACACCAGGCTTGCCCTCTGTTTGATCAGATCAGAGCCATGGGAGTAACACAAACACATTTGAGGACATCTGTCCTTTCTCTCTAAGCTGCACTCATGCCCCTTCTGTCTAATTACCCTCTCCTTGGGTTCCCAGACAGTCTATCTTTTCAGAGCACCCAAATCTTCTTGGATCCTCTCTCAATCTCTGTGGTTTGTTTTTCTCATTCTCAGGGAGGCAGGGATGAAAGCAACTATCTGGATGATGGTCTCGTGAGACAGGATGCCCAGGTTAGTAGAACTGCAGCTTCTTTCTTCTCTTTTGCCAATAAGACAGACCAAGTTAGTGGACATCGTCTTATATTTCAGTGAATATTGGCCAAGCTGGAATTTGTTATGAAAAAAGATTCCCACAGGTGCCTTTAATAGCAGAAGTTTCTTGCAGAGATACCTGGGGCTTGGGGCTGGCTTGGGGCATCAGTATATAAGCATCCCTGGGTTTCAGATTTTCTAACACTGGGACCATGGTGTGGCTACCCCCACAGAATCACAGAGTATCTTCTGAATCACTAGGAGATAAAGGGATCTATGCTTTGTTGACCTCACATTTTTACTTCCCCAAAGAGAATATTTAATACAACCTATGTGAAATGAGTAAAACTAATACCAAACCCTAAGAGGCAGTTGCTTCCCTGGTATCCAGCCCACTGATGGCTGCCCTGAAACCAACCAGTGGTATTTTTACTGTGACCAGATAACAGTAAAAATAATAACTAATAAAACCTAATAAGGACCTGGTTTTGTCCTTACCAGGGGCCAAACACTATTCAAAACTCTTTACATGAAGTATGTCATCAAATCCTTACAGTAACCCTATGAACTAAGTATTGCTATTCCCATGTAATGGACAAGGAAATTGAGACTCAGAGAAGTCAATATCTTGCTCAAGTTCCCATAGATAATAAATGACAGAACCGGGATTTGAACCTATGCAATTTGGATCTAGACTTTGTTAACCAGTATATGACCTTAGAGAGAGATTTGTCCCATTCAGGATGAGGGGCAGAGAATGAGATGGTTAGATCACATCACTGACTCAATGGACCTGAATTTGAGTGAACTCCAGGAGATAGTGGAGAAGAGATGAGCCTGACATGCTACACTTCACGGGGTCGCAAAAAGTCAGACACGATTTAACGACTGAAGAACAATGAAGCACTCAGGATTGTATAGGAAAGAACCTTTTGCTTTCACTAAAAGTGAAAGGAGTTTATGAGTCCTAAGAGTTCTGAAGACTCAGGGAGGCCCATCCCGTAAGGAGAGATAGAAAACTGCCTTCAATCCAGAAGCTTTGAGGAAGGAGAAGGTATTAAAACTCTCAGATGCTTATGTGAATTTCAGCTACCTCTAGGAGAACATTTGGGGGCATGCTGGAAGGAACCTCCATAGCCCAGGTGAATCCTGAATTTAGTTTTTTAAATGAACTTATTTATTTTAATTGGAGACTAATTACTTTACAATATTGTAGTGGTTTTTGCCATACATTGACATGAATCAGCCATGGGTGTACATGTGTTCCCCATCCTGAATCCCCCTCCCACTTCCCTCCTCATTCCATCCCTCAGGGTCATCCCAGTGCACCAGCCCTGAGCACCCTGTCTCATGCATCGAACCTGGACTGGCGATCTGTTTCACATATGATAATATACATGTTTCAATGCTATTATCTCAAATCATCCCACCCTTGCCTTCTTCCACAGAGTCCAAAAGACTGTTCTTTACATCTGTGTCTCTTTTGCTGTCTTGCATATAGGGTTATCATTACCATCTTTCTAAATTCCACATATATGCGTTAATACACTGTATTGGTGTTTTTCTTTCGGACTTCATTCTGTATAATAGGCTCCAGTTTCATCCACCTCATTAGAACTGATTCAAATGAATTCTTTTTAATGGCTGAGTAATATTCCGTTGTCTATATGTACCACAGCTTTCTTATCCTGAATCCTGAATTTAAATGAAGAGTTAGTGAACAATTTATTCCTGAAACAGTATCCACTGTCACTTTTTTTGTGGGCTTGCCAGGTGCTAGGCATTGTTCTAACTACTTTACATTTTTTTCCTTATAATAAATCTATAAAGTAGATATTACTTCTGTTTTATAGACTAGGAGACTGATTCTCAGATTTAAATAACTTGTATAAGATTGCATAACTGATGGAATTGGGCTCTTCGACTCTAGTTCTGTATGATTTTTTAAAACCATGCAATTCATATTACAAAGCTACAGTAATCAAAAGAGTATGGTATTGGCATTAAAACAGACACACAAATCAATGGAATAGAAGAGAAATCTGAGAAATAAACCTACACATGTGTGGTCAATTAACTTATGAAAAGGGAGCCAAGAATATACAATGGGCAAAAGATAGTCTCTTCAATAAATTTTTTTGGGAAAACTGAATAGCCCTAAGCAAAAGAATGAACCAGAACTGACTGCCTTACTCCATACACAACAATTCACTCAAAATGAATTAATGACTTCAAAGTAAAACCTGAAACCCTAAAGTTCCTAGAAGAAAACATAGGTGATAAGCTGCCTTACATGGGTCTTAGCAATGATTCTTTTTAATCTGATGCTGAAAGCTAAAGCAACAAAAATAAAAATAAACAAGTAGGACTGTGTCAAACTAAAAAGCTTCTGCACAGCAAAAGAAACCATCAACAAAATGAAAGGCAACCTATTCAATGAGAGAAAATATTTGCAAATCAGATATCTGATAAAAGGTTAGTATCTAAAATATGAAAAGAACCTGTACAACTTAATAGAAGTAACCAAACAATGCAGTTTTAAAATGGGCAGAAGGTCTGAATAGATATTTTTCCAAAGACATCCAAATGTCCAACAGACACATGAAATGATGCTCAACATCACTAGTCATCAGGAAAATGCAAGTCAAAAACCACAATGAGATATCACCTCACTCCTGTCAGAATGGCTGTCATCAAAAAGACAACAAACGGCAAGTGTTGGCAAGGATGTGAAGAAAAAGCAACGTTTGTTCACTGTTGGTGGGAATATACATTGGTGCAGCCACTATAGAAAACAGTATGGAGTTCCCTCAAACAAAATAAAAATAGAACTACTTCATGATCCAGCAATTTCACTTCTATCTGCCTCTCAAAACTGAGAACACTGACTCAAAAAGACATATATACCACCTTATTCATGGGAGTATTATTTAGAATAGCCAAGAAATAGAAACAACCTAAGAACCCATCAATAGATGAATGAAGGAAATGATTGTGTATATGTACAGTAGAATGCTTTCTAGCCATAAAAAGAATGAAGTCTTACCATGTGCAAAAATGTGGATCGATCTAGAGAGCTATATTCTACCTGAAATAAGCCAGAAAGAAAAAGACAAGTGCTATATAATCTCACTTATATGTGGAGTTAAACAAACAACAACCAAGGAAAAGCCAAGCTTATAGATTCAGAGAATAGACTGGTGGTTGCCAGAGGCAGGGGTGGAGGTGGGCAAGATGGGTGAAGGAGGCCAAAAAGTACAGGCTCTGTTATGAAATAAATAAGTCATGAGGGTGTAATGTATAGGATGGCAACTACAGTTAATAATACTGGGGACTTCCCTGGCAGTCCAGTGGTTAAGACTCTACTTTCACCGCAGCAGGCACAAGTTTGATCCCTGGTCGGGGAGCTAAGATCCTGCATGCTGCACAGTGCTGCCAAAAGTAAACAAATAAAATTGTGTTAAAAAAAAAAGACAGTAATGCTATATTGCATATTTAAAAGTCCAAAGAGAATAGATCTTAAGAGTCCTTATCATAAGAAAAAATACTTTGTAATTATATATGGTACTAGATGATAACTAGACTCATTGTGGGAGTCATTTCACAATATATACAAATATAAAATTATTATGCTCTACACCTGAAACTAACATAATGTTATATGTCAATTATACCTAATTTTTAAAAAGCACAAAGAACCATGCATTTCAACAAATATTTGGGAGTTCTTCAAGGAGCATAGTTCTCCTTGGAAGTGACCAGGTGAAAAGGTACTTAACAACAAATATGGGCTGGGGGAAGTTGGAAGGACTAGAACTCATTTTTCTGTATCCTCCAAGTCTTACAATGAAACAAGGAATTTAAGAACCACTCTCCAAGGTTTCCACTCTTCTTCCAAAATAAAACAGGAGGAAAATCTGGTCAGGTTTTGTTCTTTAAGGTACATCAGCAAAGGGACATTTGCAGACTTTGGGTATTATGGAACTGGATTTTGAGGCAAGTAAATGAGTTTGTGATGAAAAGAATTATCAGAACAGGTGAAATTAGGTAGTAATTTATTATCAAAGGTAGAAAATTTTAAATATAGAGAAGCTAAATATGCAATTTTATCTATTCTTGAGATGAAAACTGCACTCAAGGAAATAACAGGTACTGGTGTTCAGAATTCCTACTTGAAAAAGAAATTCATAATATATTAAAAGCACATTGAAAATGCCCTTCAGAGCTTTTGTTAGAATATGGCACATATTTTATTCCCTTTGAAAAACAAATCAAGAAATACAAAAGTAGAAAGAGATCTGCATCAAAACTGGAAACCATGCCAGATGGGCAACAAAGCTGGGCCAAGGATGCAGGAGTTATTCCTGCCCCAGAAAAGAGGTTCACACACACACACACACACACACACACACACACACAGACACACACACACACACACACACACACACACACACTGCCCCCGATGGAAATAGAATGGCTTCCTGCAAATGGGGAAATTCCTCAGGGAAGACTCAACTGTGTCTCAGTCTCCTCCACTGGACTTACAGCTCCTGATTGAAATTCATCCAGATGAAAAGTGAGGAGCTCAAAGAAGAATCCATTGCACTGTGTTGTGGAGAAAACCAGGTCTGTATAAACTGTTTATCATTTCAAGATCAAAGATCGTGAACATGCACTAATCTCAACTCACATACTATGTGGCCTATGAAGAAACTGAGGCCCAAAGGGAGGCCAACAGGGGCTCACTTTAAGGAAGAGACAGATTTCAGATCACTCTGGATCCTGACATACATAAGAGAAGGACAGATTTTAATTAACTAACCAAGAGCTTTAAAAAAAAAAGACGCAATGAGAAAATAATGGAGCTGAAAATGGAGCCGCGTGAAAACAAGCAGAGATAAAGAGAAGGCTAGATGAGTGGAGGGGAAGTGTTCTTAGAAACAAGGAAAGGAGACTTCCCTGGTGGTCCAGTCTGCCTTCCAATGCAGGGGACTCGGGTTCAGTCCCTGGTGGGAAACTAAAATCCCTCATGCCCAGGGGCAGCTAAGCCCGAGCACTGCAACTATTGACCCTTGTGCTCTAGAGCCCGTGTGTCACAACTAAGACCTGATGCAGCCAAAAATAAATAAATATTCTAAAAAGAAACAAGGAAAGACAGAATAAACGTTTATTAGAAGCGGCACTGATCAGAAATGACACTGTACAAAACAGTCATTGTTGTCGAAGGCAATGCTGAAAATACCTCCAATTTTCAGGGAAAAAAAAAAAAGACGTAAGACATAGTCATAAGATGAGGACTATAGAGGAAAGACAGTGGAGATTAGAATCTCAACAAGAAGAGTATGGACAGACTTGCCCTAATATATAATTAAATGTATAATAAATGTACAAATGAATTAAAGCATGTGGTCCTGGTGTAAGATAGGGAGAAGTCAATGGATAATTAAAAAGTCTAAGAGCAAAACCAAGCCTATGTGAGAATATGCAGGAATATTTATAGAATATATGCATTTCAAGTCAGTGAAGAAAGCACAGGTTACTCAGTGGAGTTGGCTAACCACTTGGGAAACAATCAAGTTAGATCCTGACTTTCACCTGACAGCATAATAAATTCCAACTAGATTGAAATTTTTAGCATAAATAAAGTAAGCCATAAAGGTAGTATAAAAAAGTTAGATATTCTTCTTTTAAATCTGGAACTGGGAAGGGATTTTGTATGCATTTTCTTTTAAGATAGAAACCATAAACGAAAATGATCAGTAGTTTGGCTAAATTTTAAAAAGAAAGAATTGTTTTACCAAACAATACCACAAACAAAATTAAATGATCAAATGATAATAAGCTTAATATGAAAATATATGAGTAAACTACAGTTTCAATACTGTTATTTAAACTTACTCTTATTCATATTTGTTCTGAATAAGAATGCTGCGTTTCTTAAAAAAAAAAAAAAGAAAGACATTGGACATTAACAGGCAACTCAAAAAAAAGAAAAATAGAAAAGGTAAATACACCAAAAAACGACCAACCTCACTAGTTATTTAAAAAAACTAACACAAAAAGATACCATTTTCTACCCATAACTAAAACTTTACCCTTTTCAAGTTAGTTTTTCTGGTGTTTTACAAAAGTATCATTCTGTGATAGATGGCAAGTTCCTCGTTTGCCCACATGTTCTAGTTACAATTGCTGTATAACGAACCACCGCAAATGTATAATGTCAGAGGTCTTAGCTGGAAAGACTTGAACAGCTAGCGGCAGTTCAAATGGCTGGGGGTAGGAGTCTCCATCACTTGTGTCTGGAGTCTGGGCTATGAACCAGGCTCACCTCAGGCTTCGAAAGGGTCTCCTACCTGTGGCCTCTTCAGGTGGCGTGGGCTTCCCAGAGCATGGCGGCTGCCTTTCAAGAGGGACCACCTAGAAAGCCAGCATTCCATGAGAACCAGAGCTGCCTGACCTTTATGACCTAGCCTCAGAAATCAGTGTCACTGCCCCTGTACTTTATTGAATGAAGCAGTCACAAGCCCGCTGAGAATCAAATTTGAAAAACACTGAATTAGATAAACCTTTTGTGCCCTCCCAGCTTTAAAATTCCGTAGTCCTCTGTATGGGAAAAAGAATCTAGAAAAGAGTGTATATATGTATAACTGATTCATTTTGCTAAACACCTGAAATTACAACACTGTAAATCAACTGTAAAATGATAAAATGCCATGGTCCTGAGAACTCACTCTTTAATCATGTGGCAGCAGAGAGGGAGGTGAAGAAACAGCTGAATAGATGGAGATAAGCCCAAGGAGCGACAAAATGTATCAGGGAAGGATATTTTGAGGAATTTAACAAGCCAGCTGGTGGTTATAAATGAACAGTGGGGAGAGAAGCCACGTGCCACTAGAGAGAAGTAAATCGCGGGTCATTCTAGAGTGGTGTTGTCCAATAGAACTTTCTCTAATGTTGAAAATGTTCTGCACCTTCTGTGTCTAGTATGGGTAGCCGCTAGCCACATGTGACCATTGAGCACTTGACGTGGCTAGTATGGCTGGGGGGTTGAATTTTAAATTTTCTGTAGTTAATTAAAATTCAGATAGCCACATGTGGTTAGTGGCTAGCATATGGAACAGCCCAAGTCTAAGAATTCCTTTTGGTTCTTAAGACAAACCACGAAGTCTGCATGTTTGCTCTGACTCTCCGGGAGATACCATAGAGTTCCATTAGTCTTATACCTAAGGAAAAATCCTAAGTCATTTCCACTCACTGCCAACACCAATTCTACCCCCGTCACCAGGAAAGTAAAAACTAAGCCAACTCCCGCTCTTTGAAGTTCTGGAAATATTTACAGATGTTCTGGCACCTTCTCTGTTGTGTTTTAAACTTGTGCTTTGTTTGGCTTCAGGACCTGTATGAGGCTGGAGAGAAGAAATGGGGGACAGATGAGGTGAAATTTCTAACCATTCTCTGTTCTCGGAATCGAAATCATCTGTTGCATGGTAAGGCACTTGCTTTTTTTTCTAAAGAAACTATTTGAAAGATAGTGAAAATGATATTACCCGTAACTGATAACCTTTATTCCTTTACTTGTTGCAAAGACCTAATTATACTGAACTGTCTTAAATGTCTTAGCTTGGAAACTGTTGAGTGCAATGATATGTGTGAGAGTCAATTGCTGGAAGATTAATTATGAGTAATTAGCAGATATGTTCATAGAAGTTTGGCATTCCTGTTTGTAGGAAACTCACTTCCATAGTCAATCTTTTTTTTCTAAAGTAGCTCTATTTAAATTTAGTTATATAAGACAAAATCTTTAGTACATCAGCCAGTATTAAAATAGAAATATTTGTTGACATTTATTCTTATTTAACATCCAAGTTGTAAAAGCTAATAGAAGTAATTTCTTTCGGGGGTATGTTGCAGAAGATGAAGAGGAGATAATTTTAAATTTTGTTTCCTATGTGTAAAGTTTCTTTTTTGCTTCTGATAGTGCTAGTCTGTAATGTACTTTTGGGTTCTTTGGGGAAAAGGCACTGTACAGCTGTAGCATATTTGTTGTCTGGTTTTTCTTCCTGTAGACAGTGATAAAGGTTTAGTAAGATATTTCATCTTTTATATAAGCTCTCTAGGTCTTTATGCTATATCCTAATTTTATAAACTCATCATGCCCTTATAATCACTCACAGTTTACAAAACTGGTGAGAAATTTGAGGCGAATGAGTTTGCTAAATTGAAAACTTTAAAAAATAATTGAAAATTACAATATATTTGAAAGTTGCAATTATTTCAGGTATTCCACACTGACAGTAAGTGATTATTCCAGTTATTAAATGTCATGAACTATCATCAGATGCAGGGCTTCCCAGGTAGCACAGAAAGAATCCACCCCTCAATGTAGGAGACCCAGGTTCAATTCTTGGGTCAGGAAGATGCTCTGGACAAGGCAATGACAACCCACTCCAGTATTCTTGCCTGGTGAATCTTCACGGACAGAGGAGCCAGGCATGCTACAGTCCACGGGGTTGCAAAGAGTCAGACACGACTGAGAACACAAGCATCATCAGATGCACCAACTTCTGATTCAGCTCCCTATTTTCTTGCCTTCCCTTGCCTGATTATTAATAAAGCACATCTTCCCCTGGTGGTACTTTTCAGGAACTGCATGTCCTCAGAAGTGGATTTAATGCAAATATTAATATATTTTTAACAATTTTCGCTTCTAGGCACAAGTCAGTAGTGTAACTTGTGCTTGTAAGCCACTGGAAGAAAATCTTTTAAGCATTATTTGAACAAAGAAAACATCGTAGTTTTCTTACCAACCAACAATAGTGAGGATTCATAATAACTAAATTTTTGTTAATTCTCTATCTTCCAGGTGCAGTGCTTAGTATAAGTATTGTTTGTTGCAACATAACAATGAAAGTAGACATTATTTTCCCCATTTTCAGTTCAGTTTAGTCGCTAGTCATGTCCAACTCTTTGCGACCCCATGGACTGCAGCACGACAGGCCTCCCTGTCCATCAACAACTCCCAGAGTTTATTCACACTCATGCCCACTGAGTCGGTGATGCCACCCTCCATCGTCCCCTTCTCCTCCCGTCTTCAGTCTTTCCCAGCATCAGGGTCTTTTCCAATGAATCAGTTCTTCGCATCAGGTGGCCAAAGTATTGGCGTTTCAGCTTCAGCATCAGTTTTTCCAATAAATATTCAGGACTGATTTCCCTTAGGATGGACTGGTTGAATCTCCTTGCAGTACAAGGGACTCTCAAGAGTCTTCTCCAACACCACACTTCAAAAGCATCAATTCTTCGATGCTCAGCTTTCTTTACAGTCCATCTCTCACATCCATACATGACTACTGGAAAAACCATAGCCTTGACTAGATGGACCTCTGTTGGCAAAATAATGTCTCTGCTTTTTAATATGCTATCTAGGTTAGTCATAACTTTTCTTCCAAGAAGCAAGCGTCTTTTAATTTCATGGCTACAGTCACCATCTGCAATGAATTTGGAGCCCAAAATAATAAAGTCTGACACTGTTTCCACTGTTTCCCCATCTGCTTGCCATGATCTTTGTTTTCTGAATGTTGAGCTTTAAGCCAATTTTTTCACTCTGCTCTTTCACTTTCATCAAAAGACTCTTTAGTTCTTCTTCACTTTCTGCTATAAGGGTGGTGTCATCTGCATATCTGAGGTGATTGATATTTCTCCCAGCAATCTTGATTCCAGCTTGTGCTTCCTCCAGCCCAGTGTTTCTCATGATGTACTCTGCATGTAAGTTAAATAAGCAGAGGGACAATATATGGCCTTGATGTATTCCTTTTCCTATTTGGAACCAGTCTGTTGTTCCATGTCCAGTTCTGTTGCTTCCTGACTTGCATACAGATTTCTCAAGAGGCAGGTCAGGTAATCTGGTATTCCCATCTCTTTAAGAATTTTTCACAGTTTATTGTGATCCACACAGTCAAAGGCTTTGGCATAGTCAATAAAGCAGAAATAGATGTTTTTCTGGAACTCTCTTGCTTTTTTGATGATCCAACGGATGTCGGCAATTTGATCTCTGGTTTCTCTGCCTTTTCTAAATCCAGCTTGAACATCTGAAGTTCACGGTTCACGTACTGTTGAAGCCTGGCTTGGAGAATTTTGAGCATTACTTTGCTAACATGTGAAAGAAGGAAAGTGAAAGTCACTCAGTCGTGTCCGACTCTTTGTGACCCCATGGACTATGCAGTTCATGTAATCCTCTAGGCCAGAATACTGGAATGGGTAGCCTTTTCCTTCTCCAGGGGATCTTCCCAACCCAGGGATGATCGAACCCAGGTCTCCCGCATATCAGGTAGATTCTTTACCAGCTGAGCCACAAGGGAAGCTAGCCTATGAGATGAGTGCAATTGTGCGGTAGTTTGAGCATTCTTTGGCATTGCCTTTCCTTGGGATTGGAATGAAAACTGACCTTTTCCAGTCCTATGGCCACTACTAAGTTTTCCAAATTTGCTGGCATATTGAGTGTAAAACTTTCACAGCATCATCTTTTAAGATTTGAAATAGCTCAACTGGAATTCCGTCACCTCCGCTAGCTTTGTTCGGAGTGATGCTTCCTAAGGCCCACTTGATTTCGCATTCCAGAATGTTTGGCTGTAGGGGAGTGATCACACCATCGTGATTATCTGGGTTGTGAAGATCTTTTTTGTATAGTTCTGTGTATTCTTGCCACCTCTTCTTAATATCTTCTGCTTCTATTAGGTCCATACTATTTCTGTCCTTTATTGGTGCCTATCTTTGCAAGAAATGTTCCACTGGTATCTCTAATTTTCTTGAAGAGATCTCCAGTCTTTCCCATTCTATTCGTTTCCTCTATTTCTTTGCATTGATCACTGAGGAAGGCTTTCTTATCTCTCCTTGCTGTTCTTTGGAACTCTGCATTCAGATGCTTATATCTATCCTTTTCTCCTTTGCTTTTTGCTTCTCTTCTTTTCCCCATTTTAGAGTAGAGAAAACTGAGGCTTAGAAAATGTGTCAATTGGATTTTTAATTCCAAGTGATACACACTAAATAATTACATAGGAAAAGAGGAGACAATATAGAATGGGATAAAAAAGACATGGAAAATGCTAGCAGTTCACTGTACTGAAGAGAGCTGAACAGCTCTAGAAAGACTAGAAATCAAGGCAGTTCTGGGAAATCTCAGTAGAAGGGAGTCATGGGTTCATTTCTAAGGCAGAGTTTTCAAAAATCAGGTTTTCATTAAAAATGCTGATTCTTGGATTTCCCTGGAGGGGAAATGCAGGGGACATGTTCCCAATGCCGGGGACATGGGTTCCATCTCTGGTCTGGGAAGATTCCACATACCGTAGAGCAACTAAGCCTGTGTGCCACAACTATGGAGCTGGCACGCCTTAGATCCTATGATCCTCGCAACAAGAAGAGCCACCGCAGTGAGAAGTCCAAGCCCTGCAACTAGAGAAGAACTCCCACTCACTGCAACTAGAGAAAGCCCAAGTGCAGCAACCAGAACCCAGTACAGCCAAAAATAAGTAAAAATAACATTAAAATGCTGATTCTTGAACCCCTACTTCAGATAGGCTGATTTGGAATTTCTGAGAGTGACACCCAAGTAGTTTAACGGGTTTCCCAGGTGATACTTACATTCTCTGAGGTTAAAAATTACTGTGCTTTTAGCCATCCTCATGGGGTCGCGAAGAGTCGGATGTGACTGAGCGAGTTCCCTTTCACTTTTCACCTTCATGCGTTGGAGAAGGAAATGGTAACCCACTCTAGTGTTCTTGCCTGGAGAATCCCAGGGACGGGGAAGCCTAGTGCGCTGCCGTCTATGGGGTCGCACAGAGTCGGACAGGACTGAAGTGACTGAGCAGCATGATCTGCTCAGTCAAAAAGTTTCCAGGAGAATAAGGCTGATTGGTCCTAGTTGAATGAACTGCTCACTCAGTTGTTAGAGCTTATGGTATATGTTCAGTGGAAGGAGTGTCCCTGGTTTGACAGTCCTGTGCGAATCACTGATGGGGTTGTGGGATAGCATTCCAAAGAAAGCAGTGTTAAGAAGATAAAACAGACACACACTCTAAGTAGGCTCCAGAGGAGGCAGAAAATATGTATATAACATTTTAAAGTGTGTGTGTGTGCTTAGTTGTTCAGTTATGTCCGGCTCTTTGCAATCCCATGGACTGCAGTCCACCAGGCGCCTCTGTCCATGGGATTTTCCTGGCAAGAATACTGGAATGGGTTGCCATTTCCTCCTCCAGGGAATCTTCCCTACTCAGGGATCAAACCCACCTCTAATGCATTGGTAGTTGGATTCTTTACCACTGAGCCACATGGGAAGACCCTTGACATTTTAAAATATTTGTTAAAAAAGGAGAGAATTTTTAGTTATGTTAAAGTCTATTAAAAGATCAACCAGATATTCTCAAATGTGACTAAGTTTAGAAAAGGTTGAATTGCTCTAATTTTAAAAAAAAATACAGTTGATTTACAATGTTGTGTTACTTTCCACTCTACAGCAGTGATTCAGTTATGTGTATAGGTACACATATATATATTCTTCTTCAGATTCTTTTCCTTTATAGGTTATTACAAGATACCAAATATAGTTCCCTGTGCTCTACAGTAGGATGTTATTGTTTACCTATTTTATATATAGTAGTTTTTATCTGCTAATCCAAAACTCCTAATTTTTCCCTCCCCTGCATTTTCCTTTTGATAACCATAAATTTGTTTTCTATATCTTTGAACCTGCATCTGTTATGTAAATAAGTTTATATGTATCATTTTTTAGATTCCACTTATAAGTGACATCATATAATATTTGTTTTGCTCTGACTTCACTTAGTATTATAATCTCTATGTCCATCCATGTTGCTGCAGATGGCATTATTTCATTCTTTTTGATGGCTGAGTAATATTCTATTGTGTGTATATGTGTGTGTGTATTTACATATATCACATCTTCTTTATCCATTTACTTGCTGATAAACATTTAGGTGCTTCCATGTCTTGATGTAAATAGGAATTGCTCTAGTTTTGATGAGCTGAAAGGAAGATGAATATATAGGTGATTGCCAAGGCAAAAATTAAAGAAGAGACACATTCTGCTTATTAAAGAAACAATGAGAAAAGACAGTGTATCTTTCCAGATACACTCCACTCATAAATCTCCGCTTTATTTGGTAAAAACAGATTCCCACAGAAGGGAAATGACTTGCCTTATGTCTTCCAAGATTCACGACATTCCTTCCACATCTCCTCTGGCCCATTCTACTTGTCATAGGCACCCTGGTTCTCACCCATGTTGCTAACTAGTTTCCTCTTGAAAAATGCCAGAGAATAACCAGTAAAGTCTAGTTAAAAATCGTCTTTCTCTTAAACATTTTAGTTTCTTCTATTTATTTTTATGTTTTATAATTTCATTTTCTTATTGTTTGTAGTGTTTGATGAATACAAAAGGATAGCACAAAAGGATATTGAACAGAGTATTAAATCTGAAACATCTGGCAGCTTTGAAGATGCTCTGCTGGCCATAGGTAAGCTGGTAGGAAATGGGGAGTGGAGAAACAAATGTCTACAGGCTTTCTTCCTTGTTCTCAATTTGTCATCATGGGTTGTAGAAATTTTTTTCAGGGATAAAAATTTTTTAAAGCGCTCATGATATGCGAGCCAGAATTTTAAGTGAGAAATACTATATACAGCCTGATTGTTATTGTACCATGTGGCTTTATATATTTTTATATCCTTTGTGCCTTTATATCTCAATACATGGAAAGGTTAATCCTATACTAGCTGCTTCTTGCAAGTCTGTGAATGGTTAGAACTAATAACTATTTCTTATGGTATAGATAACAATAATCTGTTTGAAATTTTTTGGTGCCTTTGCTTTAATGGCCTTTATTAAGTATTTCTTTGGAAACTTGACAATAAATTGAGGGTACTTTCCACCTGTGAAAATGCATTTAGCATATCCTATGCTCATAAAACATCGTTGGCTACATTTTTCCAACAAAACAATCAGGAGATACTATTTCAGACCTTGTAGAAACAATGAGAACAACTGTCACTTTTTTCTTGTAGATTTTATCTGTAATTTTTTCATTTTTTTAATTCTCTTGACAGTAAAATGCATGAGGAACAAATCTGCATATTTTGCTGAAAGACTTTATAAATCCATGAAGGTAAATGGCCTTGTTGTTGGCGTCTGAGTGGCTCTGAGGGTCTTATATGTCCACTTTCATATGCTTATTTACATACTCCACACAAAGTAGCCAAAATCAGCTTGAGCTATTCAGTTCAATTCTTCAAATACTTCACTGAGTGCTTGCTAATAATAATGCTAGACAATGTGTATTGAGCACTTATATAATGTGTGATCACTTTTCCTAATGCTTTATATATATAATTTTATCCCCACAACAGCTCTGTGGGGCAGGTACCATTACCAACTTCCATGTTATAGATGAGAAAACTGAGGCATAAAGAGGCTAAGCAGTTTGCTCAGGGTCCTAATGGAGCAGGAATGCCAACCCTGGCAGACTGGCTTCAGAGCCCCAACTCCTAACCATGAAAGGTACTCTGTGCAAGCACTCTTGCTGAGGGGCAAGAGAGATAAAATCTGTCCTTGCTCTCAGAGAACTTCCTGCCTTGACAGGAAGGCAGGTATGTGCAAAACACCATAAAACAAAACAGAATGTAAGACAGTCACTGAGGATCCAAATATCATAAGGACACAAAGGAAAGGGTATTTAAAAAAATATTTGTTTGGGGGTGAGAATCAAAAACGAATTTATGGTATATTTAAGCAGAGCCTTAAAGGAAGTTTTACATCGGGATTTTACATGGTAGGAAGGATGACGAAGCTGCGAAGGGAAGGATGCCAGGGTGGGTGGATCACTGTAGGTGAGGCAGGCAGCCTGGAGAACACAGGGTATGTCTCTAGAAGGGCAGAGGGTGGTCTCCGCTGGTCGGCACACAGAGGGTTGAAAAAGTAAGTTGGAGAAAGCCTTGAGCTCTGTGAGGAGGAGCCACATTCCACAGGCCCCTAAGGTTGTAGTCCAAAGGACGTCAAGCGAAGACTGATACATAGTCTTGCCTTGATAGACTAATGAAGGGCCCTGTCTGAAAACCAGCTCAGCTCTCTATGCAAGGATCTGGTTTCTTCCTTAGGGCTTGGGCACCGATGACGACACCCTTATCAGAGTGATGGTTTCTCGAGCAGAGATCGACATGTTGGACATCCGGGCAAACTTCAAGAGACTCTATGGAAAGTCTCTATACTCCTTCATCAAGGTGGGTCATGGGAACCAGGGGAAAATGCTGATGAAAGGAGCAGGTTCTGACCTAGGTATTTAGACACTTCCTATCATCTCCTTCTTGTCAGATATCCTTCCCTTTAAAGATGGTACTCTCAAATATTTCCAGTCTCTCTCCTTTCACACGGATGTGAATCTTTCTGCCTAGTTAGAAGCTGAAAATATTTGCCTTCTAAATATAGTAATTATTTCATGTGGATCCCAGACAGAGAGAGATTATATTTTAATGAATGGTCTGAACAGTACAATTTCCATTTCTACCTGCTTACAATAAAAGGTAAGCTAGTGAATCAGTCATCCAGAACTTCATCCTGGGCCAGCTGAGGCCTGCTGAAAATAAGGGAAAACATGATGGTTATCCTGGATCGCTGTTCTTTACCTGGTACCAGACTTCTCGTCCTACATGGCGTGGGGAGTAATGAGAAATGATTGACATTTCTCAAAACCCCTCATTACTGGGATTTTTTGCCTTTGAGAAAACCAGAAGGAATATGAAATATGAAACCAAGACTCATATCCCTAGAAGCTGGTGTTGCCAGCACAGTGAATGTCAAGTCAGGATTTGATCTGTGAATTAAATATTCTGAATCCTACTCATATCTTAGAGAGGTGTAGCTACTGGGTGATTTGAACTGCAGAGTTTCTAACTATGTCTACAAGGCATTCAGAAACTTCTTTCTATTTCTGTACAATCTGTGAGGTCATTTTATTTTGCAGTGCTGAAATATAGCTAGCTGTAAGTAAAACAATTGTAAGATTCAAGGATGACTGTAAATGAAGCTATGGGAAAATATTTGTAACATATAATATAGGGTTAATATCCCTATCTGAAGGAAAAGAAGTCCAAAAGGAAAACTTGGACAAAAAGAAAACATGAGCTCTATGAAAGATGAAACACAAAATGGACACTATTATGGACAATGTTTAATTTCACTAATACATAATAGATTACAAATGAGAACGGATCATCATTTTTCACTAAATACCTTAACAAAGTTTAAAGAGATCATAACCAGCATTGAGAAACGCTTGGGGAAAACTCACCATCTATTACAGAAGCACTGTAAACTAGTCTAACTTTCCTAGGAGGAAATTTGGCAATAAATGTTTAAAAAACAAACTATACCTCTTATTTAGCTATTGTTAGTGTTTAAGAGGGAGAAGGCAATGGCACCCTACTCCAGTACTCTTACCTGGAAAATCCCATGGATGGAGAAGCCTGGAAGGCTGCAGTCCATGGGGTCGGTAAGGGTCGGACACGACTGAGCGACTTCACTTTCATTTTTCACTTTCATACATTGGAGAAGGAAATGGCAACCCACTCCAGTGTTCTTCCCTGGAGAATCCCAGGGACAGGGGAGCCTGGTGGGCTGCTGTCTCTGGGGTCGCACAGAGTCGGACACGACTGAAGCGACTTAGCAGCAGCAGCAGCAGCAGCAGCAGTGTTTAAGAATTTCGTTAGGGGAAATAATAAGATAAAGGTGCACTAATGCACAGAGTGGGAGAAAATACTTACAAATCATATCTAATAAGAGTTTACTATCCAAAATATATAAAGAACTCCTACAACACAATAACAAACAATCCAATTAAAAAATCACAGAGGGTTTGAATATCTTCATATCTACTAAGATGGCTATAATTAAAACAAAAATGAAAAATAACAAATGTTGGTGACAACGTGGACAAATAGGAACCTTGTGTATTGCTGGAGTGAATGTTGTAAAATGGTGCAGCCACTGTGGAAAACAGTTTGGTAATTCCTCAAGTAATTAAACATAGAATTACCACATGACCCAGCAATTCCACTCCCAAGTATATATACTCAAAAGAAATGAAAACGAGGTTGTACACCAGTGTAAACATTATTCATGATAATGAAAAAGTGAAAACAACCCAAGGGTCCATTAACAGATGAATGTTTACAATGTGGTAGATACATACATAAAATGAATGAAGTTTCTGACACATGGATGAGCTCTGGAAACATGCTAAGTGAAATAAACCAGACACAAAAGGACAGATACTGTATATGATTCTACTTACATGAATATTTACACTAGGTAAATTCATAGAGACAGTACACTAGAGGTTATAAGGGGCTGGAGAAAGAGGGGAACAGNCAAAGGAAAGGGTATTTAAAAAAATATTTGTTTGGGGGTGAGAATCAAAAACGAATTTATGGTATATTTAAGCAGAGCCTTAAAGGAAGTTTTACATCGGGATTTTACATGGTAGGAAGGATGACGAAGCTGCGAAGGGAAGGATGCCAGGGTGGGTGGATCACTGTAGGTGAGGCAGGCAGCCTGGAGAACACAGGGTATGTCTCTAGAAGGGCAGAGGGTGGTCTCCGCTGGTCGGCACACAGAGGGTTGAAAAAGTAAGTTGGAGAAAGCCTTGAGCTCTGTGAGGAGGAGCCACATTCCACAGGCCCCTAAGGTTGTAGTCCAAAGGACGTCAAGCGAAGACTGATACATAGTCTTGCCTTGATAGACTAATGAAGGGCCCTGTCTGAAAACCAGCTCAGCTCTCTATGCAAGGATCTGGTTTCTTCCTTAGGGCTTGGGCACCGATGACGACACCCTTATCAGAGTGATGGTTTCTCGAGCAGAGATCGACATGTTGGACATCCGGGCAAACTTCAAGAGACTCTATGGAAAGTCTCTATACTCCTTCATCAAGGTGGGTCATGGGAACCAGGGGAAAATGCTGATGAAAGGAGCAGGTTCTGACCTAGGTATTTAGACACTTCCTATCATCTCCTTCTTGTCAGATATCCTTCCCTTTAAAGATGGTACTCTCAAATATTTCCAGTCTCTCTCCTTTCACACGGATGTGAATCTTTCTGCCTAGTTAGAAGCTGAAAATATTTGCCTTCTAAATATAGTAATTATTTCATGTGGATCCCAGACAGAGAGAGATTATATTTTAATGAATGGTCTGAACAGTACAATTTCCATTTCTACCTGCTTACAATAAAAGGTAAGCTAGTGAATCAGTCATCCAGAACTTCATCCTGGGCCAGCTGAGGCCTGCTGAAAATAAGGGAAAACATGATGGTTATCCTGGATCGCTGTTCTTTACCTGGTACCAGACTTCTCGTCCTACATGGCGTGGGGAGTAATGAGAAATGATTGACATTTCTCAAAACCCCTCATTACTGGGATTTTTTGCCTTTGAGAAAACCAGAAGGAATATGAAATATGAAACCAAGACTCATATCCCTAGAAGCTGGTGTTGCCAGCACAGTGAATGTCAAGTCAGGATTTGATCTGTGAATTAAATATTCTGAATCCTACTCATATCTTAGAGAGGTGTAGCTACTGGGTGATTTGAACTGCAGAGTTTCTAACTATGTCTACAAGGCATTCAGAAACTTCTTTCTATTTCTGTACAATCTGTGAGGTCATTTTATTTTGCAGTGCTGAAATATAGCTAGCTGTAAGTAAAACAATTGTAAGATTCAAGGATGACTGTAAATGAAGCTATGGGAAAATATTTGTAACATATAATATAGGGTTAATATCCCTATCTGAAGGAAAAGAAGTCCAAAAGGAAAACTTGGACAAAAAGAAAACATGAGCTCTATGAAAGATGAAACACAAAATGGACACTATTATGGACAATGTTTAATTTCACTAATACATAATAGATTACAAATGAGAACGGATCATCATTTTTCACTAAATACCTTAACAAAGTTTAAAGAGATCATAACCAGCATTGAGAAACGCTTGGGGAAAACTCACCATCTATTACAGAAGCACTGTAAACTAGTCTAACTTTCCTAGGAGGAAATTTGGCAATAAATGTTTAAAAAACAAACTATACCTCTTATTTAGCTATTGTTAGTGTTTAAGAGGGAGAAGGCAATGGCACCCTACTCCAGTACTCTTACCTGGAAAATCCCATGGATGGAGAAGCCTGGAAGGCTGCAGTCCATGGGGTCGGTAAGGGTCGGACACGACTGAGCGACTTCACTTTCATTTTTCACTTTCATACATTGGAGAAGGAAATGGCAACCCACTCCAGTGTTCTTCCCTGGAGAATCCCAGGGACAGGGGAGCCTGGTGGGCTGCTGTCTCTGGGGTCGCACAGAGTCGGACACGACTGAAGCGACTTAGCAGCAGCAGCAGCAGCAGCAGCAGTGTTTAAGAATTTCGTTAGGGGAAATAATAAGATAAAGGTGCACTAATGCACAGAGTGGGAGAAAATACTTACAAATCATATCTAATAAGAGTTTACTATCCAAAATATATAAAGAACTCCTACAACACAATAACAAACAATCCAATTAAAAAATCACAGAGGGTTTGAATATCTTCATATCTACTAAGATGGCTATAATTAAAACAAAAATGAAAAATAACAAATGTTGGTGACAACGTGGACAAATAGGAACCTTGTGTATTGCTGGAGTGAATGTTGTAAAATGGTGCAGCCACTGTGGAAAACAGTTTGGTAATTCCTCAAGTAATTAAACATAGAATTACCACATGACCCAGCAATTCCACTCCCAAGTATATATACTCAAAAGAAATGAAAACGAGGTTGTACACCAGTGTAAACATTATTCATGATAATGAAAAAGTGAAAACAACCCAAGGGTCCATTAACAGATGAATGTTTACAATGTGGTAGATACATACATAAAATGAATGAAGTTTCTGACACATGGATGAGCTCTGGAAACATGCTAAGTGAAATAAACCAGACACAAAAGGACAGATACTGTATATGATTCTACTTACATGAATATTTACACTAGGTAAATTCATAGAGACAGTACACTAGAGGTTATAAGGGGCTGGAGAAAGAGGGGAACAGAAAATTCTTGCTTAGTGGTTATAGAGTTTATTACATATTATTTTCATTTTTATTAACTAATAGGGGATGACTCAAATTATGGAAAGTCTATACAATGGAATACTACACAGACCCTAAAACGATGGGGTAAAAAATATTGACTTGGGAAAACAGCTCAACAAATATTTACATTATGTGTGTGTATATGTATAAATATGCAAATATATGTGTTTACACAGACTCATATCATACAACACTGGAAAGTCTAAAAATAAAGACTAGATGGCCCATTCAATAACAATTGCCAAAAGAAGCAGGATAGAAATAGAAAATATGTAAATAATAGAAAAAAGACAGAAATGAGGTTAAAAACATAAGTTATGATAATAAATAAACTCCCAGATTAGGTAAAAATACAAAATCCTACTGCATGCTGTTTATAAAGAACAACCGAAATACAGTGATATGTAAGAAGCTTTAAAAAAAAAAGCCAGGGAAAAGAACATTAGACAAATAAAAGGAAAGCAGGGGTTATACTATAAGTAAAAAGAAGAATTCAGGACTTCCCTGGCAGTCCAGTGGTTGACTCTGGGCTCCAGGTGTAAGGAGCCAAGCTCAGTCCCTAGGTGGGATCCCCCATGTTGTGCAGCATGGCCAGAAAGAAAAAAAAAAAAAGAATTTAAGGGAGAAAAGCATTAAACAGAAAAAGTGGATCACTGTATATTGATTAAAGCTACACATTACAACCAAAATTAAATTACCATGAAACTTCAGGTGCCAAACAGTATTGCATTCAAATATACAAGTAAGAAACTTGAGACTTCAGAAGAAGATGTTGATGGGTTTACCTTGATGGATAGTTTAACATATCCTTATCTTTTGATAGATCAATGACTTAAAGTATCAACAAGAGTGTATTAAAGTTTAAATAATAAACAGTAAACTTTGAATCAAATCCCATCTTTTCTAGTCACCCATGAAGCACTAACAAAAACTGATCTATTATTTAGACCATAAAAAATTATACGTAAAAAATTATTTCTCCTTTCTAGAAGGCTATTTTGTAAACCATATTAAAGGAAAATGCATGATCATTAATCTGGCAATTCCCATTTTATGAAAATTTATTCTGAGTAAAGTATTAAGAAAATGTACAAAGATGTCTGTTTATTACAGCAGTGTTTTTAATAGTGAAAAATTGGAAACAACAAATACCCAATGCTGCTGCTGCTGCTGCTGCTAAGTCACTTCAGTTGTGTCCGACTCTGTGTGACTCCTTAGACGGCAGCCCACCAGGCTCCCCCATCCCTGGGATTCTCCAGGCAAGAACAGTGGAATGGGCTGCCATTTCCTTTTCCAATGCATGAAAGTGAAACGAGAAAGTGAAGTTGCTCAGTCAATGGGGGGAGAGCAAATAAATTATTTTGCCTATGTAAAATGGAACACTCTGTAACCATTAAGGAATGATGTTGTGGAGGAATACTTAATAATGGGAAATCAGCAATATTAAGTAAAAAAGCAGAATACAGANTTCCTTTTCCAATGCATGAAAGTGAAACGAGAAAGTGAAGTTGCTCAGTCAATGGGGGGAGAGCAAATAAATTATTTTGCCTATGTAAAATGGAACACTCTGTAACCATTAAGGAATGATGTTGTGGAGGAATACTTAATAATGGGAAATCAGCAATATTAAGTAAAAAAGCAGAATACAGACGAATACTACAATCTCATCATGTAGGAATCTATATGCATAGAAAAAAGTCAGGAAGGATATACAAAAACTAAAATGTTAGGCATAGTAATCTCCAGATGTTGGAATTATGGATGATTTTTATATTCTTTTATGTCTTTATTTTCTACATTGAACAAGTGTTCTTTTGTAATAAAAAAAATAACAAATATCATTTTTTAAAAAAACCCTCTCCTAGAAAAATCCAGGCAAGACTGGAAAAGTTAACCTAAGTGACTTTGAGCTGTATATTCTATTTGGAAGCCTGTTTCTCTGACTGTAATTCTGCTTTTCTTCCCCCCCACAACCCCACCTCCACCAGGGTGACACATCTGGAGACTACAGGAAGGTGCTGCTCATTCTCTGTGGAGGAGATGATTAAAATAAAATCCAGAAAGCCCAGGAAGATTCTCTACACTTTGAATTCTTTTTAACTTAATTTTTCTACACTGCTATTAGCATTATCTCAGAATGCTTATTTCCGATTAAAACGCCTACAGATGCCTCCTAGGATATAGCCTGTATTATTATTCATCTATAATTACCCACTATGATGCTTTAAAGCTGTACTTGCATTTCAAAGCTCATAAAACCTAAAAGGAGATTTCAAATTAGAAATAAGAATGTGCTCCATGTTTTCAACAGATCTCTTCCTGTTTGTGTTTCACATAAGTTGGAATATATTACATTATTTCATATTTTCTTTTTGGAGAAAACTATTGAAGTGGAAGACTGGAAGACTGTTTTAAAATCTCTTTTATTCCCTCATTCTGTTATTAAGAGTGGCTAGTAATTTCTTGATTTGAAATTGTCAGCGTCTAGTTAGTAAGAGTAGCTATCCATTTTTCTATTTTACATAAGCATCTACACATCTGCTTTGTTTAGGTTTTCATATAAAGTGCTAGTTGATCTTAGTACTAAGTTCAGCATTGGAGACTCCCTCCATCACATCTTACATTAAGGTCAGTTAGATTCTCCAGGTTGAAGTATAACAAACTCACTGACTTGTCTGAACAAATTCAACTCTGTGGTTATACAGATCATATATTTCTGACTATCAAACATAAATGCTGAACATTCCACAATATTAGGGTCAATAATAATAATAATATAATAATAATAATGGTCTTAAGCCAGCTTGAAGATGAATGTGAAAAAATTAAGTGTCAAACTGCATATTCTGGTGATGGCATAGTGCTCTGAATTTACAAATTTTTGTGCTAAAAATAATTTTTTTAATCATTTTTAATTTTGTTGATTTGAATACTTGCATTTTGTTGATTTACACTTGCACTGTGCCTTTCAACTCTAGAATTATTGTAAAGGTGTACTTGGATTTAATTTAAAAGTTCAGTTTGCATACAACACAGAAAAATAATTCCAATAAAATATGGTGTCTTTCAAATGAGGTATATGCTTTCTCTGTTTGACTTTTCTGCTTGTGAGTTTTTTCATCCTGGATTCTGAAGTGAGATCTTTTTGAAGGATTTATGTTACTCCATTTCTATTAGGAAGTACAGCATTAAGAAAAATAACATATTTACCCTTACAGCTGTAAAACTAATGTTCACATATACCAAACTCTACTTAATGATAGAAAATAGTATATTTATCTCTAGAAATGAGTGATGCTCTCAGTTCTACTAAGTAGAACATTCATATTAAATAAGAACATTTGTCTTCTTTGTTCATTCTGTAATATGTATTGTATTTTGATGGGTGAAATATAGGGATTTGTTTCTTCTTGCCTACTGCAAGTGCTTGACTATTGGTGAAAGCTATTTACATGAATATTTAGTCATTGCAGTTAATTATAGGAAGTAGTACTGCTTCTTCAATATCTACCTAGCAGAGCATGCAGTCTCCAGGTCAACTTTATTTAGCTTTGGAAGTACTCCAAATTTTTGGTGATTTTGTCTTTAAATTACGTTGGTTGGCCAAAAGAGTTCATTCAGGTTTTCCCATAAGGTGTTACAGAAATACTTGAATGGACTTTTGGCCAACCCAATATGTGACTTAGCCAGAATTTTAAAATAAATTGTATATGTTGATGGGAAGCTTTCTAGAGAGGTAGTAAAGCCACCCTGGGGGGAATGATTGTTAACTTGAACAGCACGACTTTGTAATATGCTTAGGAAGCAACTTAGTTTTTTTCTCCCGCTATCCATGTACATTTATTCATTGGGTCTAGTTCTTCTCCTGTCTTAGATGAAAATTCTAGATAGAGGATAGAGTCGTGACTTTTCTGGTCATTCTTAGGTTTTAAAAAGTCCTACTGTGCAGGTCATAAAATAATGTCATTTCGGTAGTGAATATTTTCAGTTAAAATCCCAAACTTCATTTACAGTTGAGGGTTCTCCCCTTGTTCAGCTCTGGTTTGTTGCCAGCAGGAAGCTGGTATTTGGAGACAGTGATCTGGTGGGCTTCTTTTTTCACCTTGGCTTCCTTCTAGACCTCTGCTTCCCAACCTAGCAGGAAGGAGGAGAGTAAATGGGAACAGGAAATTTTTACCTACTAGTGCTGTGATGGTAGATGATCAATGCTGTGTGATGCTATCCGATGTTTAAAGGTAATTCTTAAAAACAATCCTGAGTTCCTTTACAACTCCATCATCAATAAACTACTTATCTTTGGTTCCTTTGGCAAGCAAAGGCAGTTGTCCTTTTTCAGCCCCTAGAAACTCAGGCTCTGTGCTAAAGTCAGTCATGCCACCCAGTCCTTTTAGACAGGATCTAAGATGATCCTACGCTTGCTGTCTTATAGTGGCCCACAACTGTTCATGTGTATCCTTTTGTGCTGACAAAAGGAGCAGGGGATCTGCTCCTCCCTTCCCTATTTCCCTTCTAAGCTACCTCAGCCAGCCTCTCTCAGTTCATATTTCTGAATGAGTACACTGGGACCCTAAGTTACATATACCAGTGATGGGAGTATAAACTAGTGCAATCATTTCAGAGAGAAATTTGGCAACAGATAATAAAGTTCCCAGCAAATTCACTTCTGGTGATCTATTTAGGGGAATCTCTGCACATGGTATTCACTGCTGCTCTTATGTGCATTAAAGTAGAAAAAACCTAACTCCCTCAGTGAAGGAAAAGATAAAGAAATTTTGGGTTAGTCACACAATGAGTAGTGAAAATTAACTAGAGATTGGTCAATTGATTAAGTCCCAAAAGTATAATTTTGAGAGAGAAGAAAGGTGCAGAATGATAGGTATGAATGATTCCATTAAATTACATGTCTAAACACACAAAAGAAAATATATTGCTATGGGTACACATATTAAAACATGCATGGGAATAATATCTAACCATTCTGAGGATAGTGTAGAGGGAAGGGAGTTTCTGCCTATCTGTATTGTTCTACTTGAATGAATCAAAGCTAGTATAATATACTGAAGTTTTTACTAAAATTTAAGTTACATGGACCTTTGGGTCCATAGGTATTTATCATATTAAAGCCATTTATCATATGACTTAGCCAGAATTTTTAAACAAATTGTATATGTTGATGGGAAGCTTTCTAGAGAGGCGGGAAAGCCACCCTGGAGGGGATGATTGTTAAGTTGAACAAGCACGACTTTGTAATATGCTTAGGAAGCAACTTAGTTTTTTCTCCCATTATCCATTTACATTTATTCATTATAAATGTAATAAACTGAAATTTATATAATATATAATATACTGAAGTTTTTACTAAAATTTAGGTTACATGGACCTATGGGTCCATAGGTATTTATCATAATTCATTTTAAGTATCCATTTATGGTATTTCATTATAAATACTGTCATTATAAGGGCTTCCCTGTGGCTCAGCCGGTAAAGAATTTGCCTGCAATGCTGGAGACCTGGGTTTGATCCCTGGGTTGGGAAGATTCACTGGAGAAGGGAAAGGATACTCCAGTATTTTGGCCTGACAATTCCATGGACTGTATAGTCCATGGGGTCGCAAAGAGTCACACCGGAGCAACTTTCACTGTTATTATAAACATTTCATTTAAAAACTAGCAGAAGGTAATAAGAGAATGAAAGCTGACTGCCCAGGGTCCATAGCAATGGCTACATACTCTAGGTATACAACTTTAATTTTTGCTTGGACCTCCAGCAGGTACTTTAAACCTTGACAGACCCGATATGGAGCCTATTCAGACCTCCCACTGCTGCTGGGAGAGAAGGAAAAGAGTCCTGGGAATGACTTGCCGTAATCAGTTAAGACCAGGTGAGAGGTGCCACTTGACAAACCCAAGGGCTGGGAAGGGACATATGTATACTGATGGTTGACTTATGTTGATATTTGGCAGAAAACAACAAAGTTCTGTAAAAGTTATCCTTCAATTTAAAAAAATGTATTAAAAAACAAAACACATACACAAACCCCCCCCCCACACACACACACAAGTCGCTCAGTCGTGTCCGACTCTTTGCGACCCCATGGATTGTAGCCCACCAGGCTCCTTGGACCATGGGATTTTCCAGGCATGAANTTTGATTAGTGATGATCATCTTATCCTTTTATACTAGATTTAGACATATGTCTTAGTGTATAAAGACTGTCCTTATTCTTGTAATATTCTTGCAGCTAAAATTGTTATTTCCTTCTGTCTGTGTATTTTGCTTTCAGCACTTCAGGTGGCATTTGGGTCATTGTATCGAGACGATGTCTTAATAAAGCCAAGTCGAGTCATTGCCATTTTGGCAGCAGCTTGTATGCTGCAATTGGTAAGTATGCACAGTACTCAAAAAATAATCACAACACTTGTGTCTTTGTTTCAAGATATCCCTTCCAAAAACAATAATAAAACCTAGCTTTTTATAATTTTTAAAATGAATATATAAGTATTTCTTTTGTGATAAGTCATTTAAAATGTTTAACCAAAAATTTTACTACAAATGAGGGTCTTGATATTTATGTAAAATGAGTGCAGGCTGTTTCTATGTAGAGATCTTAGAATGACTATAATATGAAAAAAATATACTTGTCTAAATCCATTTATACATTTCTATGCATTAATGGGGCTTCCCTTGTGGCTCCACTGGTAAAGAATCCGCCTGCAGTGCAGGAGACCTGTTCAGTCCCTGGGTTGGGAAGATTCCCTGGTGAAGGGAAAGGCTACCAACTCTCTGGCCTGGAGAATTCCATGGGGTAGCCCATGGGGTCACATAGAGTCAGGCATGACTGAGCGACTTTCACTTCTTTCTGTGCATTAATGACTTATCTTGACTATTATGAAGCAAGTGACTTATGATTTGATTATTAATTCATATAGTTCATGGATTCGGAAAACATTAAGTGCTTACTATATAAATGTTTCCTTAGGAAATAATTATGTGTAAACCACCTAAATGTATATAATCTATTGGTAGAATGACAGGTTTGTTCATTCAACAGAAGTATATTGAGCAGTGTATCAAGCTAGGCATAGAGATCCAGAGGTAAATAGATAGCCTTATGGCACCCCACTCCAGTACTCTTGCCTGGAAAATCCCATGGACAGAGGAGCCTGGTGGGCTGCAGTCCATGGGGTGGCTAAGAGTTGGACACAACTGAGCGACTTCACTTTTACTTTTCACTTTCCTGCATTGGAGAAGGAAATGGCAACCCACTCCAGTGTTCTTGCCTGGAGAATCCCAGGAACAGGGGAGCCTGGTGGGCTGCGCTCTATGGGGTTGCAGAGTCAGACACAACTGAAGCAACTTAGCAGGCAGTAGCATGCCTTCAAGAAGCTCACAATATAATGTGTATAGAGTCGAGGAGGAAAAGTTGATATACAGGCCCAAAAAGTAAACTAAGAGCTGTCCAGTATTATAGATATGATGATAAACTTTCTGTAGCATTTAGTGGATGTGCAAAGTGGTCAGTTTAACCTGGTAGTGTCAAAGAAGGAAGTTGTGTTTGAGGTTGAGTCTTAAAAACTAAAAATGTGTTTATCTTGTGAAGTAAGAAGAGAGGGGAAGAGACAGCATTTCATGCAGAAAACTAAGACATAGAAATGAGAAAATAATGGAGCATTAGAGAATTTGAGTGGAACACAGATCTATCGTAGAATAGAAGAAGGGTTGGAGAAAAAGAGGCAGAGGCCAGATCACAAAAGTCCCTCAGTACCTTTTAAAAAGTTAACACTTTGCATAAGTGCTTTTGAAAAGTTCTAATCCGAGGAACGACAGAGTTGTATTTTAGAAAGAATGCTTGGAATCAATGTGAAGGATGAGCTGAAAGGAAAGTTGAGTATAAATCCTATTGCAGTGATCCACAGAAGGGTCTAGATGAGGGTAAAAGCGTGGAGAGGAAAACTGGATACTGGCGAGGTTAAGCTGGGATTATCCACTAGACCTGATGGCACAGATGGATTTTGAAAAGGCGGAGTCTACAGTAGCTTGCCGGAAAGTTTAAAATCCCAGTTTGAGTCAACATTTTATTTTGATCATTTTAAAAAGTTAATTTCTTTTTATGTGGCATTTTTATACTGGTTTATTTGAAATAATAATTAATAGCTTGTTAAATATCCTTGGCTGAGGTAATTTGACTTTTTAATGTTCTAATCCTTTTGATACTTATTTTCAATAATTATACCTTTTTAACTTTTAATCCTTTTTCATTTTTATTCTAAATTCACTTTCTGCATTATCTGTGTGACTTGGCTATTTAACAGTAATACTCTTGCATGTTGGATGTAGTTCAGAAAATTTGAGTAAATTCACTTTCTGCATTGTCTTTATGACTTAGCTATTTAACAGTAATACTCTTGCATAGTGAATATAGCTCAGAAATTGGAGTGAAAAATGACAGAATTCTTTCCCTATATTAAATAAAATTAGCTATTTGAAATCTTCTGTATAAACATTTTAGATTAAAATTTCAACGTAAGTTTAAAACAATATTTGTCTTAGGTGTATTTGTTAGATATTGATAGGTGTTTTAAACTTTAATAAAAACTTGCTCTTGATTCATACTGTGTACTTGCCTAGCCCATCACATAGTCATCTGACTCTGTAAAAAGGTGTTAGTTTTAAAAGAACAGATGAAACAGAATGCTGCTTAAGTTTGCAAAGGTCTCAGAGGAGAACAGCAAAGAGAGTAGCAGTTTTTGTCTTAGTCTTACTGCTTTTACCCTCTCCCTTCCATTTTTCGGTTCAAGTATTTATTTGAATACTTGCTGGATTTTTTTTTTTTTAGGAATTTTTACTGGACTTCCAAAAAAGATTTAGGCTTGCTGCACTTAATGGTTTTCTTTCTTCCTTCCTTTTTGTTTTTCCTTTTTAATATGTGAAAGCACATACACAGAACTAATTTTTCGCATATGAAATGGGCCTTTCCAGCGTTATTTATATTTGCAGGATGGTTTAATACAGCAGTGTGGTGAGACGATGAAGGAGACAATCAATGTGAAAACTGTGTGTGGCTATTACACGTCCGCAGGGACCTATGGACTAGATTCTGTAAAGAGGAAGTGAGTGGCCTTGCTTGTGTTCCCTCTCATTCCACTTTCGGGAATTTGACTGCTTTGGTTTCTTAAGAGAATGTATAGCTGTTTTTTTTTAAAAAAAAAAAAAAGGGAAAAAAAGAATAGAATTTGCTATAAAAGGTTCCTTTTTATATTTGGACTAATTAGTAAATTCTTCAAAAGTGTGGTCTCTGTGACTGTGGGTGGATTATACATGCTTATAAAAACTATTTTAATCTAAACATTCTATTAAATGTTTTAAAGTGGTAGGCATGATAGCCACTACAGTCGTCCCTCACTATCCGCAGGGGATTAGTTCCAGGAACTGGGTGGATACCAGAATCTGCGGTTGCTCACCTCCCTTATTTAATGGTGTAGTATTTTCAAATAACCTTCCTTCTGTATTATAATACCAGTGTAAAGGCTATGTAAATAGATATAAATCCACTGTAAATGCTATGTAAATAGTTGCTGTCTTGCAACAAATTTAAGTTTTGCTTGCTGGAACATTCTGAAGTTATTATTTTTTTCTCCAATATTTTCAATTCTCGGTTGGTTGAATCCACGGATACAGAACCTGCGGATACCGAGGGCTGACTGTATATCATTGCAACTACTGGCAGTGGTTTTAAGTCTTGAGAATTGCAGTACCCATTTTCAAATTATAAAGAAGGTAACAGAAGTATGTAAGGCCCTTCATAAACCATTTAACACAAACTTGAAAATGAAGTTTTTTCAATTAGAAAGGCTCTTATTAATATTAAGGGAATATTCCCTTACTAACTGCTGACAAAAAACAGTACTAAATTTCCAGTTGTTAAATTAAAATATTTGAGCATGTCCTAGCAAGATTAATATTCTGTTTTTACTTCAACTGTATGTCCTACTTAATAAATCATAAATATATAATATGTAATGAAATAAGTCCATGTTTTAATTTCAGGTGCCTTGAATGGCTTCTAAACAATTTGATGACTCACCAGAATGTTGAACTTTTTAAAGAACTCAGGTATTTGAATTTTAAATAGCTTCATAGTTATCCAAAAGACTGTTCTTCATTTGTTAAAAGTATGTAAGACATTTTTGTATAAAACAAAAATATATTATGAAAAATTGAACTTAATGAAATGTATCTAAGTTTCTTTCCTTTGTTGCAAATGATACAATGCATTTTTTTGATACAGTGCATATAATGTCTACTGTTTTAATCAATTTTAATGGAAAAATTCATTGCTGCTATAAAACTATAGAAAGTCTCTAGGGTTACCTCACTTTTGCTGGACTCTTAAAAGAATCTAAAGATTTATTTTAAAAACTACCATCTCTTATTATCCAGAAATTACATTTGAGAAAATTGTCTTGAACTTGTTACTAAGACTGATGAAATTAAATTCACAGTTAAAGTGTTCTTTGATTTGGTTTGCTTGTTCTTCCTTCCTCCCTTCAAGTAATTTCTGAATGACTGCTATGTGTAAAGGTATCTGTTAAGGGCTTTGAAGGAGGTAGAGGTGATTATGTCATGGTCTCTGCTCTCTCTGAACTTACTTGTAATAATGGAGCTAACATATCTGCTGTGAGTCTGAGAAATTCAGAGTGGGAATGAACTTTTAAAGGCCAGAAACTATAATCACTTTCAGGATTGCAGTACCTTGACAGTGGTGCTTCTGAAACAGGGGTACACATGTCCCTGGGAGTGTATAGCATTCTGATGGAAATGTACAAAACCAGAGGCTTAACAGTGGCTTACTGGTTTTGCAATTTTGCTGACGTTTTGAGGGGAGAAGGGTAGGGAGGAGTAAGAGAGAAGTAATCATTTTTATGTTTAAATACATCGTGGAAAAGAGAGAATTCAAGTTTCTTTGGGCTTATAAATACAAAAATTAATAGAAATGTTATTTTTATGGCTAGCCTTCTCCTAGATTCCTGGGTCCTTTCCTTTCATCTGCCCTTAAGAGATACTTTGATAGAAAGATTTGAGAAGTATTGTATTCTACCAGAAAATCATCACCTAATGATATCAAGGCATAAAGTTATTAGCAACAGTTTTTCTCTTCTATAATTTTCATTGAGCTTTTTTCAAAAGGAAAATAAATCATAGTGGTCATCTTAAAAATTCAGATGCTCTTCTGGCTTGTTGAGGGTAGTGGTGGGGGGAGGGAAAAAAGAAAGTAATATTATTTCCATTCTAAATTTACACTAACACTTATTTCTTGATATTACTCCCTTAATAAAATAAAAACTTTTATGACTAGGCAATTCTCTTAAGCCTAGAGGTAAAAGGTTACTTTGAAGATATATCTTCTTCAGTGAATTTTGACAGAATATTTTTTAATTGAATGAAAGGGAAAGGCAAAAGAAAGGGAAGGCTGCTAGTTTAGAGAGCATGCTAAAACTTATCTTATTAGGACTTTGTTTTACCTTGATTAATCAGTGGAGCAAGCTCTTTATTTCCTCAGCAGTACAAGAAAAATCGTTTTGCAGCGTATATACAGTCTGAATTATAAGTATCCTTACATTCAAATAGATTGTTTTTGTCTAAGATTCTTTGTCTTGGGCAAAAAGACTGATGTAGTTTTTTAATTCTGTGTTTTCTTTTGATAAAAAAGACTTTTAAAAACGTTTCAGTTCCACCACGGTCTTTAACTTTTGTATAAAGAGAGGCTCACTACTTCTGTTTTATCTTTTCTAGTATAAATGTCATGAAACAACTCATTGGTTCATCTAACTTGTTTGTGATGCAAGTGGAGATGGATGTATACACAGCCCTTAAAAAGGTATTTCTGTAATATGAAATGTGTAAAGATAGCCACTCAGCATTGCTTATAGTAGTAAAAAACTGAAAATAGCTAGTGTCCAGTGGTGAGAGAGTGATTATACATGCAAGAAAAGGAAAAGGACGTGTGCCAGAATGCTAAGTCTTTAGGCTTAGGGAATTGGTATCATGAGTAATTTTATTTGTATTCTGTATACTTTTCTAGGAATACATTTCTGTTTTTTCCAAGGTTTTTTTCCCCAGTAAATAACATGTTATGTACATGATCAGAAATGTTAAATATTTTATGTGGTTTTCAGAAATGTTTTCAGAATTGAGCTTTAGTTGAATTAATAACTTCATAATGAATTTTTCACAAATTTTTCTAAAGAATGTTGAGATTCTTTTAAAGGTCTTTTGTACTTCAGACATATGTCTCACTTCATCCTTTTGTAAGGTTTCAACATTTTTAGTATAATTTTGTTTTCACAACTCGGAAGAGACAAATGAGCTGTTACTTTTGTTCTGTAGATGGTAACACTTAAAATTCTTACAATTACTACATGGTAGACGTGAGGCAGAACCCAGGTCTGTGAGTTCTAGTCTGTTGCTTTCCCCACTGTGTGATTTTGCTGTTAGCCTTTTGTCCTTAGCACCACGTTTACATTAACATGGTCATGAAACCTGGAGATGAGTCAACTTCTGGGTGAGATTCTGTTACTGTTTTTCCTCAAAGAAGTTTAGTAAATGTGGTAACCTGTCATTAAAGGAAAGTAGACAGCCCATTTCTATCTCTGAGCCACTGGTAGCATTCATTCTTTCTCATAAGTATTGAATGTTTACTATGTGCTAGGTAGGCACTGCTCTAAGTATCTTACCCATATTAATTCTAATGTCCTGTGAGGTTGACATATTATCATGCTCATCTGGCAGATGAAGAAATTAAAGCGCAGAGAAATTAGGTAATTTCTCTATTAATTGACAGGGTCAGGATTTAAAAATTCATGTTCTTCATTACATACTATCTCAACAACAGTTAGACAATGAGAAACTCCTTTTTCCCATATTTAATTTCTTTTATAATCTCACATAGTATTAGTGAAACTTAATTGTTAATTGAGTTAAATAAATTAGTATAGTTTATATATTGTATATATGTATTGTATCTACACTCTATAATATAATATAGAATATTTTATATGTATCTGTGTACACACACATGTAGAACATTTACCTTTTTAATACTAAAACTATAGTGCATTTGAAACCATAAGTATTTTTCAGGTATTAGTTTATTCCTTATATGCTCATCTAGTTTTTATCTTTGGACCACGATTAATGCCATGATGAATTTAAGGCTTATGAGCATATCATGTAATAGTTGTACTTCTTTCAGTTGGTTATAAAATGGAAATTAAAGTTTTAGATACTGTGTTTTAAGAAAGCAGTTTGAAAATGTGAACTCAAAATGATGAAGTTTTATGGGGTTTTTTTCTTATTTTTTTTATCTAGTGGATGTTCCTTCAACTTGTGCCTTCTTGGAACGGATCTTTAAAACAGCTTTTGACTGAAACAGATGTCTGGTTTTCTAATAGGAAAAAAGGTGTGATTAAAATTGTTATTCTGAACTTTTTTTTAAATTGAAATTTAATTAAAATTGAACCCTGATTTTTTGATAAACAGAATTTTAGAGCTGGAGAGGATGTTGGGAATGATCTAACTCAATCCCTTATTTATACTGAAAAAATTCAGGTTGGATAAAAAAGATTACAGAAAAAAAATTTTTATGGCCATTAGGAGCAAAAAAGTAGATAAAAATCACAGTCCTTAGTTCATGATTTTCTTAGTTCACTATCATTTTTTACCTATGCATAACTACCTTTTTCTTTAAATAAAAATACTACTGTATTGAACCTCAATGAACTAATCAAGTACTAGAACATTAATAATTCAGTCTATTCACGTGCTTCTTTCCTGTTGTGTCACTTCAGCTTTCGCCAGCCACTGTCTTCAGTTTTGTGTTTATTTTCCCCTTGCTTTTAAAAAATAATGTTATGGCATTCTATACATGTCTTAACATGAATGCATAACATAGTGATATGCTGGTAAGGTGGCTTTCTGAAAAAATAATCACTTATTTGATAGCATTAAAAAAGAATTTTAATGATAAATTTTCTTAGTGTATGACTAATTTCAGGCTAACATGATACTACTGAATGTGGAGTTGGAAAGAAATGCATGCCATCAGCTCCTGTGAGCCAGTGCAAGCCAGATTCAGCTTACTCTTGGACAACATATCATCCTGTTTTTTGTCATTATTGAACTATTTCATACTGTGGTATTGATTTTCATTTCCTTGAAAACTAAAGAGATTGAACAGCTCTTTGTGTGTTTATCAGCATATGTTTCTTCTGTGAAATGTCTGTTCAGGTCTTTTTCCTATTTTAGTATTTTAATTGTCTTTTCTTACTGATTTATGGCCATTCTTTTTATATTCTTCATAACCAATTCTTTGTCACAAATATGTGTTGCATTTATATTTTAGTTTGGATTGTTTTTTAACCTTTTTAAAGGTGTACTGATGAATAGAGGCTCTTATGTTAAAATTCAGCACGCTCTTTTAGTCCTATTTAAATAAATTTTCTAGAATTATGTAGTAAGATTTACTAGCTAATTGTTTTTCCTTGAAGCTCATGAACCATAGCAATAAAATCTAACTTGATTTGCTTCAAGAATAAAACACTAAATTTCTGTCTTAAGTTATACTTTGTGGAAGTTAAAGAGGGATTTAAGAAATTGTAAAGGAAAAAAGTTGAGAAAATTTAAGTTAAAAAAACAAATAAAAGCTGGAAAAGATAAAGAAGGTGAAACAGTAAAAAGACAAAGAGGGTCAATAGAAACGGTAGATGTTAGGTAAATTTTGACATAAATGTATGCTCACTTGAGCTCTGATTAGATTAATTGCAACAGTCCATCAAGAGAGAAATCACTTTGTAGCCTAAGTGGCAGAAACTAGAATAGGAAACTGGTGGTCTCTGCCTTCTGGTTTTCCCACTCTAGGCGCTCTGTCCCAGCCTCAGTAGTATAAAAGTATACAGTGTAAGAAAACTTTTCAGGGAAACATTTACTGCATAAGGCAGAATGTATATCTGATGCCCTTGTTTTTCAGAGGACTTCAGAAGTTTATTTCAAACAGTTTTTAAACTATAAAAGTGACAGATACCTAGAAAATAAGACCAAAAAGATCACTTGTAGTCCCCTTACCCACTATATTTTAGTATATTCCTGTTTGTTGTTGTTAGTCACTCAGTCGTGTCCGACTCTTGTGACGCTATGTATTGTAGCCCACCAGGATCTTCTGTCCATGGGATTCTCCAGGCAAGAATAGTGTGTTGCCATTTGCTTCTCCAGGGATCTTCTTGACCCAGAGATTGAGTCCGGGTCTCCCTCATTGCAGGCAAATTCTTTATCCTCTGAGCCACCAGGAAAGCCCAGGGGAAGCCCAATATTCCTCTTAGGTTATCTTAATTCTTTGTCTTTTCAGATATACATCAGGACCAAGAGAACAATAAAAATTTAGAAAATTTTCTGCGTAGTTTTACTTAAGGATTGCTTCTTTTATTTCCTATCATAGCAACAAGGCTGAGTCCACTGCTGTGGGTTTACCTTGTAACAGAAAACAGGCTAAGGATTATGTGCAAGTCCATGCTTCATAGCAGCAGACCTTTCCTCACTCATGAGAGCATATTGGAATGCAGCTGAGAGTATATTTGGAAATAAGCTTAAATCCTCCCTAGAAGAAAAAAAATCCATAACTTTGAATTATTTTAACAATAAATACTACCCTTGTGTTGCAGATTCACAGCTACAATGTCTTTGTATCTTATTTTGTATTATAGTACAGAATTAAGGTTTTAAGTAATGTTCATTGCTTGTAACTAAAGTGTAAATTAGAAAGCCGAGAAATATTCCGGGTCCTCTGTGTCTTATGAAGACCCTTGAATGAGGCATTTGGGCTCAAGTTCCACTGAAGTGTTCCGTCCCTGGGAAAAGGGATTCTGGAAAGATCCCATACCCTCGACCACCATTCTCAAGCCTTCCTTTCCCACTTTACTGGGCTACGTGCTGTAAGCTCCAATCCTCAGAAAGGCATCAATTGAATTCCCAGCCTGAGGGTCTAATTAGGACCCTGGGGCTTTTTTTCTAAATCTCCCCAAGTTTGAATAGATAAATTAATAAATTTTGAAAAGAATGGCTATTTAGTTTAAGCTTTTTTGTTTGGTTTTGTTTTGTAGATTTTGAAGGTATGACCTTCCTTGAAACTGAGCAAGGAAAACCATTTGTGTCAGTATTCAGACATTTAAGGTTACAGTATATTATCAGTGATTTGGCCTCCGCAAGAATTATTGAACAAGATTCTCTAGTACCTTCAGGTAATAACAGGATAAAATTGTGATTTTAAGTAAAATCTTTCTGATTGTAATAGTAATATATATCTCATAGAAAAATAATAATGAAGAAAATAGAAGTTATCCTTAATTCCAGTAAGGATTTTTATACCAAGCAGAATCATACCATGTAGATAATTTTCTGTGTTCATATTATATATTATGAGTATCTTCCCATATCTTTAAATACTCTTCAGAACATTTAAGTGGCTGTATAGTATTCTATAATGTAGGTGTTCTTTAATTTGCTTTACCAGTACACTATTTTGGACTAGACTTTGACTTTCAAAGTGTTATTTAAAGGTCAACTTCTTTTTCTATTAATACTCCTTAAATTTGCTGTTTTCTTTTTCCTATCCTAGTCTTAAACTTTGTCAAAGCAAATGTAATATCTTTGCTAGTTATGATTTAAAATTTGTGAAACAGTTACTGTTTTAATTTTCTAAGTATCTAGTGCATGTGTAGGATTAAATTTAGTACTATATTCACATTTAAGAAATAGAAAGTAGCATTTGAAGATTTACTTGTAAATTTGTATAGATTTATCTGAAAATTATAATTTTTTGACACCTTAGTTTTTAACATAATTGTGTTTATAGATTTAAATTGTTGTTGAAGTCTGTACATTTATTTATAAAGCTATTCAATGGAAAACAAACTGAGAGTTAACATTTCTGGTAAAGTAATGCATTTTTTAATAAAATCACTCTAGGCAGGTTTATAGGCAGTGCTTTTTTGTTAATTTTGTATAATTCATTTGTATTATATTTGTGTGGATTGTGGGTCTGAGATTTGTTTGCTCAGTCACCATTTCATTTGAAGATCATTTTCCCCTTTAGTATAGCACCTTTATACTAGTTTTAGTATATATTATACACCAGACACTAGCAGTGTGTGATGTTAGATGCCAGGGCTTATTATATACTCCCACTCTAATCATCCTTCTTTTAAGGCTCTCTCAAATTTTTAAAGAGTTTAAAAAATAAATTCCATTTTAAAGTAGTTTAATTTAGGTGTGTCTGTGATGCAAGGGGATAAGCTTTATATTTTTGGAATGTAAGATGGGCATAAATATTTCTAGTCTGAAATATTTTGCTTTAATATAAAATTGAAAAGAATTTAGATCCCAAATTTCTGACCAGATTTCATCCATGATTTTTTCTGACTTAAAATTACAATAGAGGGCACTTTTTTTCATTTTAAAATATAAATGGACAAAGAGTTTTTCCTGTATATCCAAATAAATTATCATTTCAAAAGCAGGGTATAAATAAAATTAAATCCCTTGCTGTTTGTGAGAGGGCAGAAAGTGGCCACATAGCTCACATCTTCAAGATACCTTGGTATATGCTCTCAATAGGAATGTATCCTAGATTTGAAATAAGTGAAAATAGTTTCAATTATTTAGCTAAAATTCGCTGATCATTTTTCAGAAATAGTGCCAAATGTATTAACATTATTCAGAGTTATATGTTCAGTAATCTGGGAAATTTTAATATATACATTTTTTATTATCTTTAGGTCAGAATTAAATTCAAATGGAGATTAAATGAGAAAAAAATTAAAATTTTAATAGAAAGTGAAGTCGCTCAGTCGTGTCCGACTCTTTGCCACCCCACGGACTGACTATAAACTACCAGGCTCCTCCGTCCATGGGATTTTCCAGGCAAGAATATTGGAGTGGGTTGCCATTTCCTTCTCCAGGAGATCTTCCCGATCCAGGGATTGAACCTGGATCTCCCGCATTGTAGGCAGATGCTTTACTGTCTGAGCCACCTGTTAATTCCAAATTAAATCCAGACTTTGTGTAGAAACATTGTAGTATTTTAGGATTTAACTGTTGAGTGCAGTTGAATTCCATTATTTCATAGAATTAGATTTGTTGTGCTCAGTTGTGTGTTGACTCTTTGTGACAACATGGACTGCAGCACACCAGGATTCCCTGTCCTTCACCATCTCCTGGAATTTATTCAAATTCATGTCCATTGAGTTGGTGATGCTATCTAACCATCTCATCCTCTGCCACCCCCTTCCCCTTTTGCCTTCAATCTTTCCCAGCATCAGGATCTTCCAGTGAGTAGACTCCTTGCATCAGCTGGCCAAAGTATTGCAGCTTCAGCATCAGTCCTTCTAATGAGTATTCAGGGTTGATTTCCTTTAGGACTGACTGGTTTGATCTCCTTGCAGTCCAAGGGACTCTCAGGAGTCTTTTCTAGTACCACAGTTTGAAAGCATCAGTTCTTTGGTGCTCAGCCTTTTTTGTGGTCCAGCTCTCATGAATTAGATTTACCTTAGGTGAGGTCATTAAGTCTGTTTTGTTCTGTACTCTCATTGTCATGCTTCCCTCCCCATTGATATCTCTGACCTATCTTGTTACCATCTCACCCAGACCTTTCTCTTTATGTCTTCTCCTATATTCCCTCCATTTTATTTAGCTCTCTCAGAAGAGAGTATTTTCCCTCTGTGGAGGACTTTCTCTTAACACATCCTACTAATAAAGGGTTAGGAGGCCAGATAGTCATTGGCCCAGCCACCTCAGTGCCCCTTCTAAATCCTTGTTGCATATGATCCAGCTCATACTCTCTTCTTTCTCTTCTGACCCCCCCGTCTTTTCTTTCACATTCATTTAAGACCTGGACACTTGATTTCTGTCTGCTTCTCCACCCTTCTTCGGTAATATAATGTGTCCATGTTATCATTACTGTTTACTAGCCTCTGAGTAATTTGACCTTAACTCCTGTAACATTTATCTGCTAATCATTAAGCACTTGCTACATTTGAATCTTTTTGTAACCCAGAATTTCTCAGCATCAGAAATCTAGTAGTTAGCAGGCTATAAATAACTTTCTAGATGGTTCATAGTCTCATTCCTCTAACACTGTTATTTGATTTCCAGTCCATTTTAAACTCCATTTTCTGCCGGTCTTTCAGGCCTCCTTTTTTCTTCCTTTCAGACCTGGATTTCATGTTAGATCATCTGAACCACTCTCTCTCACAGTTGCCTTCAACTTTCTGTCCTACTTCACAAAATTCTAAAACTAAACTAAACCTTCTTTGTTCTAACACCCTCTACTTTGTGCTGAGTACTGCTCCAGAGCATTCTATAACTTCCGTATTGGTGCCACTGCAAACTCGTATTTCATTGCTAAGCTTGTACCTTGCAACTCCTTATATCACTTTTACTTGGTCACTGTTTTTAATTTGCTTCAGCAGTTGTTTATCAAACCTCTGCCCTTCTGTTCAAACTTCTTCTCCAGTCACCTCACTGTCAGTGAGTGGTGGTGGTTTAGTCGCTAAGTTATGTCCAACTCTTGCGATCCTGTGCACTGTAGCCTGCCAGGCTCTTTTGTCCATAGGATTCTCCAGGCAAGAATACTGGAGTGAGTTGCTATTTCCTTCTCCAGGGGATCTTGCCTACCTAGGAATCAAGCCTGTGTCTCCTGCATTGCAGGCAGATTCTTTACTGACTGAGTTACG
The DNA here is from genome assembly GCA_006410615.1 of Neotragus moschatus. Lineage (NCBI taxonomy): Eukaryota > Metazoa > Chordata > Mammalia > Artiodactyla > Bovidae > Neotragus > Neotragus moschatus. The sequence continues at coordinate 588,240 of SJYA01001624.1, forward strand.
AGGAGAAGCCCATGGGAACTCTGTTGTTTTTTATATAAATTCAAGGTAATCAGGCAAAGATTTATTCAGATTTCTGGTTTACTCACCTCTCCTTCCTGTCCTGTCCCAGATGTTGAGGTGCTCCCTTTCTATTCAGGCCAACTTCCTACTGTGTTCATAATCCTATAATTTTATGCTATCATTTAATAATCTGTATCTTCAGCCCCTCCTGTTCTCCTTCAGCTTATAAATATGGTCAAACCTCTTATTAACAAAACAAAACAAATCCCCCCACTAGCATCTGGACCCTGAGTCCCCTCCATGGTAACTATTCCTCTGCCTTAAAATCACCTTCTTCAGAGTAGTCTATAGTTGCTGTCTCTGTCTTCTTACGTTTCAGACTTTTCTCAACTGACTACAGTCTGTCTTTTGCCTGCATTATTTTATTGAAACTTTCTAGCAAAAGTTAGGATTGTCCTGTTTTTAAAATATAGTGATCTTATGTTAGTCCTATTTTAACTTCCCTAGCATTTTATATCATGGTTTGTTAGTTTTTCCTTTCAATTCTGTACAGTACTAACTTAGTTTAGAAATACTATACTCTTCTGATTCTTTCTCTGTCCCTCTGACCATTCATTTTTTTGTGTAAGCTTCTCTTACTCTGCCTACCTCTTAATCTCCTAAGTATGCCCTTGGCTCATTGATCTTTCATTCTACATAGTGTCCCCGAATGATTTCCTTCATTCCTATGATTTATTGAAAGAATACAGTTCTGACTTCTTCCCTGAGTTTCATACTTAGATATCCAACTGATAGCTTGCCATCTATCAATTGCTTCAGTTCATCTATTCAAAAGAATACTTAATCTTTCCCCTCCAGTCCTAGTCCCTGCATTTTTTTTCTTCCTATATTTGCTTGTCAGTCATCAACATTAATAACCTGCCCAGCCTCACAAAAATGGCAGAATCCTGGAAGTCATCCTATTCCTCCTCAAACTCTTTTCTTCCACATCCATTCACCATGTCCTGTATTTTTTTCCTTAGATAATTCTCAGACCTTTTTTTTTTTTTTTTTTTAACCTGCTACCACTTCCTTGTTAAGGCATCATTACCTCTTGCTGGGTTATTCTTGTACAGAATACATCTGTGGCCCTCTTGGGCCATATGTTTTTCATCTTTTTCTCTTAGGTACTTGATAGGTGGTAGGCACTCAGTTTGTGTGAACTAAAATTGTGTCCTAAAACATACTAATTTACATATGGCCTAATACTGCATTTACTGTATCAAATAAGTTTAGATTCTAATTCCTAACCTAAGAACTATAAAGGGGAGAAGAAAAAGTAAATGTGTAAATTCTTCAGTGTCCCAGTAATATGCCAGATTATGCATTTAATGTCTATTATGTAACATAATCTTTAAAATTATCAAGGTAATTGTTCCCATTTTATACATGAAGTATGACTACCCTGTCACACAGCTAGTTAGAAGCAGAGCTCAAATGCCACCCTAAGTCTTTCCTGTTCTAAAGTTCCCCCCGCCCCTGCCACTTTCTTTTTTAAACTGCATCTTGTTGTGTGTGTTAGTCGCTTAGCCTAAGTAAGCATGTGTTGGACTCTTTGTGACCTCATGGACTCTTTGTTTCCTGTCAGGCTCTTCTGTCCATAGAATTCTGCAGGCAAGAATACTGGAGTGGGTTGCCTTTCCTTCTGTAGGAGATCTTCCTGACCCAGGGGTTGAACCCAGGTCTCCTGCATTTCAGGCAGATTCTTTACCATCTGAGCTATAGGGAAGTCCCCAACTGCAACTTACTAGTTACTCAGAAGAATTCTACTATGTTTAGTCTCTTTAAAATTGTATATCCAATTGTATAAACTTAAGCAGTAATTTTGAATCACCCTTCTTTCAAGTATGTTTAATTTGGCTCTTGATAACAAGGTGGTGAAATAGATTTATTCCCTTACGGGTATCCTTGTAACTTTTTAATGTCAAGAATTACTGTTGAGGGTATAATGGGGAAACTTTTAATATTTTTGTAAGGTAGAGATGATAATGTTAAAGTATGAATTTTATGAAAATAAGTTGCTTAAAATGGAAAGATATAATACAGAAATTCAAATAATTAGTTTTATTGAAAAATACTGTACTCAGTAAGTTAAATTGTCATCTTTTGGAACTAGATTTTTAGATTATTATATAAGAAGATCTTTGAGCTAAACTACTCCATTTTTATACTAATATACCTAAATGCTCTGTATAAGATATTCTTACTTATCCAGATAGGAATTTTTATTATGTAGACTTTTTTCCTTCACCTTCATGATCTAATTCCGACAGCATGCTTCATATAACAGTTCAACCTATAGGCTGTTTTTTGCTATAAGCTTTATGGTTGTGAGTAGATTTTTGTATGTAATATTTACCTGAATATTAGTTCAGTTCAGTCGCTCAATGTGTTTGACTCCTTGCAACCCCGTGGACTGTAGCATGCCAGGCTTCCTTGTCCATCACCAACTTCTGGAGCCTACTCAAACTCATGTCCATCGCATCGGTGATGCCATCCAACTATCTCATCCTCTGTCATCCCCTTCTTCTCCCACCTTCAATCTTTCCCAGCATCAGGATCTTTTCAGATGAGTCAGTTCTTCGCATCAGGTGGCCAGAGTGTTAGAGTTTCAGCTTTAGCATCAGTCGTTCCATATTCATTCAGGACTGATTGAAGACTGATTTCCTTTAGGATGGACTAGTTGGATCTCCTTGCTGACCACGGGACTCTCAAGAATCTCAAGACTCTTTTCTCCAACACCACAGTTCAAAAGCATCAATTCTTCTGTGCTCAGCTTTTTTATAGTCCAACTCTCACATCCATACATGACTACTGGAAAAACCATAGCTTTGAATAGACAGACCTTTGTTGGCTAAGTAATGTCTCTGCTTTTTAATATGCTGTCTAAGTTGGTCATAGCTTTTCTTCCAAGGACCAAGTATCTTTTAAGTTAATGGCTGCAGTCACCATCTACAGTGATTTTGGAACCCCCCAAAATAAGTCTGACACTGTTGCCATTGTTTCCCCATCTATTTCCCATGAAGTGATGGGACCAGAGCCATGATCTTAGTTTTCTGAATGTTGAGCTTTAAGCCATCTTTTTCACTCTCCTCTTTCACTTTCATCAAGAAGCTCTTTAATTCTTTGATTTCTGCCATAAGGGTGGTGTCATCTGCATATCTGAAGTGACTGATACTTCTCTCAGCAATCTTGATTCCAGCTTGTGCTTCATCCAGCCTGGCATTTCTCATGATGTAGTCTGCATATACGTTAAATAAGCAGGATGACAATATACAGCCTGGTGTACTCCTTTTCCTATTTGGAACCAGTCAGTTGTTCCATGTCCGGTGCTAACTGTTGCTTCTTAACCTGCATACAGATTTCTCAGGAAATACCTGAATATACACTTCTTCATTTAAGCAATAAAATACTAGGCAAACTAGGAGTGTATCTTAACTTTTTGTTTGTTTTTTAAAGTTTTGCAAATCTGAGACGTTTAGATTTTCAAATAGTTTGCTTTTGGAGATCTCTTTCCCCATATCCTTTGTATAAAACAAGAGAAATTATCTAAATAAATTCATTCTGACTTACATTTTCTATTAGAAAAGTACTTTGTTTACATTTAAGACTGTTATCAATTTCATCTGCAACTGCTGATCTATAGTGCTATCCAGTGCCACCTTGATAGGCCCATTTTGAGTTTGTTTTGGACTTTGGTCCGATAAAGTTTAAAATACATGGTTGAACTCGTTTTCACTAAGTGGAAGTTTTCTGAAGCCACTTTTTCAGAATCTTTCCACTGAACACTAACTGCCGAAAAGGATTCTGGCAAACTACCTTTTGGAGATATGTCTGCATATAATCATATTGAAAGCTCTACATAAACGAAATTGTTTCACTTTTCATCCTATGTTTTTCAGTCTTATTTTTTTAGGGATTTCTCATTATGTATCAGTTGTCCAGCACTGCATTCGAACGAGTGGTTCTGCTGACTTATTTGAGGCTGATGCTATTGGATGAACTATCAGTGACTGAAAAGATTTCTAGTTTGACTTTTTACTTTCAGATTAAGGCAAGAAAGGAGGGACAAAAATATCTACACACATTTTTAACTTGTTAAAAATGCTTTTAGAAATTCCATGGCACAACCAAAAAAAAAAAATGTTTTTTAGTTTTAAAGGAGATTATTCAAAGTTGTTGAAACTAAGTTTTAAATTATTTTCATGGGATATAGCTTATATGATATTTGTGAATGTGAATGTATAACCTTTTCATTCCATTTTTATAAGTGAATCATGAAAAGCCGTATTCTGTCTCTAAATCAGTGAATTTCGAACTATAGGCATAACCTGAAGGCAGTGGCACCCCACTCCAGTACTCTTGCCTGGAAAATCCCATGGATGGAGGAGCCTGGCGGGCTGCAGTCCATGGGATCGTGAAGAGTCAGACACAACTGAGCAACTTCTCTTTCACTTTTCACTTTCATGCACTGGAGAAGGAAATGGCAACCCACTCCATTGTTCTTGCCTATAGAATCCTAGGGGCGTGGAAGCCTGGTGGGCTGAAGTCTATGGGGTTGCCCAAAGTCAGACACAACTGAAGTGACTTAGCAGTAGTGAGTTGAGAAATCATTTTAATGGGAAGGGATCAACTGTATTTTAAAAAAATAAAATACAGTAAAACTTAAAATTCCAAATACATTGCAAGTAAGATTGAATATTTTTGTAGATATACTGAGTCACATAAGCTTTGCTGTTAGTCTTCACCTACTAAAGATGAATTTAGCAGTTATTCTTTATAATAGCAACAATATTATTTTGAGGAAAGAAACACTCAAAAGTATATTTATGGAGGATTTTAAGAAAGGACACTAATAAATTAGTGCAAATCATCTGGATACCTTTACTAGGTAGAGAATTATGAGGTGAAAATCCATATTTTAATTGCACTAGGGTTTTCCCCCTGCCTTTTGGTAGAGATAGACAAATCACTTAACTTAAAAATTAGAAAAACTGTACTTTTAGTTGGGAATAAATAAGAACAAAAAATAAATGTGGTGCTNTTGTTCTTGCCTATAGAATCCTAGGGGCGTGGAAGCCTGGTGGGCTGAAGTCTATGGGGTTGCCCAAAGTCAGACACAACTGAAGTGACTTAGCAGTAGTGAGTTGAGAAATCATTTTAATGGGAAGGGATCAACTGTATTTTAAAAAAATAAAATACAGTAAAACTTAAAATTCCAAATACATTGCAAGTAAGATTGAATATTTTTGTAGATATACTGAGTCACATAAGCTTTGCTGTTAGTCTTCACCTACTAAAGATGAATTTAGCAGTTATTCTTTATAATAGCAACAATATTATTTTGAGGAAAGAAACACTCAAAAGTATATTTATGGAGGATTTTAAGAAAGGACACTAATAAATTAGTGCAAATCATCTGGATACCTTTACTAGGTAGAGAATTATGAGGTGAAAATCCATATTTTAATTGCACTAGGGTTTTCCCCCTGCCTTTTGGTAGAGATAGACAAATCACTTAACTTAAAAATTAGAAAAACTGTACTTTTAGTTGGGAATAAATAAGAACAAAAAATAAATGTGGTGCTAAGCCAGTTCTACTTAGGATATTATTAAGTCCATGTTTTTATGTAAAATAATTAAAATCTCAGCTTCCAAAGTCTCATTTTGTAGAAAAATTAATGCTTATTACTAAAGGAAAACAGCTATTGCATTTACAGTAATTTTAATTATAATAGTTATCTAAACCTAAGGTGTCAGAATTATTTATTGAGTGTGCTTGCTTGATTCATCTAATAATTTAGAAATGGTTTACTTCTCATTATTTAGTTGCTTTTAGATAATTCAGTACACGAACATTCCATTATTCAGTTTTCTATTAAAGCTTTTGTAAACACTGAAAATACTACTTTTGGTATGTTTCTCACATGAAAATTAGTATGAGCTATAAAAAGAAAACCATTAAATGTAAGAATATACTCTTAACTAAAGATTTAAATATATGTGATTAAAGTAGAGTCTGTCCAAAGGTGAAGGAAGATAACATTTACCATCTGGAGGCCATCAATTCAGTTCAGTTCAGTCATTCAGTTGTGTCTGACTCTGCAACGCCATGAATTGCAGCACGTGAGGCCTCCCTCTCCATCACCAACTCCCAGAGTTCACTCAGACTCATGTCCATCGAGTTGGTGATGCCATCCAACCATCTCATCCTCTGTTGTCCCCTTCTCCTCCTGGCCCCAATCCCTCCCAGCATCTCCTTGCAGTTCAAGGGACTCTCAAGAGTCTTCTCCAGCACCACAGTCCAAANTCTTTACCTTCCTTCAGGTAAGCGATGAGGGCGGAGGTACAGAACGGATATCAGAGTTGGTTGTATTCAATACTTCTGGATCCAAGCCTATTTAATTTAAACTTACGCCCATGTTGCTTGTAGATATTGGGCTTTGGCATAGGGTTTGATCATAAAACACTTCCACAGGCCATCAGCTGCCATCATTTGAGTTTCAGCCATCTCCAGAAATATTTGATGTATAAGTACACCAGAGAATGGGAGTTGCAGTAAAATCTAATGTTATCTATATAGCAAAAAGCTTTGCTACTCTAATCTTCCTCTCAGAGATCAAGACGTGGCCTTGCTCTGGTTGTTTATAAAGGATCAAGAGAGCCTCCATTTCCCAGTGCTTCAGCTTAGGGAAATCTGCTGGAGGAACCAAGTCTTCCCGTGAAATGAGGGATCATAGCAGAGGATGGAAATAAAGATAGAGGGGAGAAGAGCCCCACAGGACCCCCATAAAGCCTCCTTTGGGCGCCAGCTTGTATTTTGGTCTTCCCAGCTTCTGCTGCCATGCATACCTCCATTCGATCAGTAAGCCTTTTACTGATCACCTAGGGCTAAGGATACAGGGAACAAAATAAAGATCCTTGCCCTTATTGTTGCTGACGCTCAAGTAAGGAAACAGACAAGTGAATAAGTAAACAACAGAATGACTGTTTGCGATAGGAGGGAACAGAGATAGAGTGAGGTAGTTTTAAATAGGTGTCAGGCAAGCTGAACCTAAAGGAGATAAGGAAGTAAGCCAGGTAGAGGTCTATGAGGAGACCATTCTGGGAAGAAGGTTATGGTTAGGTTTTGAGCAGAAGCTTGGCTGGAGCTGAGTGCACCTGCTGGAGAAAAATAGATGAGACTAGAAAGATAACCAGACCAGATTTTGTGAGGCCATGAGGTCCCAGAGAGAAACTTGTCTTTTACTCTGAATAGTATGGGAAGACATAGGCATATTTTGAGCTGGATCTGATTTCCATTAGAGTCAGTTTTATCATTTTTTCCAAAATGATTTCAAGGGAGCTACTGGATGGGACTGGACTTCCCAGGTGACTCAGTGGTAAAGAATCCACCTGCCAAGTGTCTGGGAATATCCACTGGAGGAGGAAATGGCAACCCACTCCAGTATTCGTGCTTGGGAAATCCCAAAGACAGAGGAGCCTGGAGAGCTACAATGCATGGGATCACAAAGAGTTGGACACGACTGAAGCGACTGAACAACACTGGAAAGGAGTAAGGAGGATTTCTTAGATAGTACCTGCCTTGCAAAGGCCAAAATAGTAGGAAAGAAATTTCTTCCAGGAACCTCTCTCTCAGGCTATCAGTTCTAACTTCATAGGAGATGTTTTCGGTCTTCTAATGATGTTGGGGGCAAAGAGTTGGGGAGGCCTGGATAAGTGGTGGACAGGGCCAAGAATGCTAAACAACCTTCAATGCCTTGCCCACCCTCAACAAACAAAGAAAGCTTTACTTTGTCGTGGCTCTAGCTCATGCCCTTCAAGGTCTGCATTCGAGCCAATGGGAAGGAGAGGAAGGAGAAAAGTTCTTAAAAAGTGTTCTCTAAAAGTGTGGTTCAAGATCCCTGGAGGAATACTCAAGATCCTTTCAGGGGATCCCTGACATCACTCTTCTCTGTAGTACTTATGTTGTTATTTGCCCTTTCTTATCTCATTCTCTTATGGGCATAAAGTGAAGTTTTCCAAAAGCCAAGTCACAAGTGATACTGCAATAGATTAAGTACAGAAGCAACACCTTGGTTGGGATAGGGGCACGCCTGGGGTATAAGCAGACTCTTCAGACACCAGGGATGATGGTTTAGGTACATTTTATTGATTTCCTTCAGAATCCTTTTACAAAAGAACAAAGTTAAAAAACAAGTCCCTGCCAAGACATTGAGAACCCTACCCCCCTCCTACGTCCCCCAGCTGTGTCACTGGTACAGTTCATGAGGGTAGAGGGCTTGCTACGTTCGTCCCTTACCAAGCCCCCAAAGGGGAAGTACCCACCACCTGGCAACCCCTGCCCCTCAGCCCCACCCCCCACACATTGATCCTGGTTATGGCAGGCAGTGGTAAGAACTATTGGGGTCCGGGAGGAGTTCTGAACCCCAGAAAGCCATGCCCAGGGCACAGTCCATGAAGAACACTTCCTCTTCTGGCTCGGTGCCCCCTAGGAACACTGGTGTGCCCACCATCTGGGAGTAGAAAAAGAAATAAGTGAAAACCCATCAGCTTCAGTTCTAGTTGTGCCTGGTACCAGAGAATCAAGGCCGACACGTAGGTTGGGGAGGTTGTACATAGCACCAAAGTACCACATCCACACGGGCACCATCAGTGTCATAGATATCATATGTAGGTTTTACCTTTAACAGACATTTATTATAAAGCACAACTAGCAGCCTTCCCAACTTCCATATCCCTGCTATTGCCACCTAACTCACAGAGGCCAGCTGCATACTCTCAGGCCAGAGAGGATCAAAACTCGGGGCCTCATCTGGGAGCTGGTGCAGGTAAATGAAGTCAGATTTGAAAGGGCAGCGGCCATTCCCCTGCACGAAGAACCGGCATTGAATCTGGCTATGAGGAGGGCAGAAGGAGAGAAGACCATCACCTTCAAGCCCAGCTGCCCCAGGAACAAGGGCCAACATGTAAGCTTGGGTAGGTTGTACACAGCACAAGGACGCCACATCCATGCTGGCACCTCTGGCATCACCCTAAAGGAAACCAACCCTGAATATTCATTGGAAGGACTCATGCTGAAGCTGAAGCTCCAATACACTGGCCACCTGATGCGAAGAGCCGACTCATTGGAAAAGAACCTGATGCTGGGAAAGATTAAGGGCAGGAGGAGAAGCAGGCAACAGAGGATGAGGGGTTGGATGGCATCCTTGACTCAATGGACATGAGCTTGAGCAAAGCACAGGAGATGGTGAAGAACAGGGAAGACTGGGNTTCATAATTCAGACTTCTATTTATTCTAAAGCCTCAATTTCAGATGGCATAAAGAGAAGTCATATTTCTATAATCTCAGAGCAAAGATGCAGAGTAGGCTAGAGGGCTTTGGGTAGGAAATTCTTATTCAGCAAAAAATAAAATACAGAAGATATGAAAAAGGGGAAAACGTATGGATTTAATTACGCAATAGTTGAAAATGTCTCTATGACCAAAAATAAACAAACAAATCTGGATTGTAGAAAAAAGGTGTCAACACATATAACAACACATGTAATTCCTGAAGTACAAAAACTTCTATATATCATAAGAAAAAGACAAATATCAGAAAAGAAATGTGGGCAAAGTTTGTGCACAGGCAATTCACAGAACAGGAAATGAAAAAGGCTAAGAAACACATGAAGAGATGCTCAACCTTACAAGCAGCCAGAGAAACATAAAGCAAATCAAGCAAGTCTGAGTGAACTCCGGGAGTTGGTGATGGACAGGGAGGCCTGGCGTGCTGCGATTCATGGGGTCGCAAAGAGTCGGACACTACTGAGTGACTAAACTGAACTGACGCCTCCCTGTCCATCACCAACTCCCGGAGTTCACTCAAACTCATGTCCATCGAGTCAGTGATGCCATCCAGCCATCTCATCCTCTGTCACCCCCTTCTCCTCCTGCCCACAATCCCTCTCAGCATCAGAGTCTTTTCCAATGAGTCAACTCTTCGCATGAGGTGGCAAAGTACTGGAGTTTCAGCTTCAGCATCATTCCCTCCATAGAAATCCCAGGGCCGATCTCCTTCAGAATGGACTGGTTGGATCTCATTGCAGTCCAAGGGACTCTCAAGAGTCTTCTCCAACACCACAGTTCAAAAGTATCAATTCTTCGGCGCTCAGCTTTCTTCACAGTCCAACTCTCACATCCATACATGACCACTGGAAAAACCATAGCCTTGACTAGATGGACCTTTGTTGGCAAAGTAATGTCTCTGCTTTTTAATATGCTATCTAGGTTGGTCATAACTTTCCTTCCAAGGAGTAAGCATCTTTTAATTTCATGGCTGCAATGGCGTGAATAAACTTTCCAACTCCCTAGGTAAGCTTCCAGCTCCTTACCACGGGCACCAGCCCCCAGGCCTCGCCTCCCGCTGCTGCCCCGCCTCCCACTCGCCACCCCCTCATTCTGCAAACTCGCCTTCTGCTCTCATACCTCAGTGACTTTGCTCTTGTTATTTCCACTACCCAGAATACATTCTCTCCTGTCTCAAAACACCTCCCTTCTCAAGGTCCATGCCTCGTTCCACCCGTGCTGGAGGATGTTTCCTGACTACCTCAGTTCAAATTTGTCTTCTATTCCTGTGACCTCTAAAAGGATTTGAATTCTTTCCATTTACTTGTCATTAATTATTTGTCGACCTGTACCTGTATTATCTCTGTGTCTAGACTGTAAAGTACTAGGGGGCAGGGACCAAGCCTTCTTAAAATTAAATGACTTGCCCACAGGCATGCAAAAACATGCTATATAATGACATAATAACAATGGAGACTTTTAATAGCACCACCTTCTGGGACATATAAAGTCATTAACGATATTTCACGCACCTGTAACTCTACCTAGTGTTGGACCCACTCTGGTTATTTTCCATTGCTTGGTATTTCTATCTGTACAAAGATTACATGCTGAATGGTGAAAAGAGTAATAGTGTTTAACCTCTAATTTATTCTAATTTAGTATTAGTATTAGAAAACATACCTGAAATTGATTACACTTCTCAGATTTTTTTTGTTGAGCATCTAAAGAAACCAGATGAGTCTGATACAGTGTCTCTTGCTTGTTCCATTCTCTTGACTTTGCTCTAAATTCCTTTAATAGAGAGAGAAATAGAAGCTAAAAAAATGATTCATTTTAAAGCACAATAAATAAGACCTTTCATTTGCACCTTTGTTCTGAGAAAAAAGTATGGGACTTAACCTGCATTTTTTTTAAAAAATAAGGATTTTGTTAAGAAATTTTTTCTTATAATAAATACTTGTTACTAATAATGGAGTTTCAAACAATTCTTTGCATCAACCAGTACTTCCTTTTATTTCCTAAGCTGACACCAGAAGGTTTTTTTCCTTTCTTTACACTCAGTCACCAATCCAGCTACCTTATGTGTGAGGGGTGGGGCTTGAGCTAATTCAGTGACTTTGTCCCCTGTGGCTTTCAGGGGAAGCTAAGAGCAACCCATTCTCAAGAACAGAGCCACCGTTTCAGGCCTCCCTTCATTTCAGTTCAGTTGCTCAGTCGTGTCCGACTCTTTGTAACTCCATGAGACACAGCACGCCAGGCGTCCCTATCCATCATCAACTCCCGGAGTCCACCCAAACCCACGTCCATTGAGTTGGTGATATCAGCCAACCATCTCATCCTCTGTCATCCCCTTCTNCCTTTTCTAAAACCAGCTTGAACATCAGGAAGTTCACGGTTCACATATTTCTGAAGCCTGACTTGGAGAATTTTGAGCATTACTTTACTAGTATGTGAGATGAGTGTAATTTGTTGTTGCATATTTGTAAAATATAAATTACCAGCTTTACTTATTGCCATTTTAAATTTGAATTTTAAGATGATAAAAATTTATCAATATCTTAAAATTTTAAATCCTTTGTTTTTCCATATTTCTTATTATTATTATATTTGTTCTTATATCTTAGAATGGCTCTCTTCTGTGTACAAACAGCAGTGGCTGGCTATGCTCCGAGCAGAACAAGACAGTGAGGTGGGGTAAGTATAGTGTATCGTGTGTTGTTGGGGTCCTTTAATGGACTGGAACTTGGTGGTGTGGAGTCGACAGTAAGAAAGTGAAAGAGAAAGAGGCTAATAATCCTTGGTTTACACAGAAAACCGATAAAGCCCTTGACTCGGGCTTGCACTGCTTCACGTAGGTACCGGACGCCCTCTCGAGGGGGTGAAAGCACAGTGTGCCTTCTCGAGAGGGTCTTAGAAGCCCAGGCAAGAAAGTGAGCTCACCAGGCTTCTGCACGCCAAAGAATTAGCCTGAGAGAGAAAGAAAGCCACGGGGACCCAAGCTCTAATGGAGCAAAGGTGTTTTATTCAACATAGTGTGGGTATATATACTGTCTTAAGAGGTAGCTATTTTCTTTTTTTTTCTTTCTTTTTTTTTTTTAAGAGGTAGCTATTTTCAGCAAAAATAAAAATCAAAAGTCCAGACTTACAAATTATCATAAGGCAATCCATATCGAAGAGAGGGGGTTGTAAGTAATCACTTTACCATATGGTTCATGAAAAAGGAAGAGGGTCGTAAATAGTTACTTATCACTGTATGGAAAAAGTAATGAAGGAAGTACGTGCATTCCTCAGCCCGGGAACAGTTTGCCAACTCCTCTTAATTCCTGAATATTCAGGAATTAATAAGGGACGGAGGATTCATGACAGATCCAAAACAGCACACAGGAAGCCTCCTGTTAAATGCTTCCTGACAGTGTGTGTGTGTGTTAGTCACTCAGTCGTGTCCGACTCCTTGTGACACTATGGACTATAGCCTGCCAGGCTCCTCTGTCCATGAAATTCTCCAGGCAAGAATACTGGAGTGGAGTGGCCATTCCCTTCACAGGGGATCTTCCTGACCTAGAGATGGAACTCACATTGCAGACAGATTCTTTACTGTCTGAGCCACCAGGGAAGCCCCCATGGTACATCATAGCATTGTTTATTTTAAAAAAATATTTTTTATACTGAATTTAGTTTATTTTATAATATTGTGTTAGTTTTAGGTGTACATCAAAAAGATTCAGTTTTATATATAAATATATATTCAGATTATTTTCCATCATAATCTATTACAAAATGTCGAATATAGTTCCCTGGGCTCTACAGTAAATCCTTGCTTATCTGTTTTATATAGTTGTGTCTGTTAATCTCACACTCGTAATTTATCCCTACCCCCCCACCACCACCCTTTCCCCTTTGATAACCATAAGTTTGTTTTCTATGCCTGTGAATCTGATTCTGTTTTATAAATAAGTTTGTTGGGTATTTTTGTATAGATTCATTTTTATTATTTTTTAGATTCCACATATAAGTGATATCATAATTTATCTTTGACTTACCTCACATAGTACAATATTCTCTAGATCCATCCGTGTTGCTGCAGATGGCATTATTTCATTCTTTTTATAGCTGAGTAATATTCCACTTTATAAATTAGTGTGTGTGTGCGTGTGTACACCACATCTTTCTAAGACAATCATCTGTTGGTGGGCACTTGGGTCACTTGGATATCTTGGCTACTGTAAATAGTGCTATGGTGCATGTATCCGTTTGAATTAAGAGTTTTCATCATTTTGGGATATATGCCTGGGAGTGGCATTGCTGGATCATATGATGTCTCTAATCTAGTTTTTTAAGGAACTTGCGCACCATTTTTTCATAGCAGCTGCATCAACTTGCATTCCCACTAACAGTGTAGGAAAATTCCCTTTTCTCTATACCCTCTCTAGGTTTATTATTTATAGACTTTTTAATGATGGCCATTCTAACTGGTATGAGAGTATACCTCAATATAGTTTTGATTTGTATATCTCTAATAATTAGCGATACTGATCATCTTTTCACATGCCCATTGACCATCTGTATTTCTTCCTTAGAGAATTGTCTATTTAGGTCTTCTGCCCACTTTTTGATTGGGTTGTTCCTTTTCTCTTTGAGTTGTATGAGCTGTTTGTATGTATTGGATAGTAACATTCCTTAAAAGTCAAATCATTTGAAAGTATTTTTTCCTATTCAGTCAGTTGTCTTTTCATTTTGTTTATGGTTTCTTTTGTTGTGCAAAAGTTTTTGACTTTGATTAGGTCCCATTTGTTCATTTTTGCTTTCATTTCTTTTGCCATGGGAGACTGATCTAAAAAAAAATGGCTTGGGTTATATCTGAGAATGTTTTCCCTGTTCTTTTCTAGGAGTTTTATGTTATCATGTCTTTATACTTAGGTGTATAAACTTTTTTTTTTTTTTTGGTATATAGTGTGAGAAAGTGTTCATATTTCATTGATTTACATGTAACTGTCCAGCTTTCCCAACACCACTTGTTGAAGAGACTATCTTTTCCCCTTTGTATATTATTGCTTCCATTATTGTAAATTAATTGATGATAGGTGTGTGGATTTTGCTATGAATTTTTAAATGGACTCATTATGTTGAAAAAACAGTAACAGTGTTAAAATCAAGAGCTGTTAGAGAAAAGATCATGTAATCAACTTTTATTCTTATATTTCTTTAACTGTCAGTATTATAAATATTTATCTTTCTGGTCAGTTAGTATAATGGAGTATTTACATTGTCATTTATTAGTAAAATTGAATAATTTATGTGCTTTGTCTCAGTGTTATGGTTTTCTTTTAACCTAATTGAAATGTTACTTGGAATAATGCTTTCATAAAGCATGATCTTCATATATATGTATAGGTAAAGCCGACTTTCTTATTTGTGGTAGTATTGTCAAATTTTCACTAATGTGATAGGTTTTTTAAAGACTTGACTATAAGGTGAATTAACTCATCTAGATATAGGTGCCTTCGTCAAAAGCACATGACCCCTCTACAAAATACTTCTGTACTGTCTTCATTTTAAGAGGAAGCATATTATCTGTTCTTTCAGTGTGTAGTGCTCTGCAGTTCACAGAAGTACTTCCACATTTATTGTTTGATCTTTATACTAGCTCCTTAGTATAGGCAGTATGAAGAAACAGTCCACCTATAAGTTTATAGGAGGGCTTTACATTTAATTTTTTTCCTGCCCCAGTCTTTTATTTTTATATACCAGAAAACTTACTAAAATAATAGCCTAGTGTGTTTATATCTAAACAGTGAGTATGTTAAAGGGTTCTGTAAACTCATGATAATGATTACAAGATTGTTATCCAGGGTTCTTAGTTTCTGTTTACTTATAATTTGTATCTCATCTTCTCCCAGATATATTCACAGCATACTTACTTTGCAGAAATATAGTAAGATAGTTGAAATAGGAATAAGAAAAATCCCACCCAAAAATGAAAGCAAATTATTTATTGGAATTTTGATGTGAAGAATTTTGTAATGTATGAAATATTTTATAAACCATCCTACCTACTTCTTTTGTATATTCAGTTTGTATATGATGGATGTTCTTTTTTTGTTTGTTTCAAGATTTTTCTCATGTATACCCTTTTTAGAGTCTTACCTAAGAGTCTGACCTAGAATAAGTGGTTTTCTTGCCCTCAGAAGTATGTGGCTATATTGCCCCTAATGAAGCACTCTGTTCCACACATGCTGAGCATCCTCTTGATACTGCAGGGCCAGTAAAGTGAGAAAGACAGTGTACTCCCTGGACTGTAGGTTATAATCTAGTAAAGTCTCCCTCCAGGGTTCTCCTCTTCCAAAGTCTTTTCCACATTGCCAACAGGATTATCTTCATATGTAGAAATATTAATTTCACTTCCCTGCTTAACTAGGACCAGGGACATTTGAGGTTAGTTAGGGATTATTGCTTCATATGTGATAAATCTGTGTCAATATTTTTTGAAAGTTCTTATCATTAAGAAATACATACTGAACTATTTACAGATTAAAGGATATGGTGTCTGGAGGATCAGCCTCAGAAGTAGTCAGTTGGGAGGAGTGTGGGGAGAAGTGGGTTGAGAGTAAAACTAAAACAAAATTACTAAACCTAGATGGTTTAAAAAAAAATTGGCTCATTATGCTGTTTACTTTTACAGGTTTTAAATTTTTCATAAAAAATATTTTTAAGTAACAGAAAAAATACATGGGAACTCTCATCTTAAAACTCATATTAGTTTAGCAGGGGCAGCCCTTCAGCAGTCTGTCCCAAATGCCTTTTGCTTCGTCTCTCATGCTCGTTTTAGGTTCTGCCTGCACTACATTCTTCAGACATTTGGTATCCTTTCATGCTCTGGTCCTTTTCTACCTACTGTTCTTCTGCCTGGAATGGCCTTCTTCTGTGTAGAGGTCATCCCTGACTTCTACCTCAAGAAACTCCCTCTCAGGCACAAATAATACTTCCTCCATGATGATCCCACTCTAACCCCAGGCAATAAACCTGTGTCTTCTTCATGCTCTTAACATAAGTTCTCTCCACATGATATTATTACTTAAGTCTAGCTGCCTACTAGGCTGGCTCTTGGATGTCAAAGGCATATTTTATTTTATCTACATTTAATTTTTTATTTGTTGTATTTGTTTCAGTATATTTATGAGATGATAATAGCCCCAGTGTCTTGGTACTTAACAAATGCTGTATATGAATGAATATATTATATTACTTTTATCATTTGGAATTCTAAGCTAGTAGTAATGTCATTTTATTATTTCATACTGAAATAAAACACTGTTTCTCTTAGTTGATTATGGTTTTTAAAGGGCCAAATAAAGATTAATTGATAAAGCTCTACAGCAGTTTTCTGTTAAATGCTAAACTTGGTTTTTCTACTCTTGAAAGATAGGTTGTGTGTGAAACAATAGTAATAGATGATACCAAGTTGCGTCTTATATATTTTATTTAATAGTTAAGACTTTAAGTATTTTTCTTTCTTAGTAAGCAGAATTTCTCATAGATTTCCCCCACCTCTTCTCTGGTTTTATTCTGCTCTTATAAAAGTGTTCTATAAATCAAGGTAATAAGTAAAACACTAAAACTTAAAAATTTTTTTATTTAGCAAAGGTAATGGGCTAGATTTAATCTCTGCATTTTGATCTTCATCTATACCACAAAATTTTGAATCTAGTAGCAATTTTTTCCTGTTGATTTGAACTCACAATTATTTTTCAATTACTAATTGCTTATTTTCTATGAGATTTCATGTTTTATGTATATTTCTAGGCCTCAAGAAATTAATAAAGAAGAACTAGAGGGAAATAGCATGAGGTGTGGTAGAAAACTTGCCAAAGATGGTGAGGTAAGTACGGGTTGTAACTCAATTGTATAGTCTTATACAAATTGTTATACTATTAGTGCAAAGCATGCTTTCAGTTACAGTCATGATATATGTTTCAACTCAGAAGAGCATTTTTTTGTGTTTTAGTTTTTGTAGCATGATCTGCTGGGCAAGGAGTTACATACTCAGTGATGACTGATTTGTCAGCCTTTCATAAGATTGTTGAATCTCTGGAGTCTAGATAAGATATATGAGAAGATCCCTCAGTAATCCAGAAATTAAGATAAATAAGTTTATCCTATTAATATCTTAATATCTTTAATGAAAGCCATTACATAGTCTTAAGAGTGATTCTGTTTTATAGTTAAAACCCTAGATGAATGACATGCAAACCTTTTGATTTGATTGCCATCCACGTTAAGAATTGTTTTTCATTACCACCCAGTACAAATACTTATAAGGGAAACAAAAGTATCACATAACGGTGCTTATAGCTGCTGTGTCCCAAGCTTTGTTTTTACTTAATTTATTTTTAAAAACTGAGTGTGACTCATTAAATTGATTTTACAGCCATTAAGGAGATATGAACTACATTTTTTAAAAAACTCTACCCTAATTGTAATTTCTATCTTAAAAAAAAAATCAGCCTAATTTTTTTGTTTTTCTTTTTATTATTATTATTTTTTAACTTTTTATTTCTATGTGTTCCCCATCCTGAACCCACCCC
>SJYA01001624.1:606282-761877 GCA_006410615.1 Neotragus moschatus
CCCCCACCACCTCCCTCCCATCCCATCCCTCAAGGTCATCCCAGTGCACCAGCCCTGAGCACCCTGTCTCATGCATCAAACCTGGACTGGCGATCTATATTATCATATGTGAAACAGATTGCCAGCGTAATTTAGATAACCATTTGGTTATTTTTCTCCCAGATTTTCCCTCATTTTAACTTTTAAGTTTTGAAAGATTTATTATTTTATGTTTGTGTTAACAGTTGTGATAAATGATCAGAATATGAATGAGAAGTAGCATCTTCTTTATTCCTTAGGCATCCTAGTTGCCGCTCCCAGACCTTGTTCCACCCTTGTCATAATTGAATGATATCTCCTTTGACAAGCATACTTCTTCACCACTCACTACTCTGACTATGGCCATCACTCCCTGGGCTCGCTGGTTTGCTTTCTCCCTGCTCTTCTTAGCAGTCTCAGTGGTTTTAGTATCTTTTCCTGAACCTTCCTTCCCTCCATGATCTGTCTCAAGTACCCATTTCCTGTGAGCATATCCTCCGTTTTTGTATGCCTGATTCATACATCCCCTTCAAAATCTCCATTTTAAGCACACCGTTTTTAGAATGTATCTTTGTAGCATTCTCTCTCTAGTATTTGACCTCCCAACATCTTTCTAACCCCACTGGAATATACATTACATTGTTCTTACTTTTTCCCATTACCTTCTCACCACATCCCTACTTCTTTCTTTACTTGACTTACGTTAACGTCTTGAAATTGGTCCCTGGCTTATACTTTTAATTTCTCTTTTCCCTTTTTCACTCTGTCAAATTCACCTGGCTAGTCCTCAGTTCTTGTTAAATCCCTCCTTTCCATGCTCTCCATGCCAATTGTTGTTTAGTCGCGAAGTCGTGGCTGACTCATTTGAGACCCCATGGACTGTGGCCTGCTAAGTCCTTCTTTCCATGGGATTTCCCAGGCAAGAATATTGGAGTGGTGGATTCTTCCCGCTGAGCTGCCAGGGAAGCCCCTGCTTTCCATGCCTGCTTCCATACAAATGAATTCTACTAAGGAAAAACACCAGATATGCGCCAGCAGGTTTTGGTTATTAATGTAAACTTCAAGCAGGTCTTTAATGCTGTTTGATCCTTGTGTCTCCCTAGTGAACTTATCTTCCCACACTTGGAGTAACTCTCATACCTTCTCAAGGGCAGTGCTGCCACCCTTATTCTTATCCAGTGGCGTTCCTTCCTTCTTTATTCAGAAAATAAAGGCAATCGGAAGAGAATCTATGCATCTTCTACCAACAGTACTACCAGTCTACCTGCATCATAGCTGTGTATTGTACGTTTATCAGAATGGATGAACTGTCTGTTTCCGTCCTAGTCCATCCCCTCCTCCTGTAATGACCCCATCCCTTCTCACATATTCAGGTTTGTTCATACAGTCATCACCTCCCTCTCCTGCACTGTCAGTTTTCTCTTCTGTATCGTTCTGATTTAGCATATAACGTGCTACAGCAGCATCCATCTTAAACCATTCCCTGACGCACATTCCACTCTAGCTCCCACGCCATTTCCCTGTACCATTTTTAAGCAAAACTCATTGAGAAAAGTTGCCTGTCTCCATTCCAGTTCATTTACTCCAATAAACTGAAGTGAAACTGCTGTGCCACTATCACCACTGATGCTGCACTACCAAATCAAGTAGTCTTTATTCTTCTGAAAGTTCTTGGCAGTGTGACCCATATGCTCACTCACTCCTTGGAGATTTTCTCTCTGACTTCCAGGAGAGCACACTGTGCTAGTTTTCTTTCTACTTAATTGGCTGCTTCCTCTAAGTCTTTGCTAGATCCTTCTCTTTCTCAACACATCGATATGACTGGAGGATCAGTACTTGGACTTCTTTCTTGTCTTTGCTCTTTGGCTGGCTCCTAAGTGATCTCTAGGCCTATGGCTTAACACCAATTTCTAACTCCTGTATCCAGTTTCTCGTGTGACATCTTTCTTAGAATCCTAACAGCATCTCAGATAGAATAGGCCCAGCTAAACTCTGATTTTCATTCTCAGACTCCTCCTTCCCAAGTATTCTCCAGCCCATAAATAGCCCCTTTGTTCATTCATTGTATAAGCTCCAAACTTTGGATTCTTCTTTCTTTCATTCTACACCTGTTGTCTGTAAGAAGTTCCTTTAAATATATAGCTTCAAAATATACTTGCCCTGTCTTCTGCTGTGACCCAAATCCAAGTCACCATTACCCTTTGCCTGGACTGTATTGTAGCTTCATAACTGCTCTCCCTGTACTCTTGTACATTCTGTTTTCCACACAACAGCCAAAATCATCTCTTTAAAATGCAAGTTAGAACATGTTACCTCCTTCTCTAAAATTTTCCATTAGACTTTTATCACACTTAGAAGAAATCCAAACTCTTCTCTACTATGGACACTGGGCCCTATATTCTCTGGCCCCTGACTGGCTCTCTCAACTCATTCTTAAGACATGCCAAGCATGTTTTTTCCTCCAGAGCTTTGGACTCGTTGTTCCCTTTGTCTAAGTCACTTTTTCCCAGATAGCTAACTGGTCTGCTCCTTAGATGACTCAGGTCTCTAGTCATGTAGCATCTCCTTAGACATTCCCTGACCACCTGCCTAAACCAGTAGGCTCCCCCGCTGCCAGCCCCCATCCTCTGCCCTGTCACACTCTCCTGGAATTACATTCTGTCCTCCTCCACACAAACATACATGTATTAAAATATACATTTACTAGGGCTGAAACTTATTAATGCCATTTCTTCAATGCCTAGAGCAATACCTGGCACAAAATATGTGCTCAATAAATAATGAACTATTGATTTAATGTTGTAATTCATAGTGTCAACAAGCACTCAAAGCCTTAACTTCAACTTCATTCTAGCATGCCACTTTACTTAATAGTGTCTTGTTAACTATTAGTTGATAGAATAAACAAACTTGTGAGCCTCAAGATGGTTTTATTTATTTATTTTTTGGCTACACTGGGGTCTTTGTTGCTCTGTGGGCTCTCTCTCTGGTTGTGGGCCTCTCATTGCAGTGGCTTCTCTCATTGCGGAGCACAGGCTCTAAGGGCTCGTGGACTGAGTGGTTACAGTTCCCAGGTTCTAGAGCACAGGCTTAATAGTTGTGGTGCACAAGCTTAGTTGCCACAGCACGTGGGATCTTCCTGGGTCAGGGATCTAAACCTTTGCCTCCTTCATTGGCAGGCAGATTCTTTACCACTGAGCCACTAGGGAAGTCCCTCATGATGGTATTTAAAATAACTTAGTTGGTGATTCTGTTAGTTAGAGTATTTTTTAAATTTAAACTTTTTTTAAAAAAAAGCAATGTTCATTCATTTCTCCTACTCCCCACCCCTTGCCTCTGGCAACTACCAAGCTGTTCTCTGTAAGTGTGAGCTTAGGAGTTTTTTAATACATATATATATTTTTTAGATTTTACATGTAAGAGAGATCACACAGGTATCATGTAAGGTATTTCAGAGTATTTTTAAAGCAGGAGAAATTTTAATGGATTCTTACTACCTTTATCTAGACTCCTAGTTTCCTAACCTATATACCTCCTTAGAATTGTAGTAAAAAGCCATATTAGTTACAGTAAAATTACAGTGTGGAGAGTTGATGAAATAGATCATAAAGAGACAATATTAAGAAAGTACTTTAAGGAATAATGATCATGAAGGCTTCTTTTGCTGGCTTTGATGTATACCATGTCTGTGTAGTAAGCTTTTTATATATCTCACAGATATATTCTGTGTGGTAAGTCTTAAGGCACTGACAAAATTAGGAAGCCATGATACAGGAATATTTGAAATGAATTAAAAAAAGACATTTTGATCTTTTAATTTTTGACTTGCTAATATGATGAACTGAAGTAAATCTTTCTCCTTTGTATTTCAGTACTGCTGGCGGTGGACAGGTTTTAACTTCGGCTTTGACCTGCTTGTAACTTACACCAATCGATACATCATTTTCAAACGCAATACACTGAATCAGCCATGTAGTGGATCTGTCAGTTTACAGCCTCGAAGGAGCATAGCATTTAGGTAGGATGAAGTTTTCCCACCCGACTCTTCTTCACTCCAAAAGAACTATAAAAATGAAATAAAACCATAATTTATACCAACAGTGGTAGAACTTTGGTAAGATACAATATACAATGAAATGGGAAGGAAATGATAAGGCTCCATTCCTATAAAGTGTATTAATAATCAAAAGTATAAAACCTAGATCTAATATATCAGGAAGAAAGAATGTGCTAAAATATAAATGGTATAGGGTTGATACTGGGCTTAAAGCTATTGCCTTGCTGCTAATCCTAAAAGGTCCAAACTGGAAATACAACAAGGTACTTTCATAGGAAAACATGTCTCATATTATCCTTAACTTTCTATAGGATTTCAGATGTCCAACTTTGCCTAATAGTTGAGCTGGCAATATTTTTCTGGAGAGGATGCTGACAAATTGGAAGGTAGCTTATTGAACAGATTATTTAAAAGTCCTAGATTCATGTTTACCTTGTGTGTGTGTGTGCGCAGACATGTCTGACTCTTTGTGGCCCCACAGATTGTAGCCAGCAAGGCTCCTCTGTCTGTGGAATTTTCCAGGCAAGAATACTGGAGTAGGAAGATCTCTAGGTGATCTTCCCATACCAAGGATCAAACTCTTATCACCTGCATTGGCAGGCAGATTCTTTACCACTGTGCCACCTGGGAAGTCATATTTAAGTCACACCATGCACAAAAATTAACTCAAAATGAATCAAAGACCTAAACATATGAGCCAAAACAGTAAAATAACTCTTGGAAGAAAACAGGAAGCAAGCTTTTTGATACTAAATTTGACAGTGATTTCTTCAATATGATACCAAAACACAGGCAACAATAACAACAGAAAAAATGTTGAACTTATCAAAATTAAATCATGTATCAAAGGACACTTAACAAAGTGAAAAGGTAACCCGTGGAATAGGAAAAAAATATTTGCTAACCGTATATCTGATGAATTAATATCTGGAATACATAGAGAACATCTAAATTCTACAACAACAACAATAAAAAAAAACTGATTCAAAAATGGGAAAAGAACTTAAATATTTCTCCAAAGAAAATGTACAAATGACCAATAAGCACATGAAAAGATGCTCAGCATCACTAATCATTAGGAAAATGCAGATCAAAACTACAGTGAGACATCACCCAACACCTGTTAGGATGGCTAATATCAAAAACAAAAGTGTTTGTGAAGATGTGGAGAAATTTAAGAATGTTAAAATGGTGCAAACTCTGTGGAAAATGGTATGGCATTTCCTTAGAAAATTAGACATAGAATTACCATATCACCCAGTGATTCCTCTTCTGGTTATTTACATCCAGAGAATTGAAACCAAGGACTCAAACATATTTGTATACATAGCAACATTATTCACAATAGTCAAAAGATGGATGCAATCCAAGTGTCAAGAGATGGACAGATAAAACATGGCATTTACCTAAAACAATATTATTCAGCCTTAAAGTGGAGGGAAATTTTGGCATGTGCTGTAACATGAACCTTGAAGACATTATGCTAAGTGAAATAAGCCAGTTACAAAAGTTCATATGCTGTATGATTCCACTTACATGACGTACATAGAGTAGACGAGTTTATAGAGACAGAAAATAGATGGTGATTGTCGGGAGCTGAGGTAGAAATGGGGAATTCGTGTAACTGGGTACAGAGTTTCATTTGGGGAAGAAGTAAAGATGCTGGCTGGATAGTGGTATTGACTACAACAGAACAGTGTGATATGTCTTCAGTGTCAAGAACTATACACTTAAACTTGGTTAAAATGGTAAGTTTTATGTATATTTTATCACAATAAAAAGGCATAACTTATAAATTATGTTTATATCCCAGATATGTATAATAGCACAAGCTTAAAAATATAAACGGAATCAGTTTATAGTTTGAGAAAACTTTGCAAAGTATTATCAAGTAAAAGACTTCTAGAGAATAAGTAAATAAAAATTTAGAAACAAAGAATATGGAAGAAAGAAGTAGAAATTAAAGTAAGGTAGGGCGTATTTAATCTGCACTTTAAAAAAATCATTGTTTATTTTTGTGCTTGTGTGTGTATTCTAGATTACGTTTGGCCTCTTTTGATAGCAGTGGAAAACTAATATGCAGTAGGACAACTGGCTATCAGATACTTACACTTGAAAAGGACCAGGTATGTCTCATTACTTTTCTGTTAATTTTTTATTGTAGTGTTTGTCTTTTGACTCCTTTTTGAAAATTCGTAAAATTTTAATATTTGACTTAGAAATTGGTTTGAGAGTTTTTTAAAAGTAAAGATGGAAGTGCCATGTTTACTCAATCAAAGTTTGCTCCATTCTAGCAGAAGTGTCACTAAGACAAAAAAGAAGGTGACACATTTTGATTGGAGGGGCAGGGAAAAATTGACAGTACAGAAATAACTATTCGTCCTGAACATGATCTTCAAAAAGTTATGGCTCTTAATTGTTTTCTCCATTGTGTTCATTATTGCATTTATTTATACATTAATAAGAGAGACCTTACAATCTGCTAAGTTTCCATAGATCCTGGATATTAAGAGAACCTAATCTGCTAGCACAATAGGTTTCTAAAATGACAGACATCTACAGTGTTCCTAAAATTATCTCTGAGACTGTTTCTTCATAAATCACATGCATGTATAAGTGTCAAAATGTCATGGTGCCAAAGGAAACCAGTTTCAAAAAAATAAAATGAGAGGAAAATAAAATTTTCCTTAAAAATCAAGGAAGTTTGTTTCTAATAAAGCTAGCCATCATTTCAAAGGACATACTGTGTGTATAAAGAGTTTGGAGCCTATAGTTTACATAAATTATTAGAAGTTAGCAGTTTTGAAAGAAAAGAATAGAAAATAAAAAGCAGAACACACACACAAAGAAGTTAGCAGTTTTCCTCAGACTGAAGAGCCTATCATAGAATATCAGAATTTAGCACTGCATGGAGCAGCCTTGGAAGTGATAGTTCTGACCTCCCTGCCTTGTATGAGAACTTCTTTAACAGCATTCTTATGGAGGGTCTTCAACCACTGTTGGAACTCTTAGGGATGAAAAGCTGACTCTGTCATGTGAGGTAGTAAATGACAAGGTAGATACATAATAAGTTCAAATCTGCCTCCACTAATATTCTCTACTGGTCTCTCTCACACCCTCTGGAGCTGCATGAACATTGCCTGTCTTTACCTTCAACTTAGAACTTCCTTAAAAAAACACTGTCATGGCCCAAAGCAGCCAGAGACTTAATTAAAAATCACCAGGCCAAGATAGTTGTATTCCTAGCATTCCTTGATTTGTTCATTCAGCAGACATTTGTGTCCCTGTTACATGCTAGGTTTTAAGCTAGGAGTGGAGGAAATGAAGAGAAGCTTATGTTATAAAGCTGAATAGCACAAGAGAGATGGGCTCAAAGACTGTGTAACATTGAGGGAGATATCTCTAACCTTTGGGTGTTGGGGAGTGGTGAGGGACAGCTCAGGAAAGCCTCTTCTGGACAAGTTGAAAAGTGAATGGATACCTGAACCAATCGGAAGCATATGGGTCCTTCAAGGAACTGAGAGGTTTGAGAGAATGAGATCAGAAGGAGTAGAGCAGGGCATGGTGGGCTATGGATTGAGTTTGGACTTTTTCCGAGATCTGTAGAGAGCTATGGAAGTTGCATATATGTATTTTGTGTAGCTTATGGAGGTTTGTTTTAGAAAAATAGAAAATAAACAGGAAAAAAAACATACCTGGTTCGCTGAGAGATGACACTTTTTTTTTCATCTCCTATCATTCCTTTTCCAGAATTTTATCTTATAGTTAAACTGCTTTGTAACCTGCTTTCTTCCCACTTTGTTGTATGTAGCTTTTCTTGTCAATAAATGTATATGTGCAACATCATTTCTTTTTGTTCTATAGTTTGTGTTTAACTTATTTTTAATTGAAGGAAAATTGCTTCACAGTATTGTGTTGGCCTCTGCCATACATCAGGATGAGTCAGCCATAGGTATGCATGTGTCTCCTCCCTCTCTAACCTCCCACCCCTTCCCACCCCTCTAGCTTGTTAGAGTCCTGGTTTGAGTTCCCTGAGTCATACAGCTAATTCCCATTGGCTATATTTTACACATGGTAGTGTATACGCTTCGATGTTACTCTCCATTTGTCCCACCCTCTCCTTCCTCCCCCACGGCCCTTGTCCATAAACGTGCATCTCCATTATTGCCCTGTAAGTAGGTTCCTCGGTACCATCTTTCTCCATACATATGGGTTAATACATGATATTTCTCTTTCTGACTTACTTCACTCTGTGTAATAGGCTCTAGCTTCATCCACCTCTTTTTAGAACTGACTCAAATGCATTCCTTTTATGGCTGAGTAGTGTTCCATTGTATGTATGTACCACAGTTTCTTTATCCATTGATCTGATGATGGACATCTAGGTTGCTTTCATGTCCTAGCTATCATATATAGTGCTTCAGTGAACATTGAGGTATATGTGCCTTTTTCATTTCCTCAGGGTATATGCCAAGTAGTGGGATTGCTGATTCACTTGGTAGTTCTACTCCTAGTTTTTTGAGGAATCTCCATACTGTCTTCCATCATGGCTGTATCAGTTTACATCCCCACCAACAGTGCAAAAGGGTTCCCCTTTTCTCCACACCCTAGTATTTATTGTTTGATTTTGGCCATTCTTACCAGTGTGAGGTGATAACTAATTGTAGTTTTGATTTGCATTTTTCTAGTGAGTGATGTTGAGCATCTTTTCATGTGTTTATTAGCCATCTGTATGTCTTCCTTGGAGAAATGTCTGTTAAGGTCTTTCGCCCACTTTTTGATTGGGTTGTTTGTTTTTCTGGTGTTCAGTTTTATGAGCTCCTTGTATATTTTGGGATTTAATCCTTTGTCAGTTGTTTCATTTGCTATTATTTTCTTCCATTCTGAAGATTGTCTTCCCACTTTGTTTATATAGTTTCCTTTGCCATGCAAAAGCTTTTAAGTTTAATTAGGTCTCACTTGTTTATTTTTGTTTTTATTTCCATTACTCTGGGAGGTGGGTCATAGAGGACTTTGCTGTGATTTTATGTTTTATACAATGTTCTGCCAGTGTTTTCCTCTTAGAGTTTTATGGTTTCTGATCTTACATTTAGGTCTTTATAATCCATTTTGAGTTTAGAGGTGTGATAATGGCAGGAAGACAGTTTAGAAACTGTTGCTATAATCCAAATTATCAGCAGTAAACAAAGTATGAATTACTGGTACAATAACATGGATGAAATAATTAGGCTAGATGCAAGAAGTGAGACAAAAAAGAGTACATTCTGTATGATTCTTTTTATTGAAAACTCTAGAAAAGGCAGATTATGGAACAGAAGCAGGCAGTTGGTTTCCAGAGGGTGGAGGAAGCATCAGGAACCTAAGGACACTTTGAGGGGGATGGATAGGGGATGGATATGTCTGTTATCTTGAGTATGCTGGTTTCTCAAATGTATATACATGTAGTAGAACTTACTGTATATTTTATGTAACTTGTATGTTTATACCTAAAGATACTTTAAAAAAATAAACCAATATCCAATTAAAAAAAGGTGCTCTTGCTGTAACCCACATTGGAAACAATGAGAACCTCAACTTAAGGAAGATAGTAATGAGGTGAAGAGATGTTGATGGGTTCTCAAAATTAAGGGGCGTACTTGGTAGAATTTGATGCTTAAGTGTATGTGAGGATGAGGAAGAAAGTAGTCAGAGATAGTACCTGGCATTGTGACTTGGGCAACTTTTTTCCCTGATATTTCAGTTATAGGAAGGAAAATGAACATGACTTGGAGGTAAAGAGATGATGAATTCTGTTTAAAGCATATTTGATTGGAGGGCACTGAGGTAAAAATTGATACACTGGTGGATAAATGGGTCTAGCGTTTATCAGCAGTGCCTGGGGTAGGAATAATGATTGGATCAGATAACCTACAGGAAATTATGTTGAGAGTATGACAGAGTGGAAACCTAGGGAGCATTGGTATTTAAGGGGTGGGCAAAAAAAGTAACCTGGTGTGAGGTATTTAAGAACTAGGATGGGGAATTAAAACCAGTTGCAAGCATAACAGTACTGATGGCCCAAAAAGAATGGAAACGGTAGGTAGTATTCAGTAGCTGATGATTTAAACTTGAGTCGCTTTATGTCTAAGCAAAGAGTTGGACTTAAGGATTCTGGAATTTGAAATATTAGAGCTATAGTAGAAATAAGTAACATGAGCCTCAGAGAAACAGAGAAGATAGGAAAAACAGTCTGAAAACAGATGAAAACTAAGAAGATACCATTACTATGTTTGATGCTGTGATGTATGGACTTAACTGCTTCCATGCCATAGTGGAAGAAGGAAATTGGAGCTTTTCTAAAGATAAAGATGCACGTATAAACTGAGCCATCGGGCGGCTCAGTGTTAAAACCTTTATTAAAGGTTTTAACAAAGCAAGAATTAGGTGTCTAATGGATGGGAAATGGGGATTAGTACAGTGTAATAGTCAGAAATTGGTATGTCCATTCAGCCCCCAAGTGATATCTGCATGGCTCTCTTTCTCCAGAATTGGGTCTTTGACCTACTCTCCCCTAACTATATTTAGATACCAGAATGCTAATTTTCTTAAGAGTTGTGGGTAGAGAATCTTGCTTTTATCATCAGATACACACATCATCAAAGCTTTTGTCCTCAATAGACTTAGTAAATCTGCCTTGACTCAGGTTATTGCTACAGATGTTGACTAGTCCAGGGTGACTTAAGCATCTGAAGGTCAGCTGTGCTTTGACATGCTTGCTCTCTGCCAACCCTGTTTGCACCTTTAGCCCAGGTGATGCCTTGTCTGATTTGTCATCATATCCATTTTGTTCACTTAAACAACAAAATACCACTTTGCCCATTTTGGAAACGTGTGTGTCTGTGTGTGTGTGTGTGTGTGTGTGTGTAACATTTCTGTTCCCTGCCTTCTTTATCCAAATTTATCTTGCTGCTGTGTGTGTCTGTGTGTGTGTGTGTGTGTGTGTGTGTGTGTAACATTTCTATTCCCTGCCTTCTTTATCCAAATGTATCTTGCTGCTCCCCCAGCACAGAAGCTGTATCTAGCTGAGCCTTTGCCACTCAAATGTTCCAGTTTTAGTCCCTGTTCATTGTAGGAACACATACATCAGTAAATATATAAAATTCTAGATTTAAACAGCATTTTAAAAGTATATTCTTCAGGGACTTCCTTGGTGGTACACTGGATAAGAATCTGCCTGCCAGTGCAGGGGACATGAGTTTGATCCCTGGTCTGGGAAGATTCCATGTGCTGCAGATAATTAAGCCCATGCACCGCACCTACTGAGCCCACACTCTAGAGCCCATATGTCGCGACTACTGAGCCTGTGAGCTGTAACTACTGAAGACCACTCGCCTAGAGCCTGTGTACTACAGTGAGGAGTAGCCTCCACTCACCACAACTAGAGAAAGTCCACACACAGAAACAAAGACCCAGCACAGTCAAAAATAAAAAATTTTTTAAGAAGTATATTCTCCAGAATGTATAAAGATGAAACAAATGCATATTAGTTCAGAGAATATATCCTAACTATTGAAAAAATAGAGGAGTTCCCATTTCAGGGCTACTGCTCACACTCTAAAAGGATTTATTCTTTTCACAAAAACCTGCTGGTAAACGGTTCCAGAGATCTGTAGCATGATTGAGTGAGGGTTACGTTTGTAGCTCTCAGGTGTAGTATCAACTCCTGTCTCTGGAATCTTCAGTTGCTCTCATGTGTATTGATGTAACTGAACTTAAAATTGATTTTACATGGTAATGTATTTTAGGTTCCAAGAGACAAATAACTTGTTTGCATTAGAGATGGTGGGAAATCTTAGACAAGAGTGGGAAGGTGCCACTTTGGTGACAATGACGACTCCCATCAAGTATTTGCTGTAAATAAAGACCATCAGACATAGAAGCCAAATGAGAAGTCTCTGTATTTCTGGGCCATATCTGTTCATAAAATATGTAGGTACTTGATAGAAATTTTCCAGTAATGAAAATAACTACCATTATTGGTTACTTAATATATAGCTGGCTTTGCTGAGCCCTCTGTGTGCATTGTCTCATTTAATCCTAGTATAATCCTATGGAGTGGTTGTTCTCCCCTTTTACAATGAGGAAGCTGCAGTTGATAGAGTCAGTGACTTGCCCAAGGTCACAAAGCTAGTGGGTGGAAGTCTTGAGATTTGAACAGTGACTGTCAGATTCCAGATGCAAGCTTTTAACCACCATACTAACCTTTAGTTCACTCAGTTTAACAGTTTGGTTCTCTATTTTTATACTACTACTATTATCATTAAAGTAACCAATTTGTTTTATAGGAACAAGTAGTGATGAACTTGGACAGCAGGCTTCTGATCTTCCCTTTATATATCTGCTGTAACTTCCTGTATATATCGCCAGAAAAAAGAACTGAAAATAGTCATCATCCAGAAAATCCAGAAAACTGAAGATCTCACCAGTTGGAAATAGTAGCACTTTGAAAACTTTTTGGCCAGCTTTAATTTAATGGCCCTGCAGATATTCACATCTAAGGTGACTAACAATGACAAAGGCCTTACAGACTGTACAGATAATACAGAAGACTATTCTTATCCTCATTAATTTCTATGCATATATGGAAAATCATTTTAAAGCCAAAAGAATATCTGTCAAATCATTTGCTAATAAAGATATCAACTCATGCTTTTTAATTTAGCATCAGTAGAAAATTGCTGTAGGTCAATTTCATGTTTCTCTGCAACCATACATAGAGTCAGTTTTCAGCTTGAACTTTGATCCTCCTTAATGTTAGTGAACCTCAATTATCCATCTGTTAGTTTCATTTTTATTTGACTAAGAGAATGCTAAAGGAATAATCTGGCCAATTATAAATGCTCTTTCAATTGGTATATTTAAAGCTGTCCTTAATTTTTTTTCAGCTGCTCTTTATGATTCCTCCTACTAGTCAGATATCTTCAGTCTATATATGTTATTAATCATTAAATTTTTTTTTCATGGTTTTGAAGAGTAAACTGAGGAACTTTTATTTAACTTAAGCATTTTCATGCTTTTTTATTTTGCTTTCCTAGAATTTTAACAAGAAAAAAATCAGCTTCAGGCTTTCAAATGATCTTGAATAGGGGAAGAAAATTAGTTTGATTCTGAGGATATTCCTTTGCCTTTTATGGTCTTTTCTTTGACATTCTGTACAACTTTATTATTAGGTCACAGATTATTTATGTACCAAATATTATACTTTAAACATTTTCATATTCTGTGATCTTTGAATTATTTATTTTCAAATTTTAGTTGGGAATCCTGTTTCCTACTTAAGCTCAGGACTTTATAATCTCCGAATTGAGTGCCTTTGAGTTACACATAACATTAGAAATGTCATAGTAAATGTACATAAGGTCGGAGGATATCGTATAGACACTGATAATAAAGCATTAATGTATAAATAGAACTTATTTTTGTCAAAAATGAGATGTACATTTTTCATGATTTATACATGTTCGGTTCTTGCATTTACTGCTAGTTTGAAGATAGCCATGCTCATCATCTTTCCAGTCAAAGTGAGTACTTTTTGTGGTTAATATATATTTTTAGTATGTTTTAAGAAAAATGGGAATTACTTTTGTGTACCTGTACAAATAATAAATACTCATTTGGAGAAAGAATAAATAGCATATAAAATGAACCAAAAAAAAAAACTCCGTTGAAACCAGTTTTTTTTCCAAGTTCGTTTTTTTTCTAGTTAGATTTAACCTTTAGAACTAATTGCTAGTTTTTATTCCCTAGCGATATGTCCATAGATTCGTAAATCACTTTTGTCCTTTCAAAATGGATCCTCGTGGTGAATTTAAAGGAAGCTTTTAAATGCCTTCCCTATCTCCACCCCTAGAATTGTAGTTTGAATGGTTTTAATACAATAATTTGGCTGTATCAAGAGACTACATTTCTTGTTTTTGTATTTGGCTATATCTCTTTCATGAGATGCTTTTTTTTTTTTCCCTGTCTCATTGTAACATCAGAGATTCCTTACCTTTATATATTAAAAATATAAATACCAAATTTAAATTATTTAAATAACTGAATTTTTACAAATCTTGGGAGTAAAGTTTGAGTATATTAGTAAAATTATTTCATTTCACTTGTATGAATTAAAGTGAAATTATATATAGTTCCTGTCCCTTGTTTCCTAGCCAAATTGCTTACAAACAAAAGAATTATTTCTTCAATCACAAGTAAGTTGTATTCTCACTGGAGAAACCGGTAATTGTCAGCTAGTACTCCACAATGATAGTAAAGATCTGCTTTTGTTTTCTTATCAAATACTTTGCATACTTTTCATTCTTTTTAATTGGAATATTTCTAATAAAGTATTAAGTGTCAGCTGAAGTCTTATATAAACTAATATATATGAAGATTTTTGTGTTGGTCACCTTTTGCCTTATAACCTTTGCCAAGTCTTTAAGCTGCAAGGGCTAGAAAACAATAGCGAACTAATAATTATTTTTACTTGGCTATTGGTAAAGAAGAGATCCTTAAGAAGAAATATTCTAGAGTTCCATGCTAAATTACTAGAGATCTATAAGTATACCTTTCTTTTTCAAAAAATAAATTTGGCTTGAAACTTAGCAAGGTAGACAAAATCAAATGATGAATGGTAGTCATTGGTTTTTTACCAAGCATTTAGTAGCCAACAGTTTATCACATTTCAAAGTCTTTAAAGAGGATTGATTGCCATCATTAATAAGCAAATTTCAACATCAGATGTAAAAATAGGGTCACCAGAGTCACTGTGGCTATCTAAGCTAATTAAAAATAAATAGAACTTAAAATTTACTTCCTCAGTCACACTAGACACATTGCAAGTGCTTAGTTAACCACAAGTAACTAGTGGCTGCTGTACTGGACCGTGCAAATATAGTGTGTTCATCATTGCAAAAAGTTCTATTGAACAGAGGTGCTCTAGAATATTGGACTGTTAACGTTGAAACTGTCAGGAATTATATTCCCTTAAAGATGAGCCCATGTAAAGAATAGAAAAGAATAATAGAATGCAAATGGTAGATAACTTATCAATCACCTAGAATGATGTGTTGAATCATACTTCAAGTAATTTGGACCTAAATCCATTAACTACTGTTAAAAAAAAAGTCACAGTAGTTTCCTCTCAACCACAGAGTTTGCGATTCTTCTGAAAGTCCATGATAAAAGGGTACAAACACGGAAAACCTCAAACATCATCAATCACTATTAACTAGTGGTCAAATTACATCTAATTGGTGGTGAAATTACTGACTCAACAGTATGCATCCATTTGTAAAGATAAAGTCAGGTTGCTCAGTCATGTCCAACTCTTTGCGACCCCATAGACTGTAGCCCACCAGGCTCCACCATCCTTGGAATTTTCCAGGCAAGAGTACTGGAGCTGGTTGCCATTTCCTTCCTCAGGGGATCTTCCCAACCCAGGGATTGAACACTTGTCTCCCACATTGCAGGGAAGCTCTCTGTAAAAATAAAAGTAGGATGCTTTTGTAAAGGCTGGTGATTTTACATAAAATAGGACTAGAAAAGGTAAAGCAATTTATAACCAAGGCTCAAGATAGTACATTGTAGGAATCACAGATACTTAATGTTCTTATATAAAGTACATACAGTTTTTGGCTTCTCTGGTGGCTCAGTGGTAAAGAATCCCTCTGCTAGTGCAGGAGAAGCAGGTTCCTTCAATCCCTGGGTTGGGAAGATCCCCTGGAGAAGGAAATGGCAACCCGCTCCAGTATTCTTGCCTGGGAAATTCCATGGACAGAGGAGCTTCGCATGCTATATAGTCTATGGGATCACAAAAGAGTCAAACACAACTTAATGACTAAACAACAACATACACAAATTTACCTTTATTGACAATTGCCCTGTCTGGTTAGGGAGGGAACTTGTAAGTATGATCACAAGTGTTGACAGCACTCCAACCCTGCCCCACTGAAAAGTCATTAACCATTAGAATGAGGGAACCTCAAGCCATGTATTATAAACAAGATTTTTCTTCAAGATAACAGTGCTGAAAGTACACAGTGATGGAATCTATATTCTGAGAGAGGGCAACTTATCAGTAAATAAGGAAGCCTTAGCAGAGCACAGTTTCTGTCCCATATCTTCAGGCAGGGGAGAGGGGGCACTTTCTTTTCTGCCTGAGGTGTCTAGTCAAGGCTATGGTTTTTCCTGTGGTCATGTATGGATGTGAGAGTTGGACTGTGAAGAAGGCTGAGCGCCAAAGAATTGATGCTTTTGAAGTATGGTGTTGGAGAAGACTCGAGAGTCCCTTGGACTGCAAGGAGATGCAACCAGTCTATTCTGAAGATCGGCCCTGGGATTTCTTTGGAAGGAATGATGCTAAAGCTGAAACTCCAGTATTTTGGCCACTTCATGCAGAGTTGACTCATTGGAAAAGACTGATGCTGGGAGGGATTGGGGGCAGGAGGAGAAGGGGTGACAGAGGATGAGATGGGCTGGATAGCATCACTGACTTGATGGACATAAGTCTGAGCAAACTCCAGGAGTTGGTGATGGAAAGGGAGGTCTGGTGTGCTGCAATTGATGGGGTCGCAAAGAGTCGGACATGACTGAGTGACTGAACTGAACTGAGGTAAATCTCAGAGCTGTCCCTTTAGGAAATTTTACTCCTTTGGTTTTCTCTTTCTCTTCTGTACTTTTTTTTTTTTTTCTTTATTTCTCTAAACTGACTTGTTCACACCAATATTTTAAACATGCTTCGGTTTCTCCCATCTTCACAAAACCTCCAGATTTACCTCCACTTATATTTTGCCTGCCATATTTTGCCCTGCATAAGCGAAACTTTTCAAGAGGGTTATGTAGGGAACCCCTGGTGGTCCAGTGGTTAAGACTCCATGCGTTCACTAAGGTGGACCTGGGTTCAATCCCTGGTGGAGGAACTAACATCTCAAAAGTCACACAGACCAAAAAAAGGGGGGGTTATACAAATTCTCTCTCCACTGTAAAAGTCATTCACAACTCCATAAAACTGAGTGAACAAAGACTTTGTTGCTAAATCATTTAGGTTAGATGGGGGGGGGTGTTAGTTTTTCCTTTTTTTTTTTTTTTTTAATTTTTAACATTTTAAATTAACCAGTTTGTTCTTAAAACAGCAGACTTCTCTTAAAACTTACCTGATAACACTCCTGTTTCTCTGGCTATCCCTTAGTCTCCTTTTGGGGTTCTTCCTCTAGCTGACTTCAGGCCCTTTTCTCTCAGACGCCCTGAGTGGTTTAAGCACTCTCATGGCTTCAAATGAACATCTGTGTTCTGATGATTCCTTTTCTGTGTGGTTCCAGCCAAGAGCTCTCTTCCAGGCTCCAGATATGCATCTAGTTGGCATCTCCTTTTGGGTGTTCAGAATGGCTCCTCACATCAGTAGGGCCAGATATATAGCCTTCACCCAAAACTTACATACCTTATCTTAGCAAATGTTACCATCTACCCAGTTTCACAAGCCGAAACCTGGATGTCATCCTTGAATCTTCGAACTCTCATGCAGACATCTAAGAATCAAGTTTTTCCAATTTTACCAATTCTCAAATTCAGCCCCTTTCACATCACCTACTGATAACCACTCTAGTATAGGTCACTGGAGTCCAACCTAGACCACTGTCCATCCTCCTCAGGTGTTTTGCATCCCCACCTGCCAGTCAAGTCTCCACGTCACCCAACATTTTCTCTGAATAAACTCAAATGTGATTCCCTCGAGTCCTCAAAGCCCTTGAACAAACAGGGTAATTTGACCACAGCCTACAAGGCTTCCAGTCTGGTCTTCACACGTTCACTCCTTGCTCCGTAGGTCTCTACTTTTTAGCCCATCTGCTCCCTTGCCTCTTGTCCCGACACAGGCAGTGTCCTCTGCCTGGACAATCTCTTTCCCTGTCCCCACCACAAAAGTCACCCCATTTGACCTGGCTAATCTCTACTCATCCTTAAGGTCTCATTTGGACATCATTTCCTCTTGGAAACATTCCTTGAGAACCCTTCCCCTCAAACGAGTTAGGTATCCACTTCATGTGAACTCCTAGGATCTTGTTCTGCCTCCCTTGGTGCATCTGGATACTGTTTGTTTGTATCCCTCAGTGGACTGCAAGTACTCAAGAACAGACTTGCTTTTTTCATTGGTTAATCCTCTGGTACAGGACTTCCCTGGTGATACAGTGGATAGTAATCAACCTGCCAATGCAGGGGATGTGGATTCGACCCCTGACCCAGGAAGATCCCACATGCCGTGTAACAACTAAGCCTGTACGGCACAACTACTGAGCCTGCTTGCTGCAACAACTGAAGCCCAAAAGCCTAGAGCCTGTCCTCTGCAACAAGAGAAGCCACAGCATTGAGAAGTTTGCGCACCTCATCTAGAGAGTAGCCCCTGCTGGCCTCAACTAGAGAAGGCCCATGTACAGAAACAAAGACCCAGCGCAACCAAAAATTTTAAAAGTTAAAAAAAAAATTTTTTTTTTTAATCCTCTGGTACTAGGTGTGCAATAAATATTTTTGTGAATAATTATTAATTATGCCTTTTTAATTGCTTTCATTTCCTGGTGTTTTGACATCTGGGGCCTTGCCAAGACTGCCCTTCCCAAGACTAGCTAATTCTGCGAGATAGCAAATGAGTCCCCTTAGGAGTCTGACTTTAACATGTAAGCCAGCCAGAGAGAAGCCCCTACTCTATCACCTCCTTTATCAAACTCACAAGTCAAGGCATTATTCCTCTGCCACAGATCCCAGGGCCAAGGTACCAACAGCTCTGGACAGCCCTTAAATCTCAAGAGCCACTTGGTCAGTCTTAGAGAACCTGCTTAGCCTGCTTCCCAGCCTCTGCTGTTCCTCCATCAAAACTCAACAAAAGCGCTCAGCCATGCTTGCTTTCCCCTTGCTCCCTCTGCCTCCTGACCCGCCCTACTGCTTCCCCGTGTGTACTTAAAACTTTGCATATGGTAAGTTTAGATTGATTTGATATGAAATGTTTTTTGCCTATGGACAAGATAGTAGGAAAGAATAATGGGGGCGGGGCGGGGTGAGAACTGTGTTAGGGTGGTTTATATATGGCTTTTTCCTGACATTTCTATAATACCAACAGGGAGCAGGGGCTTCCCTGGTGGGTCAGTGGTAAAGAACCCGTCTGCCAATGCAAGAGACCAGATTTCAGCTGTGGTCGGGAAGATACCCTGGGGGAGGAACTGGCAACCCACTCAAGTATTCTTGCCTGGAGAATTCCATGGACAGAGGAACCTGGAGGGCTACAGTCCATGGGGTCGCAAAAGAGAGAGACACGACTTAGCGACTAAACAACAACAAAGCACATTCTAATGCCCACCTCGAAAGACGGGAGAGAAGATAGTGAAGCCACCAAGAAAAAGGGGTTGGAGGAGCAGAGGTGACAACTCTGTTCTCCACGGCACCTCTGGGCCCGGAAGAGGCGGTATCAGGTTGGGGCGGCCTCCCTTCTTTAGAAGCCGGAACCTTGGCGAGTCGTTTTATCGTTTCCCNACGGGAGAGAAGATAGTGAAGCCACCAAGAAAAAGGGGTTGGAGGAGCAGAGGTGACAACTCTGTTCTCCACGGCACCTCTGGGCCCGGAAGAGGCGGTATCAGGTTGGGGCGGCCTCCCTTCTTTAGAAGCCGGAACCTTGGCGAGTCGTTTTATCGTTTCCCAGTCGGCGGTGAAAGCTCGGTTCCCGGCCCTCCCGGAAGTTGTTGCACAGCCGTTTCCGGGTCGACTTGTACTGGAGAAGGATTCAAAATGGGTCGCAGTCGCAGCCGCTCCCCACGGAGGGGTGAGTCCAGAAGAGGTTCTGAGGGTCGAGGGCTCGGTTGGAGACTCGTCCCCACTTTGGTTCCCAGTCTTAAGGGCCGCGGAGAGGGGGGAACCTTTTCTTCTAAGGAGAACAGAGGGGTCTGCTGAGAACGGAAGACCTGGGCCCTACACGCTTCAGCCCTCCGGTTTGAAGGCAGTTTTTTGTTGTTTTTTTTTTACCCAATTGGGGTTTGGCCGACTCTTTGTCAGCCTCGTGTAATAACTTTTGTTGTACTTGTGGCTTGGGAATTTAGAGTCAGGCCATGGTTCTCCCAATTTCTGGGTGACTTAGTGCAAATCATCCAGCCCTCCTGCGTCCGAATTCCCGTAATTTGACATCTGGGGTAAATATTACCTTTCAAAGCTGACATGAGAATGCATGCCATCCTCCGTAACACTCAGCATGTGCTGCCGCCAGGTTCTTAAGTGCTCAGGGTTTCCTCCGCAGTTTATAGTAGGGAAATCGACGTTTAGGAGTTTGCGTTCAGGGTGCTCACCTCATAATGACTTCTGGCCCCAGCCCCCTAAAGGGGGCAGTGAGAGGGGGAAGATTTCCCTTAGAACCTCGATTCTGCCCCCTTGTTAGTTTTTATCACCTTCAGCTAATCAGGGTTGATCTTAAAAGTTAAATGAGCCCTCGAACCACAGAGGGCAATTGAGCTCTTAACAAGTTCTCAATTGAAAACTGCTGTTTAAGTGTCGAACACACCGGTTTTCCTTGATTAGTGCGGGGAAATGAATGCATGTTGAAATGCTGGTGAAGTGAAGTCGCTCAGTCGTGTCCGGCTCTTTGTGACCTCGTGGACGGTAGCCTACCAGGCTCCTCCCTCCATGGGATTCTCCAGGCAAGAAGACAGGAGTGAGTTGCCATTTCCTTCTCCAGGGGATCTTCCCGACCCAGGGATCGAACCGGGGTCTCCTGCATTACAGGCAGAAGCTTTAACCTCTGAGCCACCAGGGAAGCCAAGTTTAGGTTAAATCTATACTGTTAAAATTAATCTCATGTGTCTTTTTTTACTTTTTAAATGTGACATCTAGAAATGGCTCGCATTTTATTACTGTTGGTCGGCTCAACATCCAATAGATGTTTGAAGTAATTTTTGACTCTGCAATTTTGTGTTTTTATTAGAGCGTAGGCGGTCCCGGTCCACATCCCGGGAAAGAGAACGCAGGCGCCGAGAAAGGTCCCGGTCCCGGGAGCGAGATCGGAGAAGAAGCCGTTCTCGCTCCCCACACAGAAGGCGTTCCAGGTAAGTGCAGCAAAGCAGAAGTTTTACTACAGCTGGTAGTCGCTGCTCTTGACTTTGTTGTTACCGCTTACAAAGGGACTTAACGGTTTCATGAAATCAGCGGAACTTGATCCCACTTTATTCTAAACCTAACATTCCCATTGGTAAAATGGGGTTGATAACATTCCACATAGTCGGATTGCCTTGAGGAGTAAATGAGAAATAATACATGAAAAGTACTTAGCAGGAGTAAGAAATAAGTATTTTGTATATTATAGTCTTCGTTTTTTATAAATTTTTGGTGATAATAGTTTATTCAACCATGTAATCAAGAGTGTGAGATTTTGGAAGAATCTTAGAAGTGGACTCTGATTCTTAATGATTCTTAATAACCATCAAATACACTTTTTGTTTTCTTTTCTGCCTTACAAAAAAATTTTTATCCTAGCTATACTGAGTGTAACTGATAATTAAACAATAATTTTTTTGTTAATAGTCAGGGCCTAGGCAGACTGTGTGGATCACAATAAACTGGAAAATTCTTCAAGACATGGGAATACCACACCACCTGACCTGCCTCTTGAGAAACCTATATGCAGGTCAAGAAGCAACAGTTAGAACTGGACATGGAACAACAGACTAGTTCCAAATAGGAAAAGGAGTACAAAAAGGCTGTATATTGTCACCCTGCTTATTTAACTTCTGTGCAGAGTACATCATGAAACGCTGGGCTGGAAGAAGCACAAGCTGGAATCAAGATTGCTGGGAGAAATATCAATCACCTCAGATATGCAGATGACACCACCCTGATGGCAGAAAGTGAAGAGGAACTAAAAAGCCTCTTGATGAAAGTGAAAGAGGAGAGTGAAAAAGTTGGCTTAAAGCTCAACATTCAGAAAACGAAGATCATGGCATCTGGTCCCATCACTTCATGGGAAATAGATGGGGAAACAGTGGAAACAGTGTCAGACTTTATTTTGGGAGCTCCAAAATCATTGCATATGGTGATTGCAGCCATGAAATTAAAAGATGCTTACTCCTTGGAAGGAAAGGTATGACCAACCTAGATAGCACATTCAAAAGCAGAGACATTACTTTGCCAACAAAGGTCCATCTAGTAAAGGCTGTAGTTTTTACAATGATCATGTATGGATGTGAGAGTTGGACTATAAAGAAAGCTGAGCGCCAAAGAATTGATGCTTTTGAACTGTGGTGTTGGAGAAGACTCTTGAAAGTCCCTTGGACTGCAAGGAGATCCAACCAGTCCATTCTAAAGATCAGTCCTGGGTGTTCATTGGAAGGACTGATGTGGAAGCTGAAACTCCAATACTTTGGCCACCTCATGCAAAGAGTTGACTCATTGGAAAAGACTCTGATGCTGGGAGAGATTGGGGGCAGGAGGAGAAGGGGACAACAGAGGATGAGATGGCTGGATGGCATCACCCACTTGATGGATGTGGATTTGGGTGAACTCTGGGAGTTAGAGATGGACAGGGAGGCCTGGCATGATGCGATTCATGGGGTTGCAAAGAGTCAGACACGACTGAGCGACTGAACTGAGCTGAGGCAGAACTTTCTTCCTCATTCTGCTATGGGGAACAAATTCCTTCTAGAATCCAGTTTTGTTCAGCCTTTACCTTTCATGCACTCATGTATATCTGTGCTCATCAACACAAGTCACCAGGTATGTCTCTGTTTCTGACATCTTTCCCTATTAAATATTAGGTCCCCAAGACGACATAGATCCACATCTCCTTCCCCTTCTCGACTGAAAGAAAGAAGAGATGAGGAGAAGAAAGAAACAAAAGAAACAAAGAGCAAAGAACGTCAGATAACTGGTAATATTAGATAAATAACTGTAGGAGATGTACAGCCTTGTTTAGAAATTCAATTATAAAATTAAGTATAATTTTTGAATCTTTAGCAATTTAAGTTTTTGACAGTATTCATTAGGGGCTTCCCCAGTGGCTCAGTGGTAAAGCATCTGCCTGTAGTGCAGGAGACACACGTTCAGTCCTTGGGTTGGGAGGATCCCTTGGAGAAGGAAATGGCAACCACTTTAGTATTCTTGCCTGAAAAATCCCATGGACAGAGGAGCCTGGCGGGTTATAGTCCATGCTGTTGTGAAAGAATCGGACACGACTTAGCATGTGCATACACACACACACATATACATAGTGTTCATTTGCGTATGGCTTTGAGATTTTGTTTTAATTGTACCCTAAGTACTCGTTATTTGGTGCTCTTGATACAAGAAGGACAGTTAAAAACATGAAAATATTCCATTTTGGAAGTATCTTCATTGTCTGATGTTGAAGGTGGTCCTTCCTAAAGATGCCAAGCATATCCTTTTAAGCAATCTCTTACAATGGAGGATGGAGATCACACTTCTTCCTTGTACCTTAAGTTATATTCTATCCAAATTGAGAGATTTTTCATTAAATTCAAGTCTTTAGCTAATTGTTTAGTATATTCTCTGCTGGTAAAGTGGAACAACTTAATCTATTGCCAGCTCTCTTTTTTATGTATAAAATGAGTTTAAAATATATGGCTTATTTTTGTAGAGGAAGACTTAGAGGGCAAAACAGAGGAAGAAATAGAAATGATGAAGTTAATGGGATTTGCCTCCTTTGACTCCACAAAAGTAAGTAAAACATGTAGCCAGTCAAGTATTCTTAATGTGAACTGATCTGCCCCATTTTTCCATATTCTTTTACTATCACTTGTGATTTCTTCCAATGATACAAGTTTATTCTGTTAGAAGACAGTAACTGTTTGTGTGAAGGGATTTGGAAGCAAAGAGAAGGAAATTGTGGGCTGCCACTGGAATTCAGTGAGTATTTGCTTGGGATGTTTGAATTAGATCTTAAAGGGCCAGTAGAGGTGATCAGACAAAGAAGAGGAGGAAGATCATTTGAAGTAGAGGGAAAAGCTTACAGAGATGCCCTGTCGGCATGAAATGGCATAGGGTATTGGAGGAGGTTCAAATTCAGTGACTAGAGAAAGAGTGTTGATGGGCTGGTGACTATAGATGGCTAGAAATAGAGGTGGGAGGCAGATCACAGAAGGCTGATATCTTTAGCCATACTGAGGAATTTAAGTTGATTATTTTGATGATGAGAGGAAGCAGTGGTTTTTAAGCAAGGGAGCAACAGATTATATGTATGTTTAGAAAGATGACCTGGGGCCTCATGGAGGACAAACAAAAGACTAGGAGAACTGCCCAGGCACGAAGTGAAAGATGATGAAGGCCTGACCTGAGGAGAGAGGCTGGAATACTGAGAACAATTCAGAAACAGGAGTTGGTAGTGGTGGGAATGGAGGTAAGTAGTCAGTGATGACTCTTGAGGTGTCGGGCTGATAGGGTTAACCAAAGAAAGGATTGTCGGAAAGGGAAGTGCTATGAAACAGAATGAAATGCAGCTGCCAGATAAAGATGGCATTGCATAGCTGCATACATACCTCATAACTCAAGAAGAGGGATTGGCAGGAATTTGAGTGTTCTCTAGCCCTGACCATCATATTGAAAAGAATAAGGAGGTGGGGAGGCAAAAGAGGGAGAGGTTGTGTAGAGGGAGATGGGAGAAAGATAAGAAGATGGGGTAGAGAGAAATAGAGCAAAAGGGAGATGGAGGGAGAGGGGAAATTGAAAGAAGAGAGAAGGGAGGATAGAGAGAGGAAGCCATTAAGAATAGACAGGGAGAGTGCGTGTGGAGAGAAAATGTATTTTTAAAACTTTCTTCATAGAATTTTAGGTCCTTTTCATTTTGCAAATAGAAGTTGCAATCTCTGAGGGGAGGTGTCAGAAATAATCCACTTCCTCTAATCTTGTGTTCCATTATGTCATGAATGAAGTAGGGTAATCACAGATGCTCTAAGAGCTTCTAACTGATGTCATTCTATAGGATTCCTGTGTATTTTTTAAATGACAGTGTGTGGCCTA
Source organism: Neotragus moschatus (assembly GCA_006410615.1). Classification (NCBI taxonomy): domain Eukaryota; kingdom Metazoa; phylum Chordata; class Mammalia; order Artiodactyla; family Bovidae; genus Neotragus; species Neotragus moschatus. Next base: position 631,373 of record SJYA01001624.1, read on the forward strand.
AGAGGAGTACCAGAGGCATGACTATTTTGAGGTGAGAAAATTAAGAATGAGCTCTTTGATTCTCACAAATGGCTATGTGAACCCCATTTTAAAATTTAATGTAATTTCTGTATCAGGTTTTTTTCTTGAATATACCAGTTCCTTATTTGCTATTCCAATGAGTGTTTTATAAGTAAACTGGTTTAATTAATACACATATTGGATGAATAAAAATATTTCCAAAATGAGACAACTAAATTTCACTGTCTTTAGAAGAATAGTGAAGGACCTTATTCGAATTCTTTTTTTTTTTTTTTTTTTGGTTTTACTATTGCCTGACGTTATGTTTGGAATTCCTGAGTATCAGATGTAAAGATGGAGCCACTACTTTTAAATGTAGTCCGTGCTGAAGATGTTTGTTTATAAAGGGAAAATTAGGTGAGAATTTATAGATTCCATAAAAATTATGGAGTACCACAAGAACAAATGATGTCAGTTGTTTTTTTAATGACATCAATAAGGATGTTAATTCATATGCAGTTGGCTTCAGGACTCTCAGTTATAGTTTCTCAGCTCATTTGTATTTTTCAGTAATGTGTATCTTGTGATATTTCATCATTAATCTATGGTGGAACCTCTTCAAATGCCAAATTAGTTACTTATTTTCCCTTCTATTTTAACATTCTAAAAAATTTCAAAGTTGGTTTTGTTTATTTATGGACAAATTTTCTATTCCAACATGTAAATCAGAAGAGAGCTAAAAATCTACAACTCTACAAATAGTTTTCAAAAATCAGTTAGCCTTTAGTAACTGAACTTAGTAAAAAAGATTAGTGGACTTTCCTGGTGGCTCAGTGGTAAAGAATCAACCTGCTAAATGCAGGAGACTTGGGTTTGATCTCTGGGTGGGGAAGATCCCCTGGAGAAGGAAATGGCAACCCACTCCAGTATCCTTGCCTGGGAAATCCCACAGACCGAGGAACCTGGCAGGCTATAGTCCATGGGGTCGCAAAGGGTCAGATGTGACTTAGTGACTAAACAACAACAGTGTGATGTTACACATGGTGATCGTGTAGATATCATCATCATGATTAGACATCTTGATAAATGGAGGGTAGAAAATGGAGAGAATTGTGAGGAAAGCACAGTTAACATTCTGTGGGAGTTAGAGAAGAGAGCTCTTCCTAGCAGCTAGGTCATTTGACTTGGCCTTGAATGCACAAAAAGCAGACGATCGAAGATTGGATGGGAGTTGAGAAGGCAGTTTAGGCATGGGGAACAAAGTGGTGAGTTCATTTTGCTGAATCAAAAGACCCATAAAGAAATTAATGAAAAAGAAAGTCTGAGGTACAAGTGATACAACATTAGTACCTGTTATCTTGATTCTTGATTTAAAAATCAAAATTTCAAAGCCTATGCAAGAAATGGAATTAGATACGCATGGTGGCTGATTTGAGAATCCCATCAGTTCAGGTCATAAGTTAAATTTTTGTGAATATGAATTTTTCTAGAGGAGATATCTGTAACTTGTATTTGGTTTTGAAGAATTCTCTGACCAGAAAAGGTGAGGCTCTGCTACCCACTTTCCCTGCATGCCTTGAACATGATACATATGAGCATTTGTTGGTTTGAATATTGGTATTTCCTTATATGTGACTATAAAAATGTGAACAGAGTTGTAACACTTAGGAGTTCCTGGAATATCATCATGATCTGAAAATTCGTTCAGTCATTGGACTACGTCATGCTTAAATGAATCTTGCCATTAAAGAGGTCTGTGGAATCCAGCTCTTTGATCAAGACATTTAATATATTCTTTCTCTTGTGTGGTGTTTGTTTGTGTGTGTGTTTTGTTTTTGGTTTCTTGCTTCTCTCCAGGGGAAAAAGGTGGATGGCTCTGTAAATGCCTATGCCATAAATGTGTCTCAGAAGAGAAAGTATAGGTATGCATACCTGCCATTATTATGTTTGAACTAATATAAATTATATGCTTAGGAAAAAATTTGTTGTGGGATAATCATGTTTGTAGGAAATGCATCAGTTTTCCATACAATCCCTTACTTTAGTTAGGTTTCCATATTGTTCTTTGGTTTAATCTTTCTTGTTTATATTCTTGTATGTTAAAATAATTTTAAATGTACCTGTGAACCAGAAACTATTATAGAGAAAGGGTAGTTGGCTTAAATATTTTAGGTTATAAGTAGTTCTTTCTTCAAAATAGCATAAGCTCAAGTTTTTAGACTTTAATTTCATTATAATTATAGGTTTTAAAATAGATTCCTTCTGAATTATTTATCTAAATTGATTATATAAGGATTTCAACTGTAAATACCTATCTGTTAAGTATAGGCATATTTTATTAATACCACAAAACAAACCAGTCCATACTTGAAATCTCACTGCATGAACAGAAAAGTCAAGACATCTTCAAACATTGTCTTTTTCTCTACATTTTATCACTTCAGTTAATTTAGACTAATACTTCAGTTAATTTAGAAATATGAATAGTGTGATTTGAGACTGCTGTGAGTTAAAATACTAGAATCAACAGTCCACTATAAAATTACCTTCAAATAAGGTCTTATGGGGAGAACTATTACAGTGTGTAATCAGATTTGTTTGATAGGTACCTATTTGAAACTCTTCTCTGTTTTCCTTAAACTTGGTAGGTGTTTGGTATTACTTAAATATGGATTTTCAATTAATTTTTTTTAAGTCTGTAGAATCTTCCCAAATAATACTGAAAGTATATTTCCATGCTTTTGTTTAGATTTTGACTTTGAATACTTCTTGCCCTAGATATTGCCATTATAGAACTAGTTTATAGGTTTAAATTCTGAAGCATATGATATTTCTTTTATAAGACAAACCCACAATTTTTTTAATAAATAAATTTTCTCATCATAGGCAGTACATGAATCGAAAAGGTGGATTCAACAGACCTTTGGATTTCATTGCATGAGCTGAAGTATTGAAGAATGATGTTTTTTCCCTCATCTTGATCAGAAAAATGGATTTTTGTATTTAATATGCATCAAAAACAGGATCAGAGTCCTTCCTCCTTGTAAAGTAAGAAAATTTTATTTATGATGTGTGTAGTTCACTTACCCAGCCTCAAAAAAGAGAGTTAAATATTACATTTTTTTCCTTTAGGAAATATCGTTTGGGGCAGTCATCAGCCCCATTTTTTTGTCCTTATTCCTATGGAAACTGTATATGTTTTTTTCTTGGATGCTCTTTATGACTTTTTAAAATACATAAAAGTAATTTGGAAGTAAGTTTCTCAAATAAAGCAATAATTCCTACCCTTTTGTATTTGATATTTTTATAACTAGTAAAAAAGAATCTCCCTACACATTTTCTTTTTTCATACACAGATTTAGATATCATGATTCTTCATAGTTTTAAAGATTAGAATATTGAAAAATTATAACTGGATTTTTTGTGTCTTCTATGGTTTTTGCCCTCTGTCCCAATACCATATTTCCCCAGTTGAAAAGCAGTACATGCTTATTCAGTTCAGTTCAGTCGCTCAGTCGTGTCCGACTCTTTGTAACCCCATGAACCTCAGCGTATCAGGCCTCCCTGTTCATCATCAGCTCCCGGAGTTTACCCAAACTCATGTCCATTGAGTTGGTGATGCCATCCAGCCATCTCATCCTCTGTCGTCCCCTTCTCCTCCTGCCCTCAATCTTTCCCAGCATCAAGGTTTTTTTAAATGAGTCAGCTTTTCGCATCAGGTGGCCAAAGTGTTGAAGTTTCAGCTTCAACATCAGTCCTTCCAATGAACACCCAGGACTGATGTCCTTTAGGATGTACTGGTTGTATTTCCTTGCAGTCCAAGGGACTCTCAAGAGTCTTCTCCAACACCACAGTTCGAAAGCATCAATTCTGTGCTCAGCTTTCTTTATAGTCCAACTCGCACATCCCTACATGACCACTGGAAAAACCATAGCCTTGACTAGACGGACCTTTGTTGACAAAGTAGTGTCTCTGCTTTTTAATATGCTATCTAGGTTGGTCATTACTTTGCTTCCAAGGAGAAAACATCTTTTAATTTCATGGCTGCAGTCACCATCTGCAGTGATTTTGGAGCCCCCAAAAATGAAATCAGCCACTGTTTCTACTATTGCCCCATCTGTCTGCCATGAAGTGATGGAAGCGGATGCCATGATCTTAGTTTTCTGAATTTTGAGCTTTAAGCCAACTTTTTCACTCTCCTCTCTCACTTTCATCAAGAGGCTCTTTAATTCTTCACTTTCTACCATAAGGGTGGTGTCATCTGTATATCTGAGGCTATTGATATTTCTCCCGGCAATCTTGATTCCAGCTTGTGCTTCTTCCAGTGCAGCATTTCTCATGATGTACTCTGCATATAAGTTAAATAGCAGGGTGACAATATACAGCCTTGATGTACTCCTTTTCCTATTTGGAACCAGTCTTGTTCTGTGTCCAGTTCTAACTGTTGCTTCCTGACCTGCATATAGGTTTCTCAAGAGGCAGGTCAGGTGGTCTGGTATTCCCATCTAAATAAAAAAACCACCTTGGGAGCAATCAGAAGGTAGGAAAAAAAAACAAAAATCACCTGTAATCTACCCCCAGAATGTTAACATTTTGGTATTTGTATTTCCAGGCTCCTATGGGTGTATATTTCTTGCCCCTAGCCAAAGAGATCAGATGCTGCTTTCTTTACTAATTGTTTTTCTCCCATGTACTGTGAACATCTGTTAAATGCTCTTATAAATTCTTTGGAAACTTAGGTTTTAGTAGTTACTTGGTTATACTGTAATTTACTAATCTTTTATTAGTAAACATTGGCTTCCTTTCCAAGATTTGCTGTTATAATCAAAGCTATGAGTAGATTATTTAGTGGTAAAGGAAAAAAAGCAAAACAACACCCATGAAGTAGTATCCTTGTTGCATGTATTCTTTTGTACTTGTTGCCTTATTTGCTCATGTTTAGTTCTTGGAGGCAGCATTGCTGGGTGAGAGAAAGGTGCATGATTAAGGCTTTTGATACATGTATGGTTAGATACATGTATTGGTCATGTAAAACCCAAGCATCACCAGTAAAGTATAAGCATTCCTGTTTCATATACGTGTACCAGTGTTAAGTGTTTTTTTTTTGTTTTTTAAGTTTCCAGTCTGAAGGTTAAAATAATGGCGTTTGGTTTTGTATAGTTTCTAAGAAAGATGTATGTTTTTAGAATGTGTTAGCCCTGTATATTTCTTTTGTGAAATACTGATTTCAAACCTTGGCTCCATTTGTCTTTTGGCAGGCTTTTCTTTTTCTTATTTGAAGGAATCTCTTTTTCTAATTACCATTACCTATTCTGTTTCCTATCTCACTGATATTTGAGGCTTCATGGCTAAATTTTTAATTTGGGGTTTTTTTTTGTTTTTTTTAGTAACTAAACACATGGAACACAATTTGATGAGCTAACTGTATGCTTTTGGAGATATTCCATGTATACATAAGCATATAGTTTATATGTATTATGTCTTTTATTACTCAAATTTAAGCAAACTTTACAGTCTATTTTGTACCTATTTTTTCATTTACTGCTACATCTTAAGATTGTTTCTTATCGGTGTATGTAATATTCATTTCAATTCAGTCACTCAGCTGTATCCGACTCTTTGTGACCCCTCGGACTGCAGTTCACCAGGCTTCCCTGTCCGTCCCCATCTCCTTTTCAGATGATCTTATGTATTTTATTTCTGGCTGGTCTGGGTCTCCGGTGCTCTGCAGGCTTTTCTCTAGTTGCAGAGAGTGGGGGCTACTCTGTAGTTGTGCAGGCGCACGGGCTTCTCACTGCAGTGGCTTCTCTTGAGGAGCACAGGCTCCAGGACCCACAGGCTTCAGTAGTTGTGCCTCTGGGGCTCCAGAGCACAGGCTCAGTAGTTGTGGTGCACAGGCTTATCTGCTCCATGGCACATGGCATCTTCCCAGATCAGGGATTAAACCTGTGTGTCATTGGCAGGTGGATTCTCTTCCACTGAACCATCAGGGAAACCTTATTGCCTCTTTTTTTAAGGGCAGCAATTATAGTTCGTTAAATGTGCTACATCAGCTGTACAACCTGTAGTACCCACTGCACAAGTGTCACTACCCCAAGCAGTTGGGTTATTTTGCTTAGACTTTTGCCAAATGAGTTGAGTAGATTCCCGTACCCTGACCCTCCGAAATACAGCCTGTCTGTAAAGTATCTGCGATAAGGACTGTTTCTGACCACATTTGTGCACATCTAAAGAAAAGCACACCCAGTTGTCTTATTGGGAAGCTAAACTTTCTGGAATGAAATAATATGCCCCAAATCAAACAATGGGTATTTGGATTGCCATTTTAGTGTGGTCTTTAGTATGATTGTCATTTTAGTACACTGACTTGAGATCCTCAAGGCAGCATACTTTGAAAGAAATAATCTGAGAATACCTAGTAGATCAATAGGTTCAGTCTCTGTGAGCTAACTCCAAAGAAATGGAAGGAGAAGAAATCTTTAAAGATCTAGAGATGAGGTCAAGCCTTGCTTTGAAGGAACTTTTATCCATCAGATCATCTGATTCTGTAAGAATAACAAAGATGGAGCATTCTTGTCTTCTTCTAACAGGCTGCTCCTCTCAGAAGGCATAAATTGTGCCAAATCTTCTAAGTATCCAAATGTTAGAGTGCTCCAGGGCCCAACCCCTAGACTCTCCTGTCTGCCTCTGGTGAGTCATCCCTTCACAAAGCGTCAAATGTCTTCTGCCGTGGCTCTCCACTGTATACTTGTAGCCTGACTGTTTTACTGAATTCCAGTCTTGTAGATGCACTTGGATCAGTAGGCACCTCAAATTTAAGATGAATTGACTTCTGATTTCCCTGCCCAGTCGTCATCTCTCAGGCTTCCCCATCTCAGTGAGTGGCCTCTCCATTTGCACCTTTGCACAGAGTAAAACTCCTTAGCCTCATTCTTCGCTCCTCTCTCCTGTGCGGCACATTTGATTCATTAGAAATCCCTTCGACTCTAACAGAGTATATTTTGAATCCAACCACTTTTTTCCCCCATATTTATTGGGATATAATTGACAAATACAAGTGTAAGATATTTAAAGTGTATATTGTGATTAGATGTACATCAAATCTGACCATTTTTCACCCACCTATACGAACAGAAGCCATCTCTAATAGATTTCCTTCCTTCCCTTCTGCCTCAGTTTATTCCCCACCTAGCAGCAAAGTGAACCTTATAAATGTACATCTGGTCGTTGCTTCTGGCTCTGATGGCTTTCTATCTATGAGTGAAGACTAGTCCTTACTGTGGGTCTACACATGGCTTGCTACTACATGCAGCCACACTACTCGCCTCTTTACTGTTCCTTAGAAACAGATATGCATCTACCTTAAGAGTCTTCCTACTTGTCTTTCCTCCTGGAATGTCCCTTCTCTCCCTTCTCCCACCTCTTAGATTTACATGGTTAGCTTCCTTATATTGTTCAGGCCACTGCTTAAAATAAGGCCATTCCTGACTACCTTATCCAAAACAGCAGCCTCCCCTTCCCTCTCTTAATCCTTTTACTCTGTTTTACTTTTTTATTTAGCTTTTTAAAAATTGAAATAAAATTCAACCTATTAAAGTATATCATTTCAGAGACTTCCCTGGCAGTCCAGTGATGAGGACCCTGCACTAACTTGCAGGAACTAAGATCCCATAAGCCCTATGTGGCATGGCCAGAAATAAATAAAGTATACCACGTCAGTGGTTTTAGTATATTGACAGTTGTGCATTTATCACCAGTAATACTAAAATATTTTCATCATCCCAAAAAGGAACTCCATGCTCATTAACAGCTGTTCCTTATCCCTCCCCTTCCATCTTACCCTCCACTCCAGAAACCGCTAAATGTACTTTCTGTCTTTAAAGGTGTATTTATTCTGGTCGTTTTCATGTAAATGGACATTTCAAATGGATGGACTCATACAATATGTGACCTTTTGTGTCTAGCTGCTTTTGCATAGCACAGTGTTTTCAAGATTCATTCATCTTGTATCATAAATAGTACTTCAAGGGCTTCCCAGGTGGCTCAATAGTAAAGAACCCACCTGCCAATGCAGAAGACAGACTTGCGTTCAATCCCTGGGTTGGGAAGATCCCCTGGAGGGAGGAAATGGCAACCCACTCCAGGATTCTTGCGTGGAGAATCCCATTGACAGAGGAGCCTGGCAGGCCACAGTCCATAGGGTTGCACAGAGCCAGACATGACTGAAGGGACTTAGCGCACACACGTCCCTTTTTTATAGTTTATAATACTCTGTTCTGTGGGGGTGTGTGCATGCTCAGTCGTGTCTGACTCTTTGCAACCCCATGGATGTAGCCAACCAGGCTTCTTGTCAGTGGAATTTCCCAGACAAGACTACTGGAGTGGGTAGCCATTTCCTTCTCCAGGGGATCATCCCGACCCAGGGATCGAACCTGATTCTGTCTCCAGCACTGGCAGGTGCGTTCTTGTGGTGCCACCTGGGAAGCCCCCACCTGTCACACTGTAATTTGTAATTCATCAGTTGATGGGAATTTGGGTTGTTCCACTTTTTTGGCTATTACGAATAATGCTACTATGGACATTTGTATCCAGTTTTATGTGTTTTCAGTTCTCATGGGTATATAACTAGGAGTGCTATTACTGGGTCATATAGTTAAACTCCATGTTTAACTTTTTGAAGCACTGTCTGTTTTCCAAAACAGCCGCACTACTCTATATTCCCACTGGCAGTTTGTGAGGGTTCCAGTTTTTCCACATGCTCAGCAGAGTTTCCTTTTCCTTCTAGTTTATCATTCCCCAACACACTCTGTGTTACTGTGTCTTTGAACTTTGAGAGGCAGTGCTTCTGTCTTGTTTGCTGCTGTGGCCCCAGCACCACAAGTGCCTGGCACCCAGTAAAGCATTCAGTGAATACCTGTACATGCATGTAGTTTAGTAACATTTTTTCACTTAACAACTTCACTTACTGGTTTTTTTTTTTTCAATTTGTATTGGAGCACAGTTGATTTACAATGTTGTGTTAGTTTCTGCTGTTCAGCAAATTGAATCAATTATACATATATCCACTATTTTTTAAGATTCTTTTCCCATATAGGTCATTATGGAGTACTGAGTAGAGTCCCTTGTGCTATACAGTGGCTTCTTATCTATTTTGTATATAGCAGTATGAATACGTCAGTACCAGCCCCCCAGTTTATCCCTCCCTCCTTTTCCTCTTGGTAACCATTAGTTTGTTTTCTACATCTGTGACTCTCTTTTTATTTTTTAAATAGGTTCATTAATACCATTTATTTTTACATTCCACATATAAGTGATATGTGATATTTATCTTTCTCTTTCTGACTTAAACTTCATTCCACTTCCTAAGTTTTTAAGCTTCCCTAAGTTTTTAAGTTAACCTTTAGTTATCCAACTCTTAACACATTTTTTCTATAAAAATTTTAAAACATGACTGCTTAATCCCTTTTGAAAAGTCCTGATTCACTGTGAATCCTTTATAGTGTTTCCTTCCAGATACGCACACACACACACACACATATATACGTGTATATATATATATACACACACACATATATACATGGAACAACAGACTGGTTCCAAATAGGAAAAGGAGTACGTCAAGGCTGTATATTGTCACCCTGCATATTTAAATTCTATGCAGAGTACATCATGAGAAATGCTGGGCTGGAGGAAGCACAAGCTGGAATCAAGATTGCTGGGAGAAATATCAATCACCTCNGCCCCCAAGTGGGCCTGGCGCCGGGTCTCCCAGTCGGCGGAGCAGCGCCTCCCTTGCCCCGCATCCTCCGTCCTCGGCTCTGGCTCCCGGTGTCTGGCCCCGCACCTTCGTCTGAGGCCGGTCCCACTTAATATACACCAACCTGCTGGACGTTGCCAATGGGAAACCCAGGCTCCATGAGACTTGCTGTGTCTTCCTCAACAATGAGCAGCTGGAATGCTCCTTACACCTGCTCCGAACTGAGGGTATTCACTCAATAAAAAAAAACAAGCATTGTTCTAAGAATTCCACCTTGCTCCTTTTAATTATTTCCACAGTCTTCTTTTAATAAAAAATGAATCCATTTTTAAAAGGAAATATTGTGAAGGGGAGAGAGTGTTGACTGTTCTGTGTTCATTCATTAACTGGATCCTCCGGTTTTCTAGAAGCTGAACATGGTTATGCCTCCATGTTACCATACAATAACAAGGACAGAGATGCCTTAAAACGGAGGAGCAAATCCAAGAAGAATAACAGCAGTAGCAGGTAATTTGGTAAATATTTTCCTTTCTCTTTTAGGTTATGCCGCAGATGTTACTGGGTTTTAACCCCGCAAATGAAGCGGCAATCATGATTCAGTAATGTATACATAGTCCTAAGGTATTGGAAGAAACCCTTCTATTTGGGTTGAGGGGACTGAGAAGAGAAGAGAAATGGAAGTGTTTTCTATTTCTTTATGAACTTTTTTTCCCCAGAACTTAATTTTGCTTTTCTCCCCTTTTGAAACAAAAAATCTGTGGAAACTTCAAGTGAGATTAGCAGCAGTGACAGTATTTTGCCTTCAGAAGTTGCAGATTCAGGGCAAGTTTTCTATAGCTGAAAATACTGGACATTACCCACGTTTTACTTATCATGGTGAAGATTTTATAAATATGTTAAAGTATTGATTTGGCATAGATGGTAGGATTTCATATTTGACGTGTAAATTAAATACAGTGATATGTCTGATAATCTGTCACTCTGTAATGGCAACGAGAAACGATTGAGGTTCAAACCTGCTTTTTGGTGATGGAGGAATAGATTGATATTAAAATATTCATATGCCACAAGCTTTTTACATTAACCTTGTAATTCTTGAAATTTGTAAGTCTCACTGGAAAGTATTTGGTTAATAGTCAATGAAATCACATAATAAAACCCTGAATGTACTTCCTGGTATAAATGAGTACTCCATTAATGCTGTTGCACCCCCTTTTTCCCCTCTTTGCCCTTAATATATACATTAGCTAGGAAATCTGTTTTTATTAGACTCATTCAATTATACCTTTTATTCCAATAATTGAAAATCATTGACATTTCCCTTACTGATTTAGAATCCTTGTCTATCTCCCATTCTCATGAATACTCTCTGCAAATAACTGTATTTGGTTAGTGTCTGTGACATTATACAGACTACTAAAAGCCAGAAGTTTCCCACTTAAACCTTTAACTCCCTTTTTATTCCTTCCTCTTCTGTCCTTGGTTCACCCCATTGTCCTTAGAGTTGGAAGAACCACAGGAAATGTGTGAGCAGCACATATGTGCTGAGCTCTTGAATAGGAAGGCACAGGAAGGATGAACCTGTTAGTTACCTGGTGGTTTTTCCTTTCCCTCCCACCTTTGGCATTATCTGAAGGTGGTAGCAAGTAGATCTGTGCATGAGTACTGACGGCCTTTAAGAAGAAGGTTAATGCTGACTTGTAGTGTGCAATGGTATAAAACAATATCTATGTTGCTTTTTGTTACAGTATTTTTCAAATAACTTTTAAAGACATTGAAGCCTTTTGCTTTATTTTTATGGAAAAGTGTAGTTCATTTGTTACTTTTACTCTTGTCCACTCATGATTTGAGAGGAATTGTTGACATTAATAGTCAAGGCTTAATCCTTAGTACTTTGTTTTTTCCTAAGTTTCACAGAAAAGTTGTTGAGGGGATGTTCAGTGGTGAGAAGAAGGGGATGTTGTCAAAGAGAAGTAGCTTGGCCCCAGAAGGTGATTGCCATGCTATGCAATGCTAAATCACTTCAATGCTAAATCACTTCAGTCATGTCTGACTCTATGTGACCCTATGGACTGTAACCAGCCAGGCTCCTCAGTCCATGGGATTCTCCAGGCAAGAATACTGGAGTAGATTGCCGTTCCCTTCTCCAAAAGGTGATTAGGAAAGAGAAATAATGATAGTTGAGAATTTCAACTCAAGAAATAGATTCTTTCTCTTTTCTTTAATATCCAGCTTTATTCTTGGGAAAATGATTGCAACTCTGGATTTGGGAAAGCTGTATTATTTCTATAAATGGATTTGGTTTGCTTTCCATGGTTAGAAGCAGGAGGCTCTCACAGTTTTCCATATTCTTGACTAATGATGAATTCGTGCAGTAATTTAAGTGGTGCAGGGATCTCTGTAAGACCATGATTAAACCTGGAGATTGCACCAGGCAAAACAGATGAAGCAACAGCAGGTTGTTTTCTTTAAATGTAATCACTTCCTTCATGACCTGTTTGGAATGACCCTTACCTGAGCAATGAGACATCTCCCCAGAGAATGCAGTTTGACCCCTTGATTTGAGTCAGACTTATATCCAAGGCCATGTATGGTCAGAATTTTGAACTGATGTAAGAGCTATAGATTACTTCTGGTTTACATAACCATTGGTGACAGTGTATTCTTATTAATTTGGGTTGAAATGATGAGCTCTTTGCTTGTAGCCTCTGGGGGTTACTATGGACAACAATAAAAAAATAAGATTTAGCTGCATAGCAAACTTCTTTGAAACTGAAAATGCAGATCTTAAGTTTCTCTAATTGCTTGTTAAAAAACAAAAACAAGTGAAACTGTGAATATTGTTCTGGAATCATCTGGAGAACTACAGGAAGATGGAATCTTTTTTTTTTCCCCACTCATTTTTTAAATCAGCTACTTAAATAATTAGACTTGAAATCCAGAGTTTTTAAAAAGTGTGTTTTGTTACATTGGTGAAGCAGGCATTGGCATTCATGTGAAAGAGGAAGTTCAGCCCTTGTCACCCAGTTCTTTTACGAGACAGTGGTCATATAGCTGACTTGACAGGGTGAGTCTTTTTTAACCCAGAGACTGGTTTGGCTTAGTTATATTTTTGTTAAAATATATTTTTAAGTGATGACATTTGACCTTTATCAATGAGTCCGGAGTTATCCAATCTTTTCAGTAATCATATGGAAAATGATTTTGATACAAGGTGTCTATATATTCTTATGATGCTTTAATTAAAAATATAAATGTTTTCCCATCAACAGAGTTGGCAGGGAGTCTCTGGACGGCCTTTTTTGAATGGCCTCCCTTTTATTAGACAAATTCAGTTTCACTAAACCAAATGTACTTCAGTAATGCCCTAGCGGTTAGGTATAATTTCCCTTGTAAAAAATCACCATGTGTTCAACACTCTTAAGTAATCAAATAGGATCCATAGTTTCCAGAACTCTGTTCAAAGTTTGGAAAGAGTTGTGCTGCTTATGGAATTTGTAAAAAAGATTATCTTGGGAATTCTGAATTTTTTTATATGTATCTTCGAAGAATCCAGATGGGATAAGTGTGACTTGTGGTGTTCTGACTTTTCTGTAAATGGACACCATGTTCTTTTCAAATATCCACCCTTCTCTCTTCCACCTCCTCAGAATGGTCCTTGTCTACAGTTAAACAGGGAAATTTTGACCACCTGTCATCATATATTTTCATACATCTAAAAAATGTGTCATACTTTGAACTTGTTATTCTCTGTTAAAACCAGAATCCCACGTGCTATCAAGCCAAAGGTTTGCAGTTGCAGGCCAGACTCTTGTTAACTGTGATATCCTGCTGGCCATTGCAGGAAGTGAACTATACATCAGAAAAACATGACTGAAAAACACTGAAGGGTAACCAAGTGAATCAATTTAAAGCTTTTAAGTTAACCAGTTTTAAGGTTCATATATCCTTTATCTAGAAAACAAATATTCTAAAATTTAAAATACTGTCATTATTGTTTGTTTTTCCTTGTGAATGAAAATTGTATCCCAGAAGCCTTGTGGAAATGAAGTTTAGTGCTGGATTAGAAATTTCCCATTTCAAGAATGCCCCAAATCCCACAACTAGTCTCTGGTGTGAATGGACGTGATGGCGGTGCCCTTGCTGTGAATGAGTGGTTGAGCATTCACAGAAGTAGGGTTGCTCCATGATTACTATGAGAATTTGTTTCCAAGACCTAGTAAAGTTCCAGTTATTGCCCCACAGAATTCTTGACCTGAGCCAGGGTGTCATCTCTCCTGAACTGATTAGATTCTAGAGAATTTCCAAAAGTAAGGTCAAGATTCAGTTCATTTATAATGCTGGCAGTTTCCTCAAGTTTATTTTTAACTAGTTGGGATGAGTTATATGAGATGGACACTGAGATAGCCGCACTGACTGACTGCTTTGACATCTGTGAAAACCTGTCCATAAATCCATAGGCCAGACCTTATATTCAAGGTCAGCTGTAAACATACTAATAATCTGATTTCACACACACCTGTGCTTTCATCAAGCCTCTCTCATCACTTTTACAGTTGCTACCTCATTGATCCACATGTGTTCTGTAGATAATTGGCAGTCATTTTTATTTCCATTTTACAAAAGAGTTAACCAAGGACAGGATGGTAAGCGTTTTTATTTCTTCCACAGTATCAGTCAGTGGCAAAGCTGGAGCACAGATTCCACCCAAAGGGCTGCCTTAACCAGCTTGTCATCTTTACATTGAACTAAGTTTTAGAAGCCCCTTCCTAAAAGCATTTGGTAGCTCTTCAACAGTAGTATCTTTTGGGAGGTTGCATGCAATAAAATAACTTCAAGGAGTAGAAAGATTGAAGGAAGAAGGGTTATATTTATCCTCTTAAAACTGTATCCTATAGTCAGACAACTTAGTGTACAATTTTGGTGTATAGTACACCTAGAGAACTGCAGAGCTGGGTGGGGATGCCAAATTTCTGGTGTTCCACGCTCAGCCTAAAGAAAGCCTTGTGGTATTATATAACCCAAATTCACATCACATTGTGCAGCTGTTTTCCCTCTGTATAAATAGAACCCTTTTATTTCCTTTCTTAAAATGGATTACTTTTCCACTAGGGAATGCATGCCTCTGAGTTTGTCACTTCTCCTTGAAAGCTGTTTGAGATACTTACATTTATCTATTTCCCCAGAGGGACTAATTTCTTTAGTAGAGCCCTTCCTCTGTCTTCTCTCCCTCCAGCTTGAGAGAGAGAGTTAAAATAATTGTGTTGGCATTGGAGCAGTCCTTTAAAACAAGAATAATGTTTCTCTTATTGTTCCCTCTTTCAGATCGACTCACAATGAGATGGAGAAGAATAGGTGAGTTGGGGGTTCCAGGTGTGGGATGGGGGCAGCTTTGATGTATTTTTTCATTGACACTTGGTTGTTGCTCTTGGCTTCTCACAATGAGCCCCTGATATTAGAGTTCACTTAGGACCCTCTAATCAGCACTGCCTGTAAAGCCCTTAGATAAGATGGGCTCCCCAGCTCCCAAGATGACACCCCCAACCCTCACCCCTGCAGTCTGCTGTTCCCCAGCAGTGCTTTCCATGTGACTATTCTAAGGCCAAAGCGTTTTAAGTCAGAGGTAATGTTCCCACAAATAGTGTTTTTCAAAAATTACATGCTACTGAATATAATTGGTAGTGCTGTCTTAAACCATGGACACACACAGATATATATACATACACATACAGAAGTTCACTAGTGAATAAAGATGCTCAAAATTTAGGTAAATATATGCAAAGCAGAAATTGGAGATGGTGAGGCACTCAGACAAGGCGGGCCACCCTCCCTGGGGTCCATCTTACCACATCTCACCTGACTTCCCTTCTGCTGCTGATTTGACTCCTTATTTTTCAAATGATGTGNCATACAGAAGTTCACTAGTGAATAAAGATGCTCAAAATTTAGGTAAATATATGCAAAGCAGAAATTGGAGATGGTGAGGCACTCAGACAAGGCGGGCCACCCTCCCTGGGGTCCATCTTACCACATCTCACCTGACTTCCCTTCTGCTGCTGATTTGACTCCTTATTTTTCAAATGATGTGGCCTAGTCACTCTCAACTCTGGTTGCATATTAGAATCACTTGCAAAGCTTCTAATGTTTTTTTTTTTTTAATTTTTTTTTCCATTAAATATAGTATACACATACACTCATATGAGTTGGGAAGGCATGGCTCCCCACTCCAGTATTCTTGCCTGGAAAATCCCATGGACAGAGGAGCCTGGCAGGCTACAGTCCATAGGGTCAAAAAGAATCAGACACAACTGAAGCAACTTAGCATGCACACACAGTCATGTACTCTTTGGGATAAGATAACACATTTTTATTTCTGCTCATTGTATAGAGTAACTATTATAAACATTTTTCAAATATACAAAAGTAGAGTGAATAATGTAATCAACTTCTATGTATCCATCACCCAGCTTCCACAATTATCAGGATTTTACCAATCTTATATAATAAACTCTCTGTGGAGTGTTTTTAAAAGCACATTTTATTCTACCTCTGGTAATGCAAAACATAACCACTTGCTTTTATCATGCTGAAAGAAATTAATAATTCTTTGTGGAACTTTATGTGGGGGGAAAACACACACACACACCAATGCTCAGACCTCTCCTCTAGCAATTCTGATTTAATTGTTTTAGGTTGAGATCCTGCACTAGTATTTTTTTAAAAGCACCCCAGGTGATTCTCATGTTCAGCCAGGGCTAGACCACTGAACAAGCTTCATTCTGGTCCCTGAACTCCCATCAGTTTGAAGTACAGGCTGCACATTCAGATTGAGGGCTTTCTTGGTGCTCTGCATGAACAGGATGATGTGTGATGATGGTTCTCTAAAATCATGTGGTTATTTCACGCAAACCTTCTTTGAAGAGAGTCTGACTCTGATAGTCAGAATCTGAATGACCTGTTTCATCAGTGAAAGGGAAGACCAGACCTGACAAGGGAGGAGAATCTTGGAACAGGCCAAACATTTAGCGTTACTCCACGGTGTGTGTGTGTTGGAGATGGATAGTGAGTGTGCCTCGCATATGTGCTTCTCTCCACCCTCCTCCTCCTCTTTCAGTTTCTCTATGATTGTGACTGACCATGTTTGAAATCAGACCATCTTTATCCATTAGGGATTTACATATCATGAACTGGAAACTCCAGAGTGTCTCTTCTGAAGGCGGAAAGGTAGTCTGATGTGGCTTCTCTTTCTCGTCTTTAGATTCTCTTACATCTCCGTGGCTTTTAGGGGAACTGGTTAACTGGGACTGTTTCTGCTGAAAAGCCTCCTAGTTCTCCTCCTCCTCATAGGTATTTATTTGTATTATTAAAATGTCATCCCTTCAGGTAAGGGCTCTTAGATGTACCCAGCTTTGTGCTTCATCTCTGCAGGAATACCACAGGATGTCGATTTTATCATTTATTTTAGCAGTTCAAGAATGTTTATTTTCTGCCTACCATGTCTTAAGAGCTTGTGCTCAGTACTGGGGTATTAAGTAAGTTTATACTGGGGTATGAAATCAGCATGGTCTCCATTCTAGAGAAATGTAGTTTATCTAATGAGAAAGATGCAGAGACAGTCTGCACAGGAAGCAATGGAGGTAAAGGTTCTAGAAAACTGGATTTGAAGTCATCACTGGGCCAGTTGCTTATAATTCAGATTGTGACCAGTCAACATTTGCTTATTGAAGGGCTAGTGATCTAGTTCTCTTATTGTCCTTCCTTTTTTTGGAATTTGGTCGTCAACGGTCTTGATCATTTATCCTCTAGTCTAAAGCATGTGAGCAGAAGAGGGGGAAGTAAGAACTCACATTTAGTTAATTTAACCAAGCGCTGGTTGCTGCAGTTGGTGGTTGGGGGGTGATGGGAGGGAGTTAAAGTTGTCGGGTTCTTCTCTTGTAAAGAGTAGATGCTTATGATTTGGGGGTTTGATGGTCAATTGAACAGCTGTAGTCTCCTTGGTTTTCATAGCTGAATCCTACAAAAGAAGACCACTTTGCAAAATGCTGAAACACTTAGGCCATTTTTTCCTTCAGTTCAGTTCAGTTCAGTTCAGTCGCTCAGTCGTGTCCGACTCTTTGCGACCCCATGAATCGCAGCACGCCATTAAAAAAAAAAAAGATTGCCATGGCTCTCAAAAAAAACAGCAATTGACGAAAAGAATTTTAATAATTGGATTTTTTTTCCCCTTTAACATTGCAGAGTTAATTAGATTTGTGTTAAGTTTTTTTCACACCGAAACCTTTTCTGTGGCTCTTTAGAGATTCTGAATAGTTGGTGTGCATCAGGACTCCACTATGAGGATATTATATTCAAACTGCCCGTTTAATAATCTTGGCAGTGGTGGGACAATTAAAAGATTTCTAGGATGGTGGAGATGGAGGTGGTAGTGGCAGAGGTGGCAGCAGTAATTTTCATTCAGTAGACTAGGCATTCGTGGAGCACCATAGATGCTGGGTACTAGGTGCTGGGGTCCAGAGCCCAACAGAACCCAAGCCCCCAGGGCGGAGGGCTCAGTTTAGTGTCACTGTAGATACATCTGTCACTTGGTATGTGCTTCTCTGCATTTTAACTAGTTTTGTGGGTCTAGCCTCCTAAGGAAACACCCATGGTGAGTGTGTGATCTTTCTTTCGCTTTTAAAACTGACCTCATAGAAAATTTTGAGAAATATAGTGTGTTGTGCGCTCAGTCGCTTCAGTCACGTCCTACTCTTTGCAACCCCATGGACTGTAGCCCGCCAGGCTCTTCTGTCCATGAGATTTTCCCGGCAAGAATCCTGGACCAGATTGCCATGCCCTCCTCCAGGGGATCTTCCCCACCCAGGGATCAAACATGCATCTCCTGTGTCCCCTGCATTGCAGGCAGATTCTTTACTATTGAACCACAGGGAAAGCCTTGAGAAACATAGAAAATCATGTACTCAAAATTAAATCATCCATAATTCTAGCAGCCCAAGGAGATCAGTGAAACTTTGAAGTATATCTTTCAGTGGTTTTTTGGAAAGAAACTTTTAAAATAGTTTAGTAAGTTGGAAAGTTCAGAAAAGCACAAAGAAAATAAAAATCAGTGGTAACAGACCTTGCAGCAGTAGCAACTGTCAACATTCCTGCTAAGTTCTATATCCACAAGACTTTCGTGCATACTTTTTAAAAAATCAGTATTGCATCATAAGGTGTGCCATAACTCATATAACCAGTCTCCTATTTTAGGTTCTTCCCAGTTATTTTGCTAATATAATTGATGCTTCCTTAAACTATCTTACAGATAAATCTCTATCCAACATCATAATTATTTCCTTAGGGTAAGTTCATGGTTGTGAAATGACTGGTATCCAAATGGTTGTGGTTTTTGATGTTGACTGCTGGATTGCCCACCAGGCAGATTATAGGCCAAATTTTCCTTCACCTTCACAAGTTTATATTTTAGCTTAGACTTTTATAAATTTGATAGATAAAAAGCAAACACACAACTTATTTTCACTTGCATTCTTATTTTACTAAGACAGTTTAACAATTTTCATTATCTTTGACAGTTTGTGTCTGTGTATGTGAATTGCCTGTTAAATAAGTGTTAGTTGCTCAGTTCTGTCCCACTTTTTGCAACACCCTGGACTATAGCCCTCCAGGTTCCTCTGTCCATAGCATTCTCCAGGCAAGAATATTGGAGTAGCTTGTCATTCCCTTCTCCAGGGGATCTTCCGAACCCAGTTCTCCTTGCATGGTAGGCAGATTCTTTACTGTCTGAGCTTCCAGGGAAGCCTGTTAAGTAACCTTTGCTCGATTCTCTACTGAGGCATTTATCTTTTTCTTTATTTTGAAAAGATTCTAAAATATGAAGGGTGTGTATGAAAGAAATTGCCCCTTGGTGGACTTTCCTGGCAGTACAGCAGTTAAGACTCCGTGTTCCCAGTGCAGGGGCATGGGTTCAATCCCTGGTTGGGATAGTAAGATCCACAAGCCATGTGGCCAAAAAAAGGTGTTGTCCCTTCAGGTGTCATACAGTCGCCCTGTTTGTCATTTACCTTTACAGAATCGGTGTTCTCACACTTTTTAAAGTTGCTGCCTCTGTGTGTACTAAATTCTTGTTTATGGCTAAGTCTGATTCTAGACTTGTTCTTCTGTTCCACTGATCTGTCTGCTCTTCCTGCACCAGTGTACAATTTTAATCATTGTGGTTTCATGCACTTCAGGATCTGGTGAAGCAAATCCCTATTCTTCCCTCCTTCTCCTTTTTTTTTATTTTACCAGTTTATTTTTCTTGATGAATTTTATAGTTAGTCTTTCAATTCTCCATACCCAAAATTCTTTGGGGATTTTCAAAATTTAAACTAAATAATTTCAGTATAAATTAACCTTTAAAAGTACATGTTTACATATTAGAGTTTTCCATCCAGGATTTGATGTGTGTATTCATTTACTCAGGTCTCTTTTATGTCTCTAAGCTAAGTTTTGTTGTGTTTCCATGTAAATCTTACACATGCCTTGTAAAAGGTATTCCTGGATTTATGTGTATATATTTTAAAATTGCTACTGGTTTCCCACTGTTACTACTACTAATTATTGTTGGGATGTGGGAAACCTTTTAGTCTTTGGTTGCTGTGATATGCCCTTTATTGATGATAATTGTGCTGTCGCTTTTCCTTAGCTGGTAATTCCTCTGGTTTGAATGCCCTTCAATACGCTGCTCAGCAAAATGGAGGCTGAGTGAATGCAAATACGCTGCAGCCGGTGGGTCAGGAGTCAGGTGCTTGAATGGGCTCCTTTTCAAAAGAAGGCTCTAGCATCTCCTTTAATTGTAGACACCCATTTTTTCTGGAATGGTACACACATGCAGGCCTTTCTGGAATTAAGCAGCTGGTCTAGAGAGATTACCTCTGCCAGAGTCTTCTGACCCATGACAAAAGATTTCTGTGTGTGCTCTGTGACTCGGCAGCCTGACCTAAGCTGTTGTTTTTATCTGGTCAAACAGTATTTCATGGCATCTGGTATGACTTGAGAAGCCTTTCCAGTTAGATCTCTCTTGGCAAAATATGCTAATAGACTGCAGTTCCCTAGAGTTGTTTCTTCTGGAGTCTTGCTTTTCAAATGGCCAGACTCCCACGGAAGGGGTAGGGGCCCGAGTTGTGGTCTGCATTGCACCACTCTTCCGCTTTTGAACACCCTTGACCACATTCACATTTCACTCTAGGATGTTGTAACAAATCCACATTGTTTTGTTGCCACAGGGGCCTGAGGACACAGCCTGGCCGTTACAAAGGAAAGGTATAGGTATTAGTGTACATTTCTCTCTGGTGATGGTATGGAGGTGCACCCTGATTTGTGGTACTAGAATCCATTTTCCTGGACTGTACCTCTTGGAAGAGCTTGTAGAAGAGACATGCTAGTTATTCAGCCAATTTCCAATTCCCTACCAGAACACTGGAGGCACTCCTTGACTTTTTGTCCTAGACATTAATAGTTGAGAAGGGTGAGATAGAGCTAGCAGGTACTAACTATAATCTCTATTTTGTGTTTTTTTTTTTAATTGGGCTCTATAAAGGAAATATTAAGTAGATGATTATGTATTTAATACTTTAACAGGGAACTGACTTTATTAAAATGTAGTCAGCATGAATTACTGTTTACACATTGCTCACTTAGTGTCATGTTCCCATGCAGTGAGGATGTGTGGCTATCTTTGTGTATTTTACAAAGATTACCATCCCAGTTATGAAAGATCTTCAAAACCTTCCAATATTCCTTCCAAGTAATAAGGATGCATTTGGAAATATTTATAAAGGGACCATTTTAGAAAAAGAAGGACAGTACTTTTTTCCCTCAAAGAGTGACTTGTATTCTTCCCCTGGATTTTTTTGTAATCCAGTAAGGCTTTGGTCTCAACCCAAAATCTGGAGAAGGTTATGATCTCCATGACCTATAGTCACTTTTAGGGGAGTAATTTTTGACACCGTAAGATTTATTTCTTCTTAGTCTATGCTAAATATTCTTTTTTAAAATCACTATGCAGCTCATACATACCCATATTGGAAATTATCTTTATTCAGCCACCAGTTATTCAACCTTCCCTGGCTCGGGAAGATCCCCTGGAGAAGGAAATGGCAACCCACTCCAGTACTCTTGCCTGGAAAATTCCATGGACAGAGGAGCCTTATGGGGTCGCAAAGAGTCAGACACGACTGAGCAACTTCACTTCACCCTCCAGTTATCCTATAGGATTTACTATTTAATTGGCTAAATCTGTGTCCACACAAAAGTAGGAGAGGAAATAGGTATGGTTTATGTAACTTATTTTCTCCCTTGGGAATAGTCTTAGGCCCAGTTTTAAGGAAAACTAGTACTTGGTGAGGTCCAGTGGATCATGTTCACTAAGCATGGCTTTCCTCAAAGAGGAGGCATGTGAATTACCAAAGAGATCGGATTCTACTATTAGGACAGCATCTGCAGGCGCTTTATTATTTGTAGACTCGAGGAGATTAAGACAAAATGGAAGACAGTCACTTCTGTTAGTTGGTAATGGAAGAAACAGAACAAATAGATACATAGGAGGTCTGCAGCATGCAAGTGAAAGAATAAATGAATGTTATCTATTTGGAAAGGGAAACAAGCTTCTAATAAGCTGTGAAAGCTTGAAAACCCTTATGGAGAAGTTAAGTCAAACAGGATGTGGATAAGGAAAATAATGTTTGGTAGAGGGCAAAGGAGGGTCCATTCTAGAACTTTCAGCAAGAGCTGTTATTTGGCACAGCCTGAAGGTAGCTAAGTGATTCTGGGATAATTTGTTTATATGTTTGAAGTAAATTTAAACTTTTAGTACCTCGAAGGCAGTGACTTTGTCTCACTCAGCATTCTATCACCAGCACCTAGGAAGGTAGCAGTGCATAGTAATCCTTTGAGAAATGCTAGAAGTTAATAAGTGAATGAAACAACCAAGTGTATATTTCAGGATTTCCATCTGTGAACCTAATTACTTATCTATCCTCTTCACTGGCTACCATCCTGTTCGCTCCGCCCCAGCCTGGTACGTTTTTGTGTCATACGTTTCACTGTGAAAATCTGGCAGAGAGTTCCGTTACATCCTGCATAAAGAAGAGTAATGTCTGATAACAGTGCCTCTCTCTCAGTGCACTCACACACACCTGCACACCTGCTTTCATACCGTTCCTCCTGGTCTTGGCTACATACAAGTCAGGAAAAACTTTAGGGATAACAGAGTAAATTCAGGAGCACTGTCTGCAAATAGCATCATCTCTACCTGGAGACTTGCTTTTTTTGTTGTGCATCTCTCCATCAATTTACAAAGCTGCTCACCTGAGCAAGAGCGGTGTGGATAGAATCAAAGTAGCTTGAGTCTGGAAGTAGAAATAAAAAGAGCAGCATTCAGAATTGTCTGAGAGCACACTGGTGAACCCAGGTGCCTTCTGTCAGTGCCAAGCTTGAGTGGCCGGAAGTGCCGCCAAAAGGCCAGAGCCCGCTCCACTGATGATCTCATTCACTTGCAGGTTTTATTTCCCATAATTCATGGCTAACATGAGTTAAGGAAAACTAACAACAGAACTAAGTCATATCCAAACATACTTTATATTTAAATGTTTAATATATTTAGAATGTCTTTTGATATTTATTCCCCACTCCCCTACTATTTTCTGAGTAATCTGTTCCTTTCCAAGGATTTGCAGTGTTAGCTCCATTATGTGCTCAACTCACATCTATTCCTAAGTCTGTTTCTGGGAATTTTCTCTTTTCTTCCTTTGATTTGTCCACCTTTTCCTATATTAGTATATTCTGTTTTTAATTATCGATACTTTGTAATACAACTTAATGATTAGTATAGCATAGTCCTCTTCATTCTTCTTTTCCAAGAATTTTGGCAGTCTCTTTATTCTTCTAGGTGAAGTTTAATTTCCCAGCATTAAAAAGAATACTGTGGGGATTTTTTTTTTCTCTTGGAATTACGTTAAATTTGTAGAAAAAGTTGGGTAACATTGATATTTTTACCTTGAGGGTTCATATCTAGGGATGTGCTATTTTTTCCATTTATTCAGATTTTCTTATGTCTCTCAGCAAAGTTTTATAGTTTTCTTCCCAGAGAGCCTTCCCAGACTATTTTAAGTCTGTACTTAGACGTGCTTTCCTTTCTTCTTGATATCATACATGAAATATTTTAGGTTTTCTGGGTATGGATAACACATCCGGAAATGTGCTTGCATTTCCAAGGTCAGTACATATTTGCCCCAATTTTTACTTCTCTTTGGCCTTCGAACTAGAGATGTAGGCAGGAGTCTTCATGTGATTTAGTTGATTCCCTCCACACTGCAGAGTCCCTTCCAGCCCTGCCTCCACATGATGGGGGTGGCCCCAAGCTAGTCTTTCCTTTGGCGTGGGTTAGCTTTGTAAAGTCCCTGCTAATTTTTTAAATATTAAAAAAAAAATAGCACCTTTGGCATAAGCAAGATCTATATCTCCATAGAAAATGGATTAGATTTTCCACTAAATCTTTTAATGAGAAAAGATGTCCATTTTCCTTAAGGAAGAGTTGAGTGAACTGGATTTTAACCAGACAGCCTCTGTTTACCCAGTGAGGCACTCTGAGTTCCCTGTTGATTTTGAAAGGAATATGATAGGGTTATAATTATCTGTGTTTGCTCCCAGCAATTATCCTTCCTCAAAGGAAGCTAGGATTGAAAGAATAACTGCTACCATATACAGCGCACTTCCTGTCAGACCCTGGTCTGGGCTTCCATACCCCATCTCAGTTACTACTCACGACAGGACAGGCCTCGCAGGGAGGCATTGTCATCCTCCTCTACTGCCAAGGAAATGGATGCTGCATGGAGTTAAGTAATCTGCTCAAGGTCACACAGGAAATAAGTGGCAAGGCCAGAGTCCCAAACCTTTACCCTTAATCACTATGCTAATATTTGGTTATATAGTGACTGACACATTCAGAATATAAAAATAATTAAAAACAAAAATAAATAAAATTTTAGATATTAAAAAAAAAGCATACCAAAGAGAAGCTGTACTTTGCATCTGGTTTAATTATCACTAGTTATAGGCCACACTTGACTCTGAGCATCCAGATCAAAGATTGGTTTCTCTGTACTACTGTAGACCAGAGGTATATCAACCTATTCACAATAACAAGAGCAATATTTCTGAAGAGTCAGCAGATGAGGTTTGTCAAAGTCCATCACTGACAAAGCAGTTGGATCAGTGCAAAAAGAGGAGGCAGTTGGGACAGGAGGGGGCCAGGATTTGACCACCCTTTTCTTCTGGTGGCAGGTTGGAGGTAGGGAGCTGGGAGGCAGCTCCTGACAGCAGGAAGAAGTCTGTCTGAATATGTGATGAGAGGGGATCCAAGTAAGGGTCAGATGGAAGTGTCCGGTGGCTTCCTGTTGAGGAGATGTAGCCAAACCTGCTAATTCCTGGAAGAGGGTGTTAGGCCAGGTTCACGGTGGGACAGTAGGCTCCTTCTAGAAGGCCAGAGCCCTGGGCAGGGGAGGGGTCAGGACTGAGGACAGAGAGCTGAGACAGGAGCTTGTTCTACTTGTTTTAGATCTAGGAGCTCCATGGGTGCTCACAGCTGGATAAAGGATTCTGGGTCCCAGCTTAGGGGTAGGGGTATGTCTTGGAGTCGAGAACCCTCAGTGGAAGCTGCTACAGAGGGGTCTGTTTTCTTTTCTGTGTCTGGCTCAAGAACTGAATTTCACTGCTCTATGACAGAACTGAAGCTTCCTCACATACCTCATCCCTCCCTTGAGGTCAGTCCAGGCACTAGCCTGCGGATGTGTGTGTGGCTTGGTGAGCCGGGCAGCCATGGGGCTGGAGCAGTGAGGCACTGTAGCAGGCCAAAGCAGGCACTCCAAAGGCACCAGCTGGCTTTGGATCACTACGAAAATCCAGCAGCACTGCAGTCCTGTTTTCATAAAACTAGGTCAGCAGATACTGAACGAACATGTATTACTCTTAAGCTTGAATCAGTCAAATGGCCGATTTCAAGTTTCACAACTGGGAGTGTTCTTTGGCCACCCACATTTGGGGAGTGAAATAGTCTTTTCTGGGCCCGACTCCCTGAATAACTAGAAATGACATGGCATGGAAAGATGACTTTTATTATTTTTATCAGAAAACAAACTTCCTTAAAAATTTACATACTCATATCTGTAGATAAACCCACATCATAGAAGGACTAAGATGACACTGTTGTGAATCATGCAGTGTTTGCAGTGAGCAGGCTGAAAAAAAGGTCTAATTTTAATTTTTGAACTTTTAAAAAAATGTGTAAACTCTGTAGTGGGAATAAGTTAGATAACTATATATGACTAATCATAGTTTTTCATAGTGTTTCTAATAGTAGGGACTGTTTTCACGGCTCTTTTATGAAGAGGTGAACAAGTACATTTTATACACATGTCCTGGGTTTGTGTTTCTCCTCATGTAGTAGTTGAAGGAGCACACTTTTAATGTGAGTCTTTGCGGCCATTCCACATGGGCAGGTTTTCAGACCAAGCAGAAGTCTTATAAAATAGTACAGAATTTGTACCACATCTTCCTAGCTCAGGAATGAATGCTGGACTCCTCGAGCTCCTAACCCCCGGACACCAGGGCTTAGGGGGCCTTGGAGAGCTCAGGGCAACCTCGAGAGCTAGATGAGGAAGGAGGCTCAGAAGCAGATGAGGCGGGGGGCTCAGAACCATTCGAGCTCCAAGAAACTTGGTCCAGTGGAATAGAAGACACCGTCCATGCAAGCAACATGTATTAAGCATATGAGAGGGGAAGGCATCAAGGAAACCGAACAATAGTTAAGCTGTAATCCTAGCTTTCTAAGGAGTTAGCAATGAATGGTTAAATCACAAATACCAAAAAATTCAGGCAGAACAGTGAATTTCCCAATGAATAGTATAAAAAGTACTCAGGAAAAGGAGGAAGCCTGTGGACTGGAATGGCCTGCGAAGGCTTTGAGGAGGTGGAGGTTCACTGAAGCAAGAACTCTGAACTTCGGCTGTTTCTTACATTCACAGAATCTGCTAGGTTCTAGGATAAAGCCTAAACCAGGGTTCCAGTGAAGTTCTCATTTCCAAAACTGTAGACTCTTGTGCTTCTGGCCTGTGGTAAATGCTGTCTTTTCAGTGAGTCTCTGCAGCTCTGCCTCAGGCGGCCTTCCTCCCATTCTCTCCCGCTCTAAGACATACAGGTGGTCCTTGTCAGCTCTCAGCATGCTTGTTGGTATAGCAATACCACTGATGGGCTTTTTCCTTATTTTTGAAAAAATGCATTTAACTTTTTGAATGGCTGAAAAACCAAAACCTGTAACAAATTATTCAGTAAAAAGTCCCTCTCTCTCTTTGTCGCTGTCCAACTAGCCCTGATGCCTCTCTGCCCAGTCGCTGTTACTAGTTTCTTATGTATCATTTCAGACTTTCTTTATGTCACATAAGAAAACATGAATATAGAAATTATTTTTCTTCCATTTTCACTCAAAGATAGCATGTTATAGGCATAGTTTGGTATCTTGCTTTTCTTTTCTTAACAGCACATCTGAGTGCTCTTTCCTCATAATGCATAGAGCATATTTTCTTTGCCTTTCATAGCTGCATAGCACTTTACTGTCTGGGTGCACCATAATTCACTTGACCAGTCCCTATTGATGATGGGTTGCGTTGTTTCATTCTTTGCTATTATTAATAAAATTGTAACAAATAACCATACACATTTGTCATTCACATGGATAAATATTATATACAGCAAGATATAGTTGTCATGATTCAGTGATCCTGAAAGGGGAAAGAGAGGTATGGGTTCAAAGGATTCTCTCACTGGCATGTATAGTGTATAGATATCAGTGTTTACCCTTGATGTGTGTTATAGACTTAACTTTAGAAAACTATGGATTTTGCGTCTCCTTGGTTTTTATTAGCATTGCCTAATTTCAATAGATGTTCACTTGGCCAGAAGTCCCTGGTGGCATTTGCCATCAGTGGGCCTGGGCGACTTCATAGTCTGTTAGAGCTTGTTCTCCTGGGCACCTTCTGGCCAGCTATGAAAGTCTCGAGTGCTTCTTTGATCTTGTTTTTGTAGACGGGCCCACCTTCGCTTGTGCCTGGAAAAGTTGAAGGGGCTGGTGCCACTTGGTCCAGAATCAAATCGACACACTACGTTGAGTTTATTAACAAAAGCCAAATTGCACATAAAGGTAAGTGCATCCTGAGGTGCCTTTTTGTCTTGACCTGCCCACTGAGGGTTGGTTTGTTGTTATGAGACTATCTCCAGGACAGTTCTCTCCTCTGAACTCTTCCAACCTGCCTCTTGGATGAATCACAGACTCAACCTGTCCAGCACACAACCGAGTAATTCTCACCTCCGAGAACCAGAAGTTAAATTGTCCGTCCAGCTGTCCCTGTGGTGTACGAGCCAGAAACTCAGGGTCACCCTTGATCCTGATATCGTCTTGCTCCTTAGCCACATGCCTTCAAGACTTACATATGCCACAGCCTGCTCTGTTTCCATAAACACCATCATGTACTGCAGCAGACTCCTCAGAGGGCTCCTCCAAGCTAGTCTCCTGCTTCCCAAGGTCAGTCCTGCCAAAGTTCAAATCAACATGTCACCACATGGAGAAGTGTTCCGTGGCTGCTCAGGACATACTGTGTTCCCAGGCCTGCCTTACCTGCCCCTTCCCAGCCCCTTGCCTGTGCAGCCGCAGCTCATGCCAGACACTGTCCTCTCCCCACCCAGCCCTGCTCTCAGTCCCTTGCCCTGTCAGGCTCTCCCACCTCAGGACCTTTGCTGCTCCCTCTGCGTGGTACACTCTTCCCCTCCCTTCTTCACCTAGTTGACTTCTTGTCATCCTTCAGACCTCAGCACAGGTATCACGGTGCAGGGACGCCTTCCATGACTGAGTTGCCTTCTTCCTGCTAAGAGATGGTCCTTACTGCTGGATCTCTCTCTTTAGGACTTGTCACAGTTGACATCTGACCATGGTTTGTGTGACTGTTCACTTGTCTCCATCTACTATGTTAGAGTACAGACAAGGATGGGACCAGATCTTTGTGTTCACCGTGTATCCCCAGCACCTCCCAGAGGGTCTGAAACAAAGTCAGCACACAGAATGTGTCTTGAAAAGCAAAGGGTAACTCCTGAGCCAAAATCACTGTTGAGCGTGTTTTTATAGTCATAGTCACAAGCAGACACATGTCACTTGAATTATAGTTAGTAGCCTGCATACATGGCAGTTCTGCGGCAGGGGGGCAAGAACCTCTGTTTAGAGAAAAACAACCACAATTACACAATCTTCATGATTATCTGAAGAATTATCTGAGACACTGGAGAACAGATTTGTGAAAACAAAGTGATCTATGAAAATGTGTTTTCTAAGCTCTTATTTGGACAGTTCGGAATGAGAACTTCAAAAGGGAATATCATTCTTGCCAACAGACAGAAGTTAATTGAGACTTGGCATGACACAAAAAATCACCAGTGTAATTGGGATGCGTACTTGAATAAACATACCTTTAAAGGAAAAGGTATGTTTCTTAAGCTTCTGTCACACAGTTGCTCTGAGAGTAGGTGCTGGGGGAGGCGTCACCACAGACAAGGGAGACCAGGTTGAGGGTTCCCGCCACAGTCTTTTCACTGTTGCAGTTGAGGGGGCCAGATGCCAGTGTGTCAGCTCACCCCGGAATCCACACAACAGTGCAGGTCCACAGTGCTGTTGATGGTGATAAAATTAGATGAAGACTGGGGGGTCACCAGCCAGTCAGCTTCCTGTCCCCACGAGAAGCTCAACAAGGGACATGGCAGACGGCTTCTGTGGGAAACTGGCATATTTCACCTCTAGGCAGGGAGGTGCGGGGCCATCACCGATTGTGAAATCTGCCTGCGCCCTTCCACAACTGCCCCTTCGACCCGCAGAAACTTGAAGACTGTGACAGAAAAGCCATTCACCAAATCGACCAGCTGCAGCGAGAGCAGCGGCACCTGAAGAGGCAGCTGGAGAAGCTGGGCATCGAGAGGCTGCGGATGGACAGCACCGGCTCCGCCGTCTCCTCAGAGCGCTCTGACTCCGACAGGGGTGAGCCGCCCCCGCCCCCTCCCACCCGGGCAGAGCGCGGGACCGAGAGGCCCCCTGACTTAGAGAAGTCGAGGGGTGTGAGCTGCAGGAGCCAGCCCCCTGGGCCCTCAGCGGTTAGGGCGCACAGCCCAGCTTGTCGTTCCCAAAGCGGGCCCTCACCGCGGTCTGTCTCGTCCCCACAGAAGAGATCGACGTGGACGTGGAGAGCACAGACTATCTCACGGGCGACCTGGACTGGAGCTGCAGCAGCGTGAGCGACTCGGACGAGCGGGGAAGCATGCAAAGCCTGGGCAGTGACGAGGGCTACTCCAGCTCCAGCGTCAAGAGAATAAAGCTCCAGGACAGTCACAAGACGACGTGTCTTGGTCTCTAGGAGAGCGTGGTCGCTTCGGCTGCCGCCCGGATGGTCCTCCCTGTCGGCTCCGATTTAGGTAGCGTATGGGACCTGCCCACAATCCCCCCGCACGTCGGCTTCCGTGTACCACGTCTCCAAGAGCAGCTGCGTTTAAAGTTGTCAAGGAAGTGCTTAGGATTGTGGGTTTCTGTTTTTTTCTTTTTCCTTTTTTCTTTTCTTTCTTTTTTTTTTTTTTTTTTAAACCCCCGATTCCCATCTCAAAAAGGGTTGAGCAGCCCGCACCCGCCCAGTGTCGGGCAGGCCGGTCCTGCGGAGGCAGTCAGTGCAGCCAGGACACGCGGGGCATCTCGACTCCGTGTTGCTCAGTCTGGGGTGGCTGAACGCTGCTTAGCCCCGCCAGAAGCTGGGGGACACCGACCAGGATCGTGGATTTCTGATTGTATCCTCTAGCTTCTCTCTCTCTCCACAAGTCTCTCTGAGAGACCATACATTCCTATCAGTTTGAAGCATCCAAGAACTCTGAGGCCGAATGAGCCCCTCTCACATCTTATTTACTGTCCCCTGTGGTCTTCTAGACCTTCCTTAATGTTTTCTGGCTTCCTGTGTGACATGCCTAGCAGAAATGTCCAAATGTGTCTTGTGCTTAGGAAACTGAAGGAAACAAACTTTTCAAGTTGAGGTCCTGATCTCAGAACTCCAAAGTAAGCTTTGAAAGTGGCATTTAAGAGCACTTAGCCCTGGCCCTCACCACCCGTGACAAGTCAGGAATACCTCCAGAAAACACGCCCTTCTGACACAGACACACACAGACACACACACAGACGTGTACACACACCCCCTGAGTGAACGCCCCCAACCCACATGCAGACAGGAGCAGTATTTCTCACCATCAGATGGACACCTTGCTTATAGAAGTTCCAGCATCATTTGTCCTCACGAACACAATGGTACAAATCTGTTTTTGTGCGCTGTCCCTGCGTCCATGCCGTGCCTGCTCTCTGAAGGCACGTTTCCCCTCCAAGTTGGTTTTGCTACTTGTCTCTGGAACTTTTTTTTTTTCCTACCTCAGAGATAAATGAGATCTCCATTTCCCACTTAATGCAAACTGATTATGCTTTTTTTTTTTTTTTCTGAATAAGTGACATTTGGTCCAATCCTAATCTATTTTCCTGTGTAACTTTTAGCAATAACTGAGCTTTGGTGCTGGCTGAGCCAGTGTCCATCATCAGTGAAAGGGGAAAAGTCCACATTTCTACTCTCTGTTGCAGGTGAACAGGAGGGATGGTACAGTGTTACTAGAATCCCTCTCCTCACTGACTGTTTTTGGACGCACCTGGAAACTTCTTTATGGAGGCTTTTGGGTTGATAGTTTAAAAGGCTGATTTTTCTTTCTGGTTATGATTTCTCCTTTAAGTGGTCTCCCACTTTGTAGCATTTTTATTTAAGCTGAAACAGAGCACATGTATATGTACATAAGACACATTAAATCTATAAATACTATTTATTCATTTTATATAAACTAATGTAATGGAAAATAAATTCTTATGACTTTGTGCTTTTATAGATGTTCTAGAAACTTTGTATGTAGGTATCTACAAAATTAGTTCATTTCCCCTTGATATTTTTGCATTCATATTTTTGAGGTCTCGATGTTTTCAACCTCTGGCGAACCTTTTTCATTGAATTTGAACCATTTGTAATAACTGTGACGCTGAAACAGAGTGTGTGTCACAAAGTGATGAGAACATTCCTAAAATCTACAGCCGCACTGCAACCTAAGGGCTCACTGGCTGAAGCAGTAGTGGTGGCCGCCTGTGCCCTCAGCTGGCCTGCGGTCTCCCCCACCACAGCCTCGCACCTCCTCAGCGACCCCTCCTTGCCCACAACTAAAAGTTCAAATGCACTCCACACGGAAGCTCATTCTAGACGTGAAGAGCAGTCTGAAACATTACCTTTGTGTTTATTTTTGCTTTTTAAATGATTTCTTAATGTATTCAAAAAATTTTAATTGCAAGTAGTGGATTCCTAAATGATTCCAAAGTCATCTGTAGTAATTCTATTTTTGTTTTGTTCTGTTTTTCTCTTTATTTCAGCTTTGGGTGGGGGGAGGGGCAGGTGATACAAAAGATTTTTCTTTCCTTTTTCTGTTTTTAATTGTTGGAATCTTTTCCAATTACCAGCTGAAGATTTGCACTGAAATACAACTTGTATGCCTTTTGCATTTTTAAAGCCTGCTTCCTGAATTTAAGCAGAGTGATAGTGTTCAAAGAGCCAGCTCAGCCTGTAACATGTTTGAAAAAAGATATAACTGCACTTTGAGGTCCTTTTTGAATGCCATTCACTAGACCTCGCAAGCATTTTAATTGATACCTTCAAGCGCCTCACAAGTCCATGATGCTGGATGCTGTATGGCATCGAAAACTCGAGACTTTGGGAAAAGCTTGTGGGCTTGCGTTGAGGGAGGGAAGGGAACAAAACTCATGTATTTCGTTTAATTTAGAAATAAGGCATCTGAGAGATGCCATTATTTTTTGTGTTTTAATTGTTGTGCCTTTTGAGTTAAACTGCATTTTTGTCTTTCGGTTGAAATATGAAATGTACTGTCCCGATATAAAATAGTGATTATTTGACCTTTGCACTGTTTGTCTGGTCCTTTTCCATTTGATGGCATATAAATGTGGAACTTGATAGATCTCTATATTTTTTATGCACTTGTGATAAACTGACACCAGGGTTAGACACAACTTTCAAAGCTCGAGGTAGACCAAATCTGCGTGCCAGACAAGCCTCTCTCTAACCAAAACTGTAAGCTTCAGGACCAGCAAACTCAGCCCAAGGCAGCTAATCCTCTTCCCCACGTGGCTAATCAGCCCCCCTGATTCGCCAATCTGCCCTGCCATTCACTTATCCACCAGCATGACTGTTAAGAGCTAGACAGTCTTTTTGGTTCTGGTTTTTCTTTTCTTTTTTTTTTTTAAGCAAAATGAAAAACCTATTAGGGTTGTTGGGGGGAGGGGATGGGCAAAGATATAAACCCCAGCCTTTAAGACTTTGACTGTTGTACGTAAATAATAGATGTGTGTAAATATAGACACATGCATATTTTTATGTGAAAACTGGTTTTAAGAAACTAAAGAAATCTACACTCTTATTGATAACCATTGCAATGCAAGTGGGAAAATAAAGAGTATGTAGTGCAGTTTAATTTCATGCAGTGAGAAAATCTCTATGTGTGCTTTTTCTGCTAACACCCAGAAGACCTAACTTTCCCTGCCTGTTGGCTTAGAATGGCGGGCACACACCCAGGGTGTTTTTGGTTTCTTTTGCTAAGCAGAGATCTGGAATTCAAGGTGCTGATAGTGACCGCGGTTCCTTTCTCTAGTCACATATCTTATGCTAGTGATTCAAATAGTGTCACCTTTTTGAG
Source organism: Neotragus moschatus (assembly GCA_006410615.1). Taxonomy (NCBI): domain Eukaryota; kingdom Metazoa; phylum Chordata; class Mammalia; order Artiodactyla; family Bovidae; genus Neotragus; species Neotragus moschatus. The sequence goes on from SJYA01001624.1 coordinate 665,019, forward strand.
CAGGACCTAGATTTTTCTTCTTGTCAACCCAAAGCTAAAATAATTTCAGTGTTGATTCAGAATTGAGCTCTAAGAAGGCCCTGACCCTACACTTGGCCGCTTAAGTGGCTTGAGGAATTTTTTTTTTTTTTTTTTAAAGATGGGCATTCTCCTCTAACCTCTACATTTTTGCAAAAGAAACAAAAGGTCCTTCCCTGGTTTTCCTATGGGTCTCTTCTCTGTCCCTGAAGTGGCCAAAAGCAAATCTTGGGGTGTGGGGAAAAAAAGTATGAACTGGGTAGGATTGTAATGTTCAGAATAACTGCCTAGCAATATCTTGGGGCTTAATAATGCATTTTTGTGGACTTCCTTCTTCCTCTCTCCCATCCTTTAAAGAGAAAACTTACTTTTGAAAAGTATATACAGACACATAACTTAGGTTTTTATATCATACTGAATTGGCAAGGATACCACTTTCATTGTGCTTTATAATCCATTTAGTCCCCCAAATCTCACTCCTTTCTTTCTTCTTTGTTTCCCCAAGTGTCTTTGTCTTCCCCTTTTACCTGCCCTGTGTGTTGAACACCAGAAAATCAAAGGCTGCAAAGCAATTTCCTGCATGTCAGTCTCTTATTTTTGTATGTCTAACTCTTGGATGCAGTAGGTTTCAGTAGCTGGCTACTCCTGATTTTAAAAATCCTTCCTGCGAGAAGATGACCCAAAGACCCTTTTAGATGAGGTGTTTTTTCTCATTCTACATGATCAGATCTCTGTAGACTGTGGGATGTTTTGTTTTTGGAAATAGTTGGGGATGGAGGCGGGGGGGAGTATGATATGTGATTTATCATGATTTTTTCATTAATTTATTACATGGATGATTTTCTTACCCTATCTTCTGAAAGAAATAATTGCCTGGCACTGTTATCATCAGCTATTGAACGGCTGAAGAAATTGAGTATCTTTGTCTTCTCTCAAAATCATAAAATAAGAATTAGTAAAGCACTTGTTTCTAAGATTTACCCAGATTTAAAATTTTGATTTCTTATTCTGTCTGGAGGGTGTGGAGGGTTGAGAGGGCTTTCTTCATTTTAGCTTTCACCAGAGAACCAAGCTTGCCTTGACCCCTGTCCTTAGAATTGGTGCTCTAGGAATGTTGCTGTCAACCATCAACATTGGGGGCCATCACCCTAACAGTAAACACAGCCTAAACAAGGAGCAGCAGACGAGAGTGTGAATTTCTGTTTCCAGATGTTTATTTCTTGATGTAAATATGATGCCAATGTAAATCCTGTGTCAAGACATAGAGAATGGTGCTTTTTACTACAGTTAGTACATGCATTTTGAGAACTACCCCATGTTTTAGAGAATCTTTGCTGTGTATATGTAAACTTCTGTATTGTTCAACTGTTAACAAATAATAAATTATTTCATTATTAAAGAAATTTTCATCTTCCTGATGTTTTGTACCCAGTTTAACCTTGCGTGCTTTTTTACTTAGAGAACTGAGTTCATCAGGTTTCTCTTTCCTTTTGATAATCATGGAAAATTTGCTGGCCAAAAGTTCTCAGGACTTGGATTCTGTAATGGGAGCTTTGATCGTGTGGCTCCGACTGAGGCCCTTCCCCGCTGCTTTCCTCCTGTTGTGCTCAGGCACTTGCTCTTGGCTCTGGTCCACTGCGATACATCTGATCATGCAGACTGCATGCGGGACCACACAGCAAGCCAGACTACCCTGTCTTTCTGGCAGCCCATGGTCTGGTGGGGAAGAGGGCACTGTACTCACCATTCAGTGCAATACAGTTGGTGGTGGAATAAAGTCATGCAGGGACAGGCTTGAGAAATCATAGAGGTGGTGGCATTCCGGTTGGGCCCTGGAGAAAGAGTTTTCCCTTGCAGACAGAGAGAAGAGTCAGTACAACTAGGCAGGTGATGGAGCAGGGAGAGCTCCTGGGGCTGGGGTGTGGCTGGGAGCCCGTGGTGAGTGGGTGCAAGGGGGACACCGCACCAGGAAAGACAAGTCACTGAGAGGAGAAAGCGCACCCAGGTTAGGAAATTTGTTTTTTCACATATTAAACCCTTTGATTAATTCACATTTATTCATTCATTGTTTTACAATTTATTTGGACTTCATTTGTTTTTCTTGATTTACGATCCTACCAAAGGCACATGTAGAATCCCAACTATCTCTCCTTCAGACTCCTGTCTGTAACAGTCAGTCAGTCTTCCCTTGTTTTTGCTGTTCTGAAATATTTATTATTTTTTATTCATTTATTTGGCCGTGCCAGGTCTTAGTTATGGCACTCGGGTCTTCAGTCTTCATTATGGCACGCGGGAACCCCCGACCAGAAATTGAACTGCCCCCTGCATTGAGAGCGCAGACTCTTGGCCCCTGGACCACCAGGGAAGTCACTTTCTATTCATTCATTTGACAAACAGGGATTGAGTGCCTGGGTGGAGCCAGGCTCTATCTTAGAGCTGAAGACATACCAATGAACGAAACACACAAAACCCTACCCTCTGGGATTTCCTTTCTAGAGCAGCAGGCTTAGTGTTCAAGTCCTTGGCCAGGCAAGTTTGCTGAGCTGAGTGCACCATCCTGACCTGACATTGTTCCCTCAGCAGAGCATTTGTTCAGAGTTAAGGGAAAAGTTTCTTTCTTCTTCTTGGCCAGTGGCTTCTTATTCTAAAACCAGCTAAAATTTTTGAAAGATTTTTACGGTGCCCCAAAAGTGAACTATGATGACTTGAGGGTGTTATGAAAAAGGCTCCTTCTGGTATTTCTGCTTGGGAAAAGCTAAGGCCTAACTCTTCTGCTTTCTCCCCAAAAAGCAGGGCCATATGGTAGGCCCTCCTAGGATGTGTGAGTCTGGGGCCCATCTCTGTGGACAGGCTCCAAACTGAATCCACCAAAACTAACTCGCCAGCAACATGGAAGAAAGCTACATTCTGCCTCGCATCAGGACCCCTGTTTACTGTGGCCGAGAGAGGAAGCTTTAAACCACAGGTAACCAAAACAGCTCTCATATAAAGAGAACCTCTCCCACAAGATGACAAATCTTATTTTCAAGGTTTCCTGACTTTGTTTGTTCACAGAAGCCTGATGAAAAGAGTCTTCTTCTCTTCTGCTATTTGGGCCCATGGTCAGCTCACACGTGCTGAGTGCGTATTGAGCACTGAGTGCTCTGCCCTGTGCCCCCCGACCCCAGCCAGGAACTCTCACAGCCCTGGGGATGCCCCATCATTATGCCCATTTCACAGGTGAGGACACAGAGAGAAGGGCTGAAGCATCTTGCCTTGAGTCCACGGAGCTGGTGACTCTGGCCAGAGCCCCACTCTCCCTTGCCTCAATTTTTGTAAATTGCAATTGTGTCAAGTTGTAATCCATTTTTCATGCACAGGCACCTTTTCTGTTCTAAGCCTTTGAATGCAGCCACCTACTTTCTGTGGAGGAGCCTTCACAGTTAGTGGGGCCGAAACAGGGAAAGCACAAGACGGTTGGGGATCGTCATGGCCTGGTCATCACCCTCCCCTAGATCTCTCCTCTCTGCGCTTGCAGTAAGGAATAGCCACCCTCTCTGGACCCTAACATGGAGCCCGTGGCAGCAACCCAGGCAGCTCTTCAAGGAGGACATTCTGTCCAAGCGTTGAAGATGCTCTTTCTCTACCTTGTCTTTTGGGTTGAAGACCCTGTGACATCACTCTCCTGATTCAACCAGCATTACCACATACAGATCTGCTTAGCATAGGCAGATCCCCACCAAGCACCGCTTTGTCCACCTCTTGGGTGTTATGTGACCTAGACAAGGAGGGGCACACCGAAACTCCCTGCATAGAGACCGTGGTATAGCAGGCCAGTGCGTATAGCCCATTTGGCCTTCCCCTCCGTTTGGGATAGTCAGCTTCCAGGGCTCAAGGGCCCCACAGGAAGTCCTGTTCAGGGCTCAGCATTGACTGGGTGGAAAGTCCGCTCTCTGCCCTCTCTGTCCCAGGTGAGACTTGTGGAGTGGCCGTGTGGAGCCCAGACAAAGTGGTTGGGGCTCCTGACTAGGGGTGACAGGCTGCCAAAGGGAAAGGAAGCCACATGCAGGAAAAGAGTGAGGGACCCTCCTTCAGGCGGATGGGAGGGTAGGCTCTGGCTGGCTGGAACTTCCTCCAACCTCCCTCCTTGTGAGCAAAGTCAGCATCTCTGTGAACACAGGCTCCAGACTTGGTGGGTAGCTGAGGCGAGAGCCAGCACTGGAGCAAAGGGAGTGGCCCCAAGACCATGGAAGAGCTGATGGCCGGAGAACTTGGAGGACTAAAGAGGCTCACTGTGGCCCCGGCAGGTGTGCTAAGTCGCTTCAGTTATGTCTGACTCTGTACGACCCAATGGACTGTAGCCCGCCAGGCTCCTCTGTGCATGGGACTCTCCAGGCAAGAATACTGGGGTGGGTTGCCATGTCCTCTTCCAGGGGATCTTCCTGACCCAGGGATTGAACCCCATCTCTTAAGTCTCCTGCATGGCAGGCAGATTCTTTACCACTAGTGCCCCCTGAGAAGCCTTGGGATGGTGGTAGGGTATTCTTCTATAGAATGCCCTTGGCCGCACCTGGGGCAGAGGTGGGCAAGGACAGTCAAAGCAGAGAGCTCTGTGTCAGGGATCCGCCTGCCTTCAGAGAAAGCATGACCTGGGAGAGAAGACATCTGGAGGCTGTCCCCAGCCCTGCACAGAGCACAGGGGGGTAGGAGACCCAACCTCCATCTGCTGGGAAGTTTGTTCAGTTAAAAACACAATGTCTGACTAACTCCTGCCTTGCCTGATTGATATTCCCACCACCCAGAAGGCAGAAGATGTTTTCATGAAACACCAGAGCGAATTCTGATCCATGAAGACAAGCAGGGGGGCCAAGTGGGAGGAGAGGTCCTCAGGAGGAGCACCATGTCCCTTAGATGCCTCAGAAAGGGGTCCCAGGTGACGGTCAAACACACTCTGGTCAGATGGATCCCACCCTTTCCACTCTGCATGACCTGGCTCTAGTTTCCTGGGTCAGCATAATGAACAAATAATAGTATTTACTTCTTGGGGCTGTTAGGAGGATTAAGGGAGACATGGTGTGGAAAGTCCAGGGCCTGGCGGTCAGGAAGCTTACTGTCTCTGAGAAATGATAGTTAGTTCACTAGCAAGGTTAGAAGCTGGAGGAGAGTCAGGAATGCAACAGATTTTCAGGAAGCAAAGTTCTGAGTTTCATAAAGAAATCAGCCTGGAAGGTAAAATTACATTAGAGGGTAGTACGGAAGTGCTCAAATACGTCGTTCTGACAGTGCTGTTTAGACAACAAATTGTGGGCAGGAAGTGGTTAAACTGAGAGGAGGAGCAGAGAAAGGCTGACTCAGGGACAGAAGGTGACTGACTTGGGGGGGGAGGCGCCAGTTTCAGGTGGTCCCTCACCCGAGGTGCTGCTCAGAAAGGCAAAACTAGCCCTAATGGGACTTCCCTGACATGGGACTTCCCTGGTGGTCCAGCAGCTAAACTCCAAGCTACCAATGCAAGGGGCACAGATTCAGGCCCAGGTTCACTCCCTGGTCAGGGAACTAGATTCCACATACTGCAACTAAGAGTTCACAGGCTGCAATTATAGAGTCCAGTGTATCACATCTAAGACCCAGCACAGCCAAGTAAATATTAAAAAAAAAAAAAAAAAACTAGCCCAGAATCCCCCAGCCCAGTAAGGACAACCCTCAAAGAGAAAGCAGGCTGTGCAGGGGTGGCTCTGAGAGACATTTTCAAGTAACTTATCAAAAGAGTGCCAGATCCTCAAGTCCCGGCCTTGGCATGCATCTTTCCAACAGCAAATTCAGACCAATCATGGCTAGAGCACTAGCCAGACAGTCAAGGAAAAGCCACACTTCAGGTGTGAACTCCAAGCAACTCAGACATGTGACATTCTCTGCAATTTTGGAGTTAAAAGCTTGAGTCAAAGTAGTTGCCGGTCAAGTGCAGACCAACACCAGGCAGTAACTACATGGGGTCTAGAAAATGCATCAGTGGAAACAGATCATCAGGGCAGGACCTCTCTCTTCACCACACTTAGATCCTTTAAGGGCCTCCCTGATAGCTCAGTTGGTAAAGAATCCACCTGCAGTGCAGAAGACCCCAGTTCAGTTCCTGAGTCAGGAAGACCTGCTGGAGAAGGGATAGGCTATCCACTCCAGTATTCTTGAGCTTCCCTTGTGGCTCAGATGGTAAAGATTCCGCCTGAAATGCGGGGGACCTGGGTGTGATCCCTGGGTTGGGAAGATCCCCTGGAGAAGGGAAAGGCTACCCACTCCAGTATTCTGGCCTATAGAATTCCATAGACTTTATAGTCCATGGGGTTGCAAAGAGTCAGACGCAACTGAGTGATTTTCACTTCACTTCACTTCACTTCAGATCCTTNTGGGTTGGGAAGATCCCCTGGAGAAGGGAAAGGCTACCCACTCCAGTATTCTGGCCTATAGAATTCCATAGACTTTATAGTCCATGGGGTTGCAAAGAGTCAGACGCAACTGAGTGATTTTCACTTCACTTCACTTCACTTCAGATCCTTTAAGGTGGGGCAAAAATTCGGAACCAAGTGCAGGAATCCCAGTGCTTTCCCTGAAGAAAGGGCGTGTGTTTCCTCAGAGAAACAGTGAATCATGAAGTTGATCATCTTTCTCTTCTTGCTTTGGCTGCCAGGAAGCTCAGAGTTAAATGCACACCTCACCTTTAGTAATTATGTGAGACCATGTGATTTGTAATTAGTGTTCTAAACTCCCCCTAGTCTTTTCTCTCACCTTGATTTTTATTTTAAAAGTTTCCTACTTTAATATATGTAAATTTGGAAGTCATTTCAGATTTACTCATTTCGAGAACAAAGAGGATGGTCATATTGGAGCACTGCCTGTGTGTAATGAAAACGTTTCCAGTCTTTTCTTTTGCAAGCAGGGGGAAGTGAGGTTGACTAAGTCAGGGTGAGGTGATGAGGGTCAACAATGAGAAGATGGAAGGTGAATGTTTTTAAGTAGTGGAAATGAATTTGCCAAAGTATAAAAGAGAGCTGCCTTGGGGCGGAAGGTAACCCCCCCTCGTCTAGGGGAACTGGGCTCCTCCGGGGCTTTCCCCAGAGGCCGGAGGCAGCAGCAGAGTTGACCTGGGTCTGAGTCACCTGTCAGAAGCGGAAGGAACACCGCCTTTTCTTCTCAACTCAAGAAAGTTCACTGGATTGAAAGCAAATGAGAATAGTGTTTTTATAGGACTAGCCTGGAATCCCAGGGATGGCGGAGCCTGGTGTGCTGCCGTCTGTGGGATCGCACTGAGTCAAACACGACTGAAGCGACTTAGCAGCAGCAGCAGCAGCCCGGAATCTGCTCTAGTGCTTATTTTGAAAAAGTAAATCACCCACAAATGTCAGCATTTTATTAACAAATTACTTGTGGCCCCAGCAAGTGGACCGTGGGTTAGTGGACACAGGCCAATCTGCAAGATGGTGCCCGGCAGTGTGAATGGAACACTGTCCTCAGCCCTGGGCCATTCAACACGGCTGTGGGAACCTGGAGTTGAGTGTGGCTGGCACGTTCTCCACATCTGCGATGACCCCTGGATAGCAAGTTGGAACGCAGACCGCCTGACAGAATCAGGGTCCAGTCATTCTTGACAGGCTGCTGTGAGGGGCGTCGTCATGGACAGATGCAATTAAAGAGACATTACAGGCTCCTGTGTTCAGTCATGAACACACCAGGCACAGGGGCCTGTCACCAGGTGGGCTGGATGCCAAGTCTCCACTGTGAAGGGGCTGCTGCTGCTGCTAAGTCGCTTCAGTCGTGTCCGACTCTGCGCAACCCCATAGATGGCAGCCCACCAGACTCCCCCATCCCTGGGATTCTCCAGGCAAGAATATTGGAGTGGGTTGCCATTTCCTTCTCCAATGCATGAAAGTGAAAAGTGAAAGTGAAATCACTCAGTCGTGTCCAACTCTTAGCGACCCCATGGGCTGCAGCCCTCCAGGCTCCTCCATCCATGGGATTTTCCAGGCAAGAGTACTGGAGTGGGGTGCCATTACCTTCTCCTGTGAAAGGGCTACCACAGAGCAAAGCTCTCAGGTCTCATAAAAAGGCCCACAGGGAAAACCAGAGCAAGTAGGGGCCCCCAAAACAGGGGCTAACAGCTCAAGACAGGACGGGGCCCAGGAAAACTTCCTCCCTGGCTCTGCTCCCCTCACTCCACCCCAGGGTCTCCCCACTCTCATCCATGAGCATTTCAAAGTAGACTTCAGATCTCAGCCTTCCTTAATGGCCCAAACCCCCTTGCTGAACTCCACCTGGCGCAGCAACACATCTGAGTCTTATCTGAATCCCATCTGAGTCCCTACCTGACCTGGTGCTGGCCACCCTCCCTGACATCTCTTTGCCGATTTCAAAAGTCCATATAGTCAAAGCTATAGTTTTTTTAGTAGTCATATATGGATGTGAGAGTATATGACAGAATCCTTATGGTTGGATCATAAAGAAGGCTGAGAGCCAAAGAATTGATGTTTTCCAACTGTGGTGCTAGAGAAGACTCTTGAGAGCCCCTTGGACAGCAAGGAGATTGCACCAGTCAAGCCTAAGGGAAAGCAACCCTAAATATTCTTTGGAAAGACTGATGCTGAAGCTGAAGCTCCAATCCTTTGGCCACCTGAGGCAAAGAGCCAACTTATTCAAAAAGACCCTCATGGAGTCGCAAAGAGTTGGACACAGCTGAGCAACTGAACAACAACCCTCCCTGAGCTCAGATCTTACCATCCTACCCCTCACTCATTTTGTTTCATCTGCCCTGGCCTGGGGGCTGGGCCTCTGCCTAGAAGCCTAGCCCGGCCACCTCCCTTCACTCGGGTCTCTGCACAAACATCAGCTGACACATGAGAACTCCTTGACCCCCTTGGCATAAAACTGCATATCCCCCATCAGTTCAATCCACCACCCACCCATCCTGATTCATTTCTCTTTATCAGCACAGTACCAGTCATTTTTTTGTCTGTCTGATATTCAAATACAGCTGTGCAAAAGCAGAGGCTTGACTCTCCTCTGTGGCTCTGTCCTAGGCCAGTGCCCAGCACACTGGATGGACGGATGCTTGAATGACTGAATGGAGGGAGGGATGGATGGACAAATGGATAGTTGGATGGATGGATGGGTGAGTGAGTGAATGAGTAAGAGATGAACTTCTAAATCAGAGCTGAAGCAGACAACAGTCTCCAAAGTCATGTGCCCCAAGGGCAGATGGTGAGACACAGCGAGAGGTTTCTCGTACAGGTTAAGGACTTAATCACCATCAAAGCACAATGAAGGCAGCAGGATGAAAGCCATGGAAATTGCCTGAGTTTTAGAATACTCCAGATGACTTGGCCAAAAAAAAGAAAAAAAAAGGAATTTGATAGAAAATAATTTGGTTGAGAAGTTGAGAGGAAAACAATTTGGCCTGAGGAAAAATTTGGTCTAAAAAAGACATTCCACCTTATTTTCCAAAAACTGGAATTTTGATGTAGCACAGAAGAGGAATGCAGGAGCCTATTATGCAGAGTGAAGTAAGCCAGAAAGAAAAATACCAATTCAGTATACTAACGCATATATACAGAATTTAGAAAGATGGTAACGATAACCCTGCATGCGAGACAGCTANTTGTCTGTCTGATATTCAAATACAGCTGTGCAAAAGCAGAGGCTTGACTCTCCTCTGTGGCTCTGTCCTAGGCCAGTGCCCAGCACACTGGATGGACGGATGCTTGAATGACTGAATGGAGGGAGGGATGGATGGACAAATGGATAGTTGGATGGATGGATGGGTGAGTGAGTGAATGAGTAAGAGATGAACTTCTAAATCAGAGCTGAAGCAGACAACAGTCTCCAAAGTCATGTGCCCCAAGGGCAGATGGTGAGACACAGCGAGAGGTTTCTCGTACAGGTTAAGGACTTAATCACCATCAAAGCACAATGAAGGCAGCAGGATGAAAGCCATGGAAATTGCCTGAGTTTTAGAATACTCCAGATGACTTGGCCAAAAAAAAGAAAAAAAAAGGAATTTGATAGAAAATAATTTGGTTGAGAAGTTGAGAGGAAAACAATTTGGCCTGAGGAAAAATTTGGTCTAAAAAAGACATTCCACCTTATTTTCCAAAAACTGGAATTTTGATGTAGCACAGAAGAGGAATGCAGGAGCCTATTATGCAGAGTGAAGTAAGCCAGAAAGAAAAATACCAATTCAGTATACTAACGCATATATACAGAATTTAGAAAGATGGTAACGATAACCCTGCATGCGAGACAGCTAAGGAGACACAGATGTATAGAACAGTCTTTTGGACTCTGTGGGAGAGGGCGAGGGTGGGATGATATGGGAGAATGGCAATGAAACATGTATGTTATCACATGTGAAACGAATCGCCAGTTCAGGCTCAATGCATGAGACAGGGTGCTCAGGGCTGATGCACTGGGGTGACCCAGAGGGATGGGATGGGGAGAGAGGTGGGAGGGGGGTTCAGGATGGGGAACACTTGTACACCCATGGTGGATTCAAGTCAATGTATGGCAAAACCAATACAATATTGTACAGTAAAATAAATAATTAATTTTAAAAAAGAGGAGTGCATTCTTTTGCGCCTTTTCAAGTATATTGCTTAAATTTCAGAATAGTTTCACTCTCTGCTTTAAATATCTAGTTAATATTTTAGCCAATTATTATTTTAATTCTGTTCATTTAAAAATTTTATCACTAAATGTCACACATGCAGATAAAAGTCCATAAAACATAAATGTACTGCTTAGTGAATTATTATAAACACCCATATAGACACGACCCAGTCGAGAACCAGGACACTGTCAGCCCTCAGGCGCCCCCAAATGCCTTTCCCAACATAGAACCCTTGTTACCCAAAGGGACATGCCAACCCTGCTTCTGCTGTAATCATATCCTTTCTTGCCTTTATGATTTTCCTCCTGAGTAGACATCTGTACGCACTGCAGTTTAGTTTTGCTTGTTGGTTTTAGAATATTTTGTAAATGGAATCACACCGTACATGTCTGTGTCTGGCCTTTTTCACTCAACAGTATAGCTGGGAGGTTTGTGTGGGTCACATGTGGTTGCAGTATGCTCGTTTTCATCACTGTATTGTGAGGTTGGTAACAGCAAAAGGTTGGAAACAATCTAAATGTCCAAAAATAGGGAACTGGCCAAATAAAGTATGAGTTTACAAAACAGAAAGTACTGCACAATCCTGTCTTTGCTGAAAAGGAAAACCAAGAGTTAGAGAGTGAAAGAGAAAGAATGAAGGGAAATACATCCATATGAATGTCTACAGAGAAAGGTCTGGAAAAATATGCCACGTCTGACCTAGGCGGAGTGAGTGGACACAAGGCTCTTTGCAGTTTCTTCGTATATTTTTGGACTGATCTAATTTTCTGGTTTTCCTAAACGAGCAGTATTGCTTTTGTAAAAGAAAAGGAAAAAAGGCATTTAAATCATGAAAAACTCATCAAGCAATAATAAGCAACAATCAAAAAAAAAAAAAAAGGCTGTGGAATTTTGGTGAGGTTTAAGGGAGGGTTTTCCTTCCTAGTTTATTTTAACGCCAATATGTCTCCTCTACTTGTTTGATGACTTTTGTGAATTTTTTTCATAAAGTGATAGAATCAATGAATGTTTCCGACCACAGTTAACATGTTAGTGAGTTCTGCAAATACCTTACACACTGTTTAGCTAACGAAGACCTCTTTGTTGAACATTTCAGCTATTCAAATTCATTTTCAGCCACTTTGTCTTGCCTTGCTCTATTTATAATAGATGCAAACAACCTAAATTCACTTTAGCCAAATCTCTGTTTGTCCAAACTGCTCCAGTGGACTGAACTGAATATTCTAAAGGCAGGCCGTCTTCCATGCCAACCTCAGTTCAATCATTTACCGTGAGAGCAACACAGCAGATTAACCTTTCCCTATTTCAACTTCCCCATCTGTTAAAGGGGGGTAAAACCTACACTGTAGGGGTTTTGTGACTCTTAGAAAGAAATGTCCACATTAGCACCCACGAGTCACCTCAGGCCAGTCTCGCAGTCTCAGCACTGTTGATGTGCAGGACTGGGGAATTCTGTGTTGGGGGGTCAGGTTGCGGGGGTGGGGGCGGTCATGTGCACTGGAGGATGCCATTAGCAACCTCCCCACCCCTCAGAGCTGTAACAACCAAAATTGCATCCAGAAGTTGCCAACTGCACCCTGAGGGCAAAACTGCGGCCTTATGTAGACTTGTCCCGCTCGCACAGCCCGTCACTGAGGTTCCCCAAGTCCTGTTGGTTCTTCCTCTGTGTTATCTTGGGAATTGGCCCCTTTTCCCACTGAGCCTGCTTAGCCTCGTCAGCCAATGCCTGAGCGGCACAAAAATCCCACAAAAATCCCAGACAGCCTCCCTCCACCCCGACCTGTTCCCTGTGCTCCATCTGTGGGTAGTGGCACAGGAGAACAGGAATGTGTGCTTTTGCTGGTGACTGTCCCGTCTAGAGCAAGTACCCCGTGTTTTAGGGCTCTCTTACGTCCCTGGGCCAAAAGCCAGCGTCACCTGTAGGACAGAAGATACGTCCCTTCCTCTTCCTTTGTACCTGCCCAAACCCACAGATGACAATATGTTCAAGGTGTCCTGAACGGGAGGTAGGGGGAGGCCTATAGGTGAGTGAGAAAAGATGAGGACAGATCTGGCCAGACAGGGGTTGGACAGCAGTCAGTCCTGGAGAGAAGAGACACCCACACTCCACTCAGCAGCCTCATCCCAAAGAAGTGACAAGACATCACAGGGAGTGGCTAGCCTGGCGTCCCTAGGACGGTGGGACCCGAGACCCGGGCCTCTTGTACAAGCATGCATGGCACAGACATCAGCACGGCCACGTGGCCTGAAGGAACCTGTGGACAGAGACGCAAGCATCTGTGACTTGCAGCCCCTCTCCCCGCAAGACTTCAGTGCTGCCGAAGATTCTGGGACCTTTCCCCAATGCAGAGCAGGAAATGTCCCCAGAATGACTGAGAGTGACTGTCTTCAGAGCCCAGTTGAATGGGGACTCAGAGTAAGACATAATTAGCTTTAATATTGGGGGAAAATATCTTCAAGTGGCATTTCCCACACATCTCTGAGTTTGCGGAGAGGCTCAGATGCATTACAAACGCAGACATCAGCATGTCACTTCCCTGCCTTCCCCTTACCTGAGGATGAAGCCCCCTGACTGCACACAGTGGAGAAAGCAGGTGCTTATTCTCCACACTTGCTCCCGGGACAGACATCACTCATCAACTGTGCCATCTTGCTGGCTGTGTCTGAACACAGTCCCAGCATCTTTTGCAGTGCCTCCGAGCAGGCAGCTGTGTGGATCTGAGTTGGTACTTGAGATGAAACCTAGTGTTTACTTTAGGACCCACCGCCGCCACCACCACCTCATTCTCCACAAACACATTTTACCACTTTTAAAGTTGGGCTACACCATCGGTACATACGTTAATGTTTACAAGGTTTATTTTTTCTTTCTCCAAAAAATACTAAATTTATAATGCACTCTTGAATTGAATGCATCTCAGAGCTGAAGAAATCCAGCAATGGTTATTCCTAGCTTTCTGGAGTTTCCTCAAAGGTCATTTAGGACCCTGCTCCTTTGTCCCCAACCCAAGTCACCCTGTTAGCCAGCACCAGCCCAGCTTGTCGCCCTCCCTCCCCTCACATTTCTCGCTCTACCCTGCATCATCTTGGGAAACCACCACTTGTCTTTCAAGACTCCACTTAAAGATCTCCTCTGGAGCCCTTCCTGACCCCCAGCCCCACCACATGACCCCCCTGTGCCCATGCGCACATGGGCATGAGAAGGGGACGCCACACTGGGCCACTCTAAAGCTTAGGCTTCCTTTGCCCGGCTGCCTTCCTCCTCTTCAGACTGTGAATCCCTGGAGGGCAGGGCTCACTTCACACCCTTCCCAGGGCTGGAAGATGCTCTAATTGGAGCTCAGAGAGACAGGGCAGGGCAAGGCTGGCCCCAGGCAAGTCCCACAAGCAGCAGGTGGAGAATTCACCCCTATCCAGGCTTAGGCAAGGCTGGCCCACAAAATCTGAGCAGTCAGAACTCAAGAACCAATTTATGAGCCCACAGTGAGAAGCAACAGCCAGGTGGAGTGGGTGGTCATAGTGGCCTGAGCAAGGTTTGTCCTTCTTGCGACCAAGCCAGGGACGCCACATGTATTACCCAGGGTTGCTTGGTTGCAGTAGATTCTGGCCAGGACAGTGACGGATGGGACCGAAACATGTGGTGGCATCAGCTCTGACAGCTGCCTCAGTGTCGCCTCTGGGACTGAGGACCAGGTGGGTAGGCCAGGTCACCTCTCTGGGGCATTGAGGCTGGCCACTCCCTCAGCACTGCCGTAAGAGAAGGATGTGTGGCCTTTGGTCTCTAACTCCAACTGCCCTCCTGATAGACACATTATGTCCTCAAGGTAAACTAAAGGCCACAGATGGGCACCTAAGCACACCTGGGAGCCTTAACTCGCCTTGTGATGACTGCAGTCTGATTTGATTGTTTATCTTTCTTATTTGTTGCCAAGGACCACCCACACCTGGCACTGAGTAGGTGATTAATAATTGGTTGCTTCTGGCTTTGTTTTTCATAGGCTTATGGATTAGCAATTCTGAAACTACTCTCTGGGTACTTAGGATTGAGCAAATAAGTAACCTGGAGTCAGGTTTCTCACTGGAGAAAGAAGTTGCAAATATGGAAAGGAGAGAGATTAGAATAAACTCTATGGTGCTGGGTTGGAATTGGAGGTTCAGTATGAACTCAAATTTTAAATATATATAGAAAGTATATATATAGACATATACACACACATATATATTTTGAGAGATACATACAGAAGCATACATAGATGTACTATTTTTTTCTTAGTTCTGACTAAGAGCATCTAAGAGTATTGACACCCTAGTAGTAACAAGCATACCCAACACCTAGCTCCTGGTTTCAATACCAGACTCCACCTAAAGGAACCAGGGCTCTTGGAGAAATGGCCAGTTTCAGGGGTGGTTCAGGGAAGGTACAAAATGAACCTGGAACATCTTGTGACACAAAATAAAGAAGGGCTCAGATGATGGTAGGAACACGTCCCAGAAAGACAGAAACCAGTCTGGAGAGTTTCCCAAGGCCAAATTTAAAGCAATGTGAGCATCAGAAAGACAGTAACAGGGTATAGCTCACCAAACAAGACATAGCCTGTGAGTCTAAAATTATTTAAATAAACAATAAAACAGGAGAGAGAGACTCTTCTTCAGAGTTGAGTGCCAGCTAACAAATGTAGAAGGGTAGAATTAGAAAATCACCACTGGCAGGCTAGGACCCTCGAGGGGTCTAATAGGTGACTGATGAGAAAGGCTATTTGTATAGTCTCAGAGCATCAGCCTGGAAGACACTCATTAATTATACAGGGAAGGGACTTCCCTGTGCTCCAAAGGCTGAGAGTCTGCACTCTCAATGCAGGGGCCTGGGTTTGATCTCCGGTCAGGGAACTAGATCCACATGCTGTAACTGGGAGTATGCACGCCACAACTGAAGAATCTTGTGTGCCGTAAATAAGACCCAGAGCAGACAAGTAAACAAGTCATAAAGAAGATACATATTTTTTTTTAATTATACAGGGAAAATACATGTAGTTTACAGGGGGAAATCTGTCACCATTTTGACCAGCTAATTCAAGTTAACATCCCCAGTAATGGAATAAATAGGTGTCCCACACCACCTGATATGATCCACTGAGAAGGATACAATATCACTTTGGGGTGTTCTTACCAAAAATGCATAACCTGAATCTAATCCTGAGAAAATATCAGAGTCACCCAAATATAGGTTCACATTCTGCAAAATAACTGACCAGGCTCTTCATAGACGTCAAGACCATGAAAGACAAAGCCCGAGGACTGCTGCAAATTAAAGGAGGCCGAAGAGACACGACCGCTAAATGCAGTGCGTGGCTGGCTTGGGTCTTGGGCCAGAGAACGGTGGTTTTCTTTCACTATAAAGGTCATTATTGGGCCTTCCCTGGTGGTCCAGTCGTTAGGACTCTGTGTTTCCAATGCAGGGGGTACAGGGAACTAATTTTTTAAAAAGGCATGAAGAATTATCTAGCAAAGTTAGTAGAATTAGTAGGCATTTAGTATATGGTGCTTGCATGCACGCTCAGTTGTGTCCAACTCTTTTGCAACCCAAAGGACCGTAGTGGGCCAGGCTCCTCTGTCCATGGGATTTCCCCATGCAAGATACAATACCGGAGTGTGTTGCCATTTCCTTCCTCGGAGCATCTTCCCTACCCAGGGATGGAATCCGCATCTCCTGAGACTCTTGCTTTGGCAGGAGGATTTTTATCCCAGAGCCACCTGGGTCATTACAAAAAAGGGTGTCTGGTGGGGATCATGAGTTGTCCCTTAACTAGAGGCATCAGAAAGTTCTAGGACCGGAATTTTCAGACATTTGTGTGCGTAAGAATCACCTGGAGATTTTGTTCAGTGCAAGTTCTGCTGCACGTTTGGGTGGGGCTCAGATCCTCTGTTTCTAACAACTCCCAGGTCATGCTCACAATGCCTTTCTGCTGGCCCAGGGCCCACCCTTTGGGTTGCAATGAGGTGGATACAGCTAGGATCAAGACCAGGGCTTCCTGAGCCTAGCTGCACTTCAGGACCACCAGGAAGAAGCAGATTTCATTGATCCTCCCGGTGATTCCGACGGGCAGCCAGGATTAGCCCTTCACAGCCTCACCTGTGTCTGTCTTCTCCTATCCACGGTCTCAAGTTCAGACCGGAAGTCTGAATACTGCCATGGCTGCCAAGCTGCATTTGTTGCTGCTTCTCAACTCTGTCCTGTTCCCAGAAGCCAGGTGAATCTTGCTGCTCCTTCACAGTTCAAACACTTTCATACAAGTTAGGTGCAACTCCCCACCCAGAGATCAAGCCCTCTGAGATGTGTGGCCGAAACGCACTATACCCAGCTGCTTACCACCCTCCCCCTCGACACTCTGCTCCCAGGAAGCAGCATCCCCGTCCTGCAACCCCGGCTCCCTTCACACACACAGCACCTCTTGTCTCAGTCTGGTCTCCAGGTAAGAGGAACCGTCTCTCAGTACCTTCCTCCAGGAGGCCTGTGCTGTGATGTCAGTCTGGCGGGGCCCACCCAGGTGTTCGCTTCCCCCAGGAGAGAGAGCTGGCTGAGAGCCTGGTGACTCAGACTCATTCACAGCAGGGCACAAAGGGTCTCTGTGGTGGGGACACAGGTCATCCTGCTCCTGTTCATACAGGCAGGTCTCTGCAGCCTGTGTCCGTGGGGAACAACTTGGGTGTTGTCCTGAAATTCTGGCCTGGCACCCAACTCCCCATTCATCTGTTCAGCTCCCACCCACTCTTTCCCTTCCCTCCTCCAGCCCAGCAGGTGGCTAGGGACCTAGAGGAAAATAGGTCACAGGGAGGTGCCACCCGGGTTGTCCCCTCTGGGGAGGGTTTGGCCTAGGAGAGAAGATGTAATTGTCAGGCGTTGAAAACCAAATTTGAGATGGGGGATGGGGGACCTGAATGCCAGGAGACCACCTCCTTCTCCCCTTCCCCTGGGCCGCCACTTCCCTGGTCCTCACATTCCTGAGGAAGAACTTCCTCTTGATCCAGCACCCTCTGCTGCCCCACGCGCCCTGCGGCTGATGTAGCCAATCCCTGTTAGGATGCTAGGGAACCCAGGGAAGGGGCTTCATAATCAAGGGGATTAGGGACCGGGGGTGCTGCACTTTCCAGGAGAATCACAGCTGGAATCTGAGGGAGGAGCAACCACTCTTGGCTCAGACAAGTTCAAGGTCAATGCCCCAAAGGCTTCATAGAATAAAGCTCATCCCCACCTCTGACTCCCACTCAGGCTATTCCCCTCTCCCTCATGAATGTCCAGATGGAAACCCCCAGGAGAGGCTCATTGTACCCTCATGTAGGGAGAAGACCCTTCCCACCTCCCATCAAGTTTCTTGAAGCTTTGCACCCTTAGTCTCCCTTTGGGCCGGGGAGTTTTCAGAGTCCCAGTCCCGCTGAGTTCTAGAGAGAGAGGGGCAGGAACCTGGATGCAAATATGAGGTAGATCCCCTAAGAGAAATGTACCCCATTCCTGGATCTGGAGTGTCATCCCCCCACCCCGTCTCCACTACCATGCAGGATGCCCATGGGCTGCCCCAGGCAGGGTAACACTTGGCCCCCAATCACGCTTTCTGCCTCCGAGTCCTGGCTCCCAGGTGGCTGTAAGAACATATTTTCCAGGCAGAGACTTTATCAGTTCTTTACAATAACCATAATTTTCCAATCCCCAATCAAGACCACAACTTGAGGGTCACTCTTGGGTATAAGAGGCAAGTTGGATACTAAAATATTGCAGTTTGTAATGATTAGAGGAATCAGGACTAAATTAGACATGACAAGAACTATGGAGGAAATGAGTCAAGCTATTTGAAATCGAGTTTGTCTTGGAAAATCCAAGCTATGTTGTCTCTGTACATGTATTCTCTTCTGTTTTCTAGCCAGACCCTCTGAAAATACTTGAACCTTCCTTCTCTTCACCACTCATTCCTTGTTTTCCCCAGCCTCTCACATCCATTGCATTCATCCCCAATCAACACATTACATGGTTTTTCCATGAGTCATCCTTTATTGCTGTTTGAAGTTATGAATTATTGGTGCAGGACGCAGTGGGTTTCAAAGCAAATGACAGAAGGAAACACAGTTTGCAGGTGGGAAGACCCAACAGTGAAGAATCCCAGAGCAGCATGTCCCTGGCCTTGAGGGTTGGGTCTTACTTGTAAGGACCCTGCAGCCAGGACTTAGCCCAGTCGAGTCAGACTACCTGGCCCACAGGTGATCAAGCCACATCTCCGGGGAGCTGAAGGGGTCCCCCAGTCCTCTCTCAAAGACCATCATTGCAGCCTTCTTGGAACCTTCTTCTGACCTCCAAGTCTTTGCCACCAACAGCAGTGTGGCAACCACAAGGACCCTCTCCCCTCTGAGACAGCCAACCTACACTCTCCTCACCTGTTCCTTTTCCGATGGAAGCTTCGCCTAACCAGGGGAGATAAAGGCCCCTGCAGAGGGAGGAGCAGGGAGGGGAGCAGGAAAGGAAGGGGAGCAGGAGGCGGGGAGTTGGTTTCAGGGGGTTGGCCAAGTCCAGTGACCCCTTGAGGAGATGTGCCTGTCCCCTGCACCACGGTGGGTCCTCCCACCAATATCTGAGGGATGAGGCAAAGGGGGCTTCTCAACAAGAGAGCTGCTTTCCCCCCTCCTCTGAGGAGGGCTCCTCCTCTATGAGCTCCAGGTCGAACTCATCTTCCAGGGACCCTCCCACTGGCAGGAGGCGGAACTTCTTCCCTTTAAGCGTGCACGTGCGGTGCTCGAAGTCCAGGACCGCGTTGTGATCCTGGAGCACGTCGGTCCCGATGATGGCTTCCTCTGCACTCGCGTTGGCCACTAGGAAGGCTGCCTTCAGCTTCAGCTTGCCCAGGGACACCACTGTATCCCAGACGCCCAAGATCTTCATTTCGGCCCCGTTGGCCACTTTCACCACATTCTCAAAGGGCCGCAGCGTATCCAAGTCACCATCGGTGACCTCCTCCCACAAGCTCGGGTGGACCACGGAGACCTGGGCCCCGGAGTCCACCAGGAACCTCACGGGCACTTTGCCAATTTTCCCTTTGAGGTAGTAGCCCTTACCCATGCTGTTGGCAAAGACGATCTCCTTGGGTATGTGGCTGTGGGCAGCCTCAGGCCCCCCGAAGGTCTTCAGGAGAGTCTCTTTCACAGCCCCGTAGTTTCCCTGGTCCTTGGGACTGAGACCATTGAAGGCCCTCAGGGCGTCTCCCCTGAGGGACTCTTTCAGGAACCTCAGCTTGGTGATGTGGTCCCAGTGGTTGAGGTCGTTGATGACCTCAAAGCGATGCAGCCAGAGGTGTGGGGCCATACTGGCTCCATCGAAAAGCTCTGGGACGAAGGCACGCTCCCGGATCCTGACTCCGCTCCCGGCCATCCCTCTGCTCCCTTCTGGAACTGCAGCAACAACCCACAGCAGGTAGAGAAAGCCACAGAGCTGTGTCAGCGCAATCACGCTGGAGAGCAAGGCTTTTCTAAGCAGACTTGCTGGGTGCCCGCTGTTAGCAGGCTGGAGGGACCAGGCGAAGGCTGTCTGACGGACTGCTGGGTGCAGAGCTATGGCCTGCTCACTCTGCAGAGCCTTTTTGATACCCAGCCTGGGCCCCCAGGGCTCCCCATTCGCCTTTGTTCTGGGAGCTCCGCCCCTGCTCCTCCCACTCCCCTCCCTCCAGCATCCTGTTCGACGGGCAGGATCAGTGCCCCGCCCTTCTGCATCCATCAACACGGCAGGCTGCGGGGAGCCCACGTTGCAAGGAAGGCCAGCCTGGGTCAAAGGGGGCCTCCTCAGGTACCCTCCCCAGCCTGTGTCCCAGAATAACAGATGAGGACAGGACGACGTTACGACATCCAGGTGTTTGTCACCAGCTAAAGGAAGGTGGAGTCAGGGACCAGAAGCAGGGACCAGGGACCATCAGCTTCTAAACTGGGGAGGCCCCTTTGCCCTCAGCCTCGAGTGATGAGTGACGCCCTTTGAGTGGTTAAGGGGAAGGAGCTTACATTTACTGTGTTTCTGCTCTGATCAAAGTGAGGGGCTGGGTGTTTCTCATGAGCTCTGAACCAAGTACAGAATCCCATAAAATTCTCTGGAGAGATGGAGGAGAGTCCCCAGAATCAAGAATGCCCATAAATAGTTTCTTTAAATGAGGGAACACATGCACACATTTTCCATGAATGCAATTGCTACAGTAGTTTTCCCTGGTTGATCACACCTAATTCAGAGTCATTCTGCCTTCTGGGAGTGAGTACCAGAATCTGGAGTCAGGCTCCGACTCTAGCTCTGGGCAGGCCTCCTCCTCGGCTTCTCCCCTCTCACCTTCCAGCAATCTTTATAAGAGTCTATTCCCCAGGTTCTTCAGATCACCTCTTCATCTGGGCATTTGTGGAAAGAGCAGCAAGAGAATTCCACTCCTTTTTATTCCAAGAGGGGGAAGCATCCACTGTGTTGGCAAAGCCAGCAGTGAGTCTGGATGGCTTTAGGTGGAGGAGGCTGGCTGTGGGACCTCCTGTGGGGTTTGGGGGTGGGAGGGTGGAGAGCCATCCCAGGGAACCCCATGGATACCCAGAAGACAGATCTGGGAGTTCATGGCTGGAGTCTGACTTGGGCTTGTGCAGGGTGACTGGGGCTACTGGGGGGCCCACATTGATGACCCTGTCTAAATGCCGCCCCTCCACAGAGCCCTCTACGCTGGCCTCACCAGTGTGCCCACTCCAGGTGACAACCATAGCAGTGTGCTGTGCGATTCATTCATGAGTCTGTGTCCTGCCCATGTACGACTGCCTCCAGGCCTGGTAGAAACCGACTCTGGGGCAAGTAGGCGCTCTTTACTGGGCTCCAAGCCTGCTGAGTGCTGTCACCAAACAGGAGAGACGAAGACAGGAGAGGAGCAAGAATCAGCAGCACACCTGTGGCTCTGGGCTGTTTTTCCTGGCCCAGAGCCTGTCTCTACCCAACTCCCTGTCCCACTGATCACCTGGTACCTGGTTGAATTCCAGAGGACCCTGGCTCCAGTCCTGCCCCTGGTTGGTCCCAGGGCCTCTGACTATGCCAGAAGACCCTTAGCCCCTGTGGCTGTGTCAGCCCCTTGCACCTGACACAGTGAGCCAGCACAGAGGCAGCTGGGCCAACACCTCTCATCACAGCTGCCTGGCTGAGGTGGGGCCGTCGTGCCATTCCAGAAACCCAGAGGAGGGGGAAGTGGAGTCACGGGCAGGTGGGTCTCCTCAAGGATTGCACAATGCAGGCCCTGCCCCCAGAGAAGCGGCCCTGCACCCACAAGACCAGGAAGCCCCTTCCGCAAGTGGATGTTTGTGGATAGACTCCCGGTCCCTGGAATGGGCATTGTTCTGTGGCCCAGGTACTGACCTTAGTGGCTTTGTGGCTCCCTGGTATTCGTCACCTTGAACCCTTGGTCCCCTGGAAGTGGGAATGAGTTAGGAGGCTGGCATGTGACCAAGGGAAGTAAGAAGTAAGGTGGCTTCTCAACTGGCAATTAGGACTGTTGGATGCCCCCACTGTGGCCTTTCAGACCATCATGGTGGACAGTGAGGTTAGGTCTCCCTGTTGCCATTGTCTGGAAATAGGAGGTCCCTGGGACCTGGGTCATGGTCCTCACTTGATTGGGCTTGGTGTTCACTTTGGCCAAGTCATTCAATGTCTATCCCCGCAGCAAGCGTCGGGACAACCTGTAGGACAGACCAACCACCGTACTCCACCATTCTGAAAAACAAGGAGCTTGAATGGCTAAATGGCTTGTCTCAGGCCCAAGCTGCCCAGTGCATGGAAGGGCATTTTGCAAATAAGGCAGGGAAGCAGGTGTGCTGAGCTCAGAGAGGCATCTGGCTAGGTCCTGGGGCTTTGCTGTTGATGGCCTCTGAAGGGGGCAGTGAGCTAGTGGGCAATGAGAGCTGATGGCTAAACATTTGAGAATTTTCTGAGTTAGTCTTAAACCAACTGGTAGCTTGAAACCAGACTTGGTGGGAGCATTTATACCACAGAAATTGGCAAATTCTAAATCAAGCCCCCCCTTTTTCTGGAAAGCCAGCTTGTTATCACATTCCTGACTGCAGACCTTGGTCATTCTCTCTGAGGCAGGCAAAGCACCACAGCCAGTGATTAACAAGCTTCTAGCATCTCCACTCCTGCCCAACCACTTGTGCCCAAGTCCCCTCTCTAGCCCCCCTTGCCTCACGCTCCTCCACAGCCCTTATTCTTCCGGGTCCTTGGACCTAAGGCCCTCCTCAGCAGACCCCTCTAGGTTAGCTCTCCACACAGTCCCACCTGGGGTGCCCAAGACAAGCACACAGGGGATCTCATGGCTACTAGGTGAGCTGGCAAAGGTTGAGATTAGGGAGGTTCTTTCGTGAAGATCAGGAAAATGGTGACCTTCTCCAGCTCCCTTCAGCCTTGGGAGAGACCCATCTCTGGAAGACCTCAGAACCACTCAGGAACCTTGGGATTGCCGTGTCAGTGTTGAGCTGATGGGCAGCCCAGCCAGGGCAGGACAGGCGCCACTGCCTCCTCCCAGGACCTAGGAAATCGTGGTTAATTATTGACAAATATAGGTATTGGGGCGGGAACACCCTCATTAATACCCATTGGCATCTCCGAAGTGTGCTTGGAGGCAGGCACTTATCCCAAGAGGCGGTAAATCAGGACAATAAACAGGAAGGGTTTACAGGGTCCCCACCCTCCGCACCCCTCACTGAGATTTTGGGGCTCTGAGCTCTGCTGGCCCCACTCCCTGCCTCCCCATTTCATCCCTCCCCAGCCCTAGGGGTGGGGGGTGGTGGCGTGTGACCCATTACAAGCCCATGAAAGGGCCCATCCGGGGCCCCTGAGAATTGAAGCCCTTGGTGAGCAGTGGGGACACCTCAGAAGCCTCATTCCCCTTCTCTTTACTGTTTCTTCTGCCTGACCACTGCTGGGGCACAGTGGGGCCCATAGAGGAGCCCAACCCCTTAAGTTCTGAGATTAGGAGGGTCCTCGGGTGCAGGGCGGGCAGTGGGGGAGCCTGGGTATTCTCAGAAGGTCATTTTGAGCAAAGAGCCTGGAGACATCCTACAGATTCCAGGGCTCTGGGTGAGGCCCAGATGTAACACCAGGAGGGGCAGAAAAGGCGCCACCAGCCCTTGCTGTGCCCAGATAAGGGGCTCTGTAGCTCCTCTCCAGCTGCCTCTGGCCGGCGCCCCGCAATCCCAAGATCAAGGTCACCCTGGGAACTGGATGGGGCAAGAGCAGACACGAATTTAAGGAGTTTTCAAGGCAACAAAGAAGATTGAGGGGAGACAGAAGGTGCACTTTCTCTAAGCGGGGACGGCTTCATGAGCATCCAACCTGCGAAGTCCCAGGGACTCTTCTCTTAGAAAGGCCAGGGTTGGTCTGCTGTGCTGCCGACTTTAAATTCCCAGTAGTTTGGAACAAAGAGCCCCACGCTCATTTTTTCCAGGCCCTGTAATTTAGGTAGCTGGTTGTGTCTCCAACGCATCTAATGGGACTTCACACACATGTACATACACACATGCACACACACACACCCTCCTTACCATGCACCACACATATATGCTGTCACTCAGTTGGATCCGACTCTTTGTGACCCCACAGACTGAAGCCTGCCAGTCTCCTCTGTCCATGGGATTCTACAGGCAAGAATACTGAAGTATGTTTCCATTTCCTATTCTAGGGCATCTTCCCGATCCAAGGATCAAACCTGCTTCTCAGGTGGCACTGGTGGTAAAAAACCCTCCTGCCAAGTCGGGAGACGTAAGAGACACAGGTTTGCGCCTTGGGTTGGGAAGATCGCGTGGAGGAGGGTGCAGCAACCCACTCCAGTATGGGTTGGAGTGCAAAGTCGGACATGACTGAAACGATTTAGCACACACATACACACACAAACATGCACATACATACCCCCCCACACACTGCACACCCTCCTTACCACGCATCACACATATATGCTCAGTCACACAGTTGTTTCTGACTCTTTGTGACCCCGTGTACTGAAGCCTGCCAGGCTCCTCTGTCCAAGGGGAATTTTCCAGGCCAGAATACTGGAGTGGGTTGCTATTTCCTACTCCAGGGGATCTTCCTGACCCAGGGATGGAACCCACGTCTCTTGCGTCTCCTGCTTTACCACTAGCACCACCTGAGAAGCCCTCACAGATACACATGTGTCCACAAAAACGCATCCCCCCACACACTGTGCTCACATCCCGCGCACGTAAAACCCACACCAAACACACAGTCACACGATAGTTCTCAGCTCAAAACGACTAACCAATTGTGTAACATGCATACAGAACTCAGTCCCCACCTTTCATTTCACAGATTTTTTGCACACACATTTACACTAACTATTAAAACCGTATTTATTGGAGGCACCTGCAGTTTATTAGCCCCTGGGCATACTTATTGGCCCAGAAAACTAGGCAGGTCCCATCACCGTGGCTTACACGCTAATGAAAACAGGATACAGCTGGTTAACAGCCTGATTTTGAAGCGTTTAAGACCAACGTGTGTGTGCAGGCTGACCACTTGAAGCAACCCCAGTCACAGCCACACTGCTTCGAAAGTAGGTCACACTGCCTTCTGCCCCCACCCAGTGCCCTCACTATGTGGGGCCAAAGACACGATTCCCTCTGTTCCTCCTGCCTCCAGGCTCTCCCACCACAAGCAAACTTCCCCAAGCCTGCCTCGCTCCTTGCAGCTCCCACCTGGCCCGTTCCTCCCAAGGCCCTATCCTAGGGTTGATGTGAATGTGGGGTTGAGGAGGGTTAATGCCACAGCTCCTATGAGGTGGGGACCCAGCTGCTTCCGATGTCCTGCTTCAGTGGGAAAACCCCAGAAGATCCCCCTCTTTCCCATCCCCATGGTCCCTTCCATTTAACTGAGGTTGGCAGCAGGACTTATCAGGTAGTCCAAACAGCTCTGGAGACATGAACTCACTTTTAACAAACAGTCCTGAAATTTATGAAACGTTCACAAAAATCAAAGTATACAGATTGTAGACTCCAAGTACAAGTGGGCTTCTAATGACATCAGGACACTCAGCTTAAAGCTAGACATGTGGAGGACTTTTGTCCAACTTAAAATACCTCAAAGGCAGCTTTGAACTGATCCCAAAATAGCTTTAATTGCTGCTAATGATAACTGGTATCTTGAGGAATGCAAACATATAAAACAGCCTCAGCACAGGAGCTGCTGCTTTGGAATCCACTGCCAACTCAGCTTGGCTCCTGACTTATAGAAGATGGGGGACAAAAGGTGGCCCCTTCCGTCTGGCGTGTCAAAGTGGTCTCTGCTTTACCATCCAGAAGAAGGAGGGGAAGGCAGGAAAGGGAAGATGGAAATGCCAGGGGAGCTCTGACACGGAGGGAAGTCTCCAGGTTATTAGCAGCAGGAGTAACAGCTATTTCTCGAGCATCTACCCTGGGCCACACACCATGCTGGCGGCTGCAAGTGTGTGTAAGGCTCTGAGTCTAGTCTGAAGCTAGATGGGGACGGGCAGTGCCGAAGAAGCGGGTTGATTCCATTCCAGACCTATTTCTTGAGGCTAACTCTGCTTCACGTTGGGTGATGAATCAGATCTGAGCCCTGCCCTCAGAGAGTTCTCAGGTAAGTGGGGAAGAAAGACTCAGACACGGGCGCCCTAATTCCAGAGAGATGAGAATGGGAGGCAGGCAAGATGGTGGCCCAAGGGGCACCGGGCACCTCATCCCACCAGAAATCTACTAGTGTTACCCAAGAAAAACAAAAAGTAAAGGGATGTTAGAGAGGAGGGAATGAGCTGAAACCAGGGAAAGAGGGCAATCACACATCACAAATTCAGGTGGACTGCTGTTGCTCAGTTCGCTCTGTGCAGGGATTTGGGGGCAGAGGCCCTTGGGCTAACACACAAGACAGGAAGATAGTTAGTCTCTAGATTCAGCAGTCCAATTGAAAATATGTGTATAAACATGGAAAAAAGACTGGAAGAAAATACTAGTTTGGCCAAAAAGTTGGTTCAAGTTTTTTTAACATCTTATGAAAAAAGATGTCAACCTTCTTGGCCAACCCAACACAACAAAACTAGGACAGTACCTTTGTCTGGGTGGTGGGATCATGAGGACCTTAATTTTCTTCTATATTCATTCTCAGAATATATACTCTAATAAAAAGATTATTTAAAAATAAACAAACTTGTTCTTGCAAGTTCTATAAGTTTAAAATTATTTTCAAGTAAAAAAGTTTTTAACAGGGAGTATATGAGAAATCTGTTCCTTCCACTCCGTTTTGCTATGAATCTAAAACTACTCTAAAAAATTATTTTTTTTAACTTTTAAAAGGTACTTAAAGAAGGGATAATAACATTGCCAATAGTAATAACTGTTGAAACTAAATGATAGGTATGAGAGTTTGAGGTTCTCACAACTCTGGGGTATATTCAAAAATATTCCATAATAAAAAGTAAAATTGTAAGTAAACACAGGACTTCCCTGGTGATCAGGGGCTAAGACTCCATGCTCCCAATGCAGGGAGCTGGGGTTCAGTCCCTGGTCAGGAAATTAGATCCCACATGCTGCAACTAAGGCCTTCCTTGCAGAACCAAAAAAAAAAAAGTAAACCAAAGCTTTGTGCCAAGATCATCTCCAGCCTGGCCTGCCCTGTTCTAGACCCACTGCCCGGCAGTCTGTGTGTCACCCAGTCTTGGGCACTGGAACCACTGGTGACTCAGGACAGGCAGGGTCAGTGTCCCTTCTGGGCATCCTCTCCCCAGCCCCAAAGCAGAGGTTCTCAGCTAACTCCTGTCCGCAGCACCACTGACACGTGGGCCCTAGGCTCAAGGCTCAACATTGCTCCCCGTCAGCGCCCAGCCCTCCAAACTCATGGCAACAACGTTAGCCTTGACCCTCCTGCCAGGGCCGCCACCCAGCTTCCTGCAGGCTGCAGGCTCCTGTCCTGTACTCTTTCCTCCTGGACTCTCCTCCCTCATCTGAGTCAGCTGGCACCAGGCTCTCACATCCTAAAAATGAGGCCCTCGCTGGCCCAGCATCCCCCTTGGTTAATGACAGTTCCTCTCATTCCTCCCCAGTCAGTTTCTAGAAGGGCTGGTCCACACTCGCAGGACCAAGGCCTGCACGTGCCCCACTGTGGCTCAAGGCCACCCGTGTTCCTCTGTCAGCGAGCTGGTCCACCTCGCACAAGGCGCCACACAGTCTAGAGCACCCTTGCTTCCCGCTGTTTCAGTGTCTTCCACTCGCTGCCCAAGCCCCTTGCTTCTGCCCCCTCCTCCTGGAGCTGCACCCCTGCCAGGGACATCAGTGGCTCCCCAGTGGCTGCATCCCAGGAAGCCCCTCAGGGAATCTGCTTTTCCTCCTAGGTCTTTCCTGCCCCATTGGTTCCTGGGAGCCAAGTTTTTTGATCTTGTGCCTCAAAGAGCACTCCCCTAGTCTTTCATGGCGCCTTTCTCCCCGAGGCTCCCTCTACCGCCCTTCCCCTGTCCTTCCACACTCTCCCCAGCCTGTACCCCTGACCTAACTCTCTGCTCCACTGCCACATACACCCCACAAGTCCACTTTCAACACTAAACACATTGTCTTCCCAGACCTGATCTGCCTCACGTGTTCTTTCTTTATCTGGGCAAAAGCGCCACAGTGGAGCCAGTTTCCGGAATCATTCATCCTCACCGCCCGCCTCCTCTGCTGGCTCCTCCTGAGTCCCTACCCCAACTCCCACGCCCCCTCCATCCCCATCCCCATCCCCGGTCCATCTGCCCTCTACACCACTACTGCCCTACTTCAAGCCCAACTACTGTAATAGTTGTCCCACAGGCCTCCATCCCGGCTGTCCCCTCCCTGGTAATCCACTCTCCCGGGGATGCCAGAGTCCTGAGATGGAAGGCTACTCACCTCATTCTTCTGCCCCAAATTCCTCCATGGCTCCTCAGGCCAAAACAAAATCCTGACTCTCAGCAGGGCACGTGAGGCCCCTCCCTAACTCATGGTCCACCTACACCAAATGACTTGTAGTTCCCCAAACATGAGAGGCTTTTTCATGCCTTTTCACAAGCCTGTCACTTGGCTGGGCAAGCCTTCCCCACAGCCCTATTCTCCAGGTGAACTCTAAATCTTCCCTCAGGAATCAGCTAGGTTACTGCCACCTCCTGGAAGTCTTCCTTGATTTCCCTGACAGACTTAAGGGCTCCCTCCTCTAAGCTCCCATCTCAGGGACTGTACTCTTCATGCCATCTACAAACTTCCAGAAGCCAGGGCCAGACCAGTTCCTAGTCAGAGCACCAGCACGATCTAAGCATGAAGGACATGGTTTCTGAGGGTCTTTACTCTTATCATTCCCTCTGTTCATCCATCCTTGAGACCCTGCTCACCTTCACTGTTTTCCCTCGGAAGCACTACCTGCTCTCCCTCAACAACTGCCTCTCCTCTGTGACTTTGCAAGTCAGGCTAGCAGTGCTATCTTCACCAGGTAGCCTGGTGTTATTCAAACTGTTACTGTGATCATAGTAAGGAAGACATTTTTCATCATACTCCGGCATACATATGCATTATAACATATGAAGAATACATTTACATATGTGTATGTGCCGTGCCTAGTCGCTCAGTTGTGTCCGACTCTTCCCAGCCCCATGGACTATAGCCCACCAGGCTCCTCTGTCCATGGGGATTCTCCAGGCAAGAATACTGGAGTGGGCTGCCTTGCCCTTCTCCAGGGGATCATCCCAACCCAGGAATCGAACCCAGGTCTCCCACACTGCAGGCAGATTCTTTACCATCTGAGCCACCAGGGAAGCCCAAGTATACTGGAGTGGGTGGCCTATTCCTTCTCCAGGGGATCTTCCCGAGACAGGAATTGAACTGGGTCTCCTGAACTGCAGGCAGGAGCAGTTACAAGCTGAGCTACCAGGGAAGCCCACATTTTATATATATATATATATATATATATATATATAAGCAAAATGCATTTCATATGTGATACACTCATGTTTTCTATTTTACTCTACTTTTTCTTTTTTAAATGCTGGTAATGACACACTAAATTAAGCTCCCAACCATGAACTGGTCCCCTGCCCTCACCATTTAAAACCTCTGCTGTAGCCAGTGGGGCTCACTAAGGGTTTCCTGCTAGGGAGCAACATGATTAGAAGGGTGGGTTAGGACAGTGCTTCTCAAATGTATGAAAGTGAAGGCCATGTGCATTTACAATCCATCCTATACTTTACTTAAAAAAAAAAAAAAGAATTATTAGAAAAGAAAATAACAAAAATATAAAAAATAACACAAGCCTCTATTTGCTGTAATTAAAAAATACCCTTTGTAGACACTGTGGAGTGATGTCAGAAGCATGCTGAGAGGTAGATGCTAGGCTGGGACCAGAGATGCAAGGTGACTTTGCCAGGCCTGTTTGCCAGGCAATGCCTTTGAGCCCTTGACACGTGCCACACCTGCACTGCCAACCTCTCTCCCAGGGCACTTCCAATTTGCACAGTCTGAAGGGCTTTGCTAAGGCGACAAGCACTGCTGTGCAGGCTCCTTGTCTGTGGATCCACCCTGCTTACTTTCGAATCCCAACTCAGCCAGCAAGCAGCTGTGGGCCATGGACAAAGGACTTAGCCTCTCTCAGCCTCCATTTCCTCTTGGAATCATCCTGGGAGATTAATAAAACAATCTGTCCTGCAGGGAGGGGCCCAGAACTGGAACCTGGTTGACACCCCTGATTCTGACCCTCATGGTTAGGATTCTGCTGTCCTGGTCCCTGTCTTTCTGAGTCAGCCTCATCTTTGCAGGTCCCTTCTCTGCCCCTCACCAACCACTGCAGCCAAACCACCTCAGTTCCTTGCTTCCTCTCTGCCTCATGCTCTCAGAAGATGGCTTGCATCCTACAAGGCAGAGAGAATAGTAAGCCCCAGGTTCTGTCCACTCTCACTCCTTTTTCAGGGACTCTATACCCATCAGACTAATCCCTCCACCTGGGCCTCACTCACACACCCTCCTCTCTACATTGACGGAGCTTCTTTCCACCAATTATTCCCTCCCTCTTCTGAGCATCCTTCCAAAGAGTCAAGTCTCTGATCACTCCTTGGCCTAAGGAAATCTGCCCTGTAGTGTGCTGATAAATGTTAAACAACAGACCCGCTAGAGAAAATAATGTATGCATATATACACGTATATGAGTTTATTATAAATTTTACCGACATAAAAGATGTTTAGCAATTTATAAAAAAAAAAATTGTATTCTTTATTGTCAACTGAATGTAGCAAATGGAGTCTTATAGAATGCTTTCATTGATTTTTACCAACCCCCTGACTCTATAACCAACCTAAAATTATAACTGAAAAGTGAGTGTAGTTCCATCATGAATGGTGGTTGATATTTTTGTTTGTGCTATCTAGTAAGAAAAAAGTGAAACAATAAGGATATATGTTGGAATTTCACTCATTTGTCTATGGTGGGACCAGCTTCCCTACTGAATCAGATAATAGTTTTTGAATACTGGAAGAACATGTGTTCAAATTTTTTTTGTGCCATTCATAACGTAGGGGCTACCGGCAAACCATACATTTAAATTTAATTTAATCTGCCTTGTTAACAATTCCTTTATAAATTTCTTACGACTAGATAGTCAACAATACAATAAATCAAGCTCTGATTTGTGGTTTTTATGAATTTCAATGGTATTCCCACCATGGCCAGTTTCAAGCTACCAACAGAATGTCACTGAATGCAGAGCTGGGAAGAAAAGCACAGTAACACAACATTATATAGTATTTCCACAGGCATAAGAGGTTAAAAAAAAAAGCATAAACAGTAAAACCTAGTAAAATTCTTCAGAGATGATGAGTTTTGAGTATTTATCTTTGTTTTTAACAGAACTTATTTCATTGTAATTTTATTTATCTTAACTTTTTAATAATAGCTAGGTTTAACAACTGCCTCACAAAGTTCCTAAAAACTTAGGAATTTAGCCCTTAGGAGCTGATCTGATCTGAACACATGTGGATCTGACCCCTCCCCCCAGCTTTGCCTTAAATAGGATCTCCAGAAAGTTCTCCCAGCCTGGTGGCCCCTTCCAAAGTATAAATTTCAGGTCCTATCTTGTAAGCAAAACTGAACTAATTTTCTTGCTCTCAAACTTGCTCCACTGCAGGGCTACTGTCTTGGTGAAGGGCTTCTCTATCCACTGAGGAACCCAGGCCAGAAACCACTGTGTGATTCAGTCTGGTTAGCCCTCAAGGGTCAAGAGAAGCCCACAGAGAAAGGCATGATGCAGAGGGATTTTAATCGGCACATAGAGAAAATTTGATAAATGGTGATGAAGGCAATGGGGAGCAGTGAAATTCTTCCTTATCCAAAATTATAGGCCTTTCTGAAGGATCAATTTGAGAAATATAATGGAGAGATACAGAGTACAGGATTAAGTGACGGAATCAGAAGTACAATTTAAAAATGCTTAAGGCACAGTGATTCTGGGGAGAGGAGTGGACAGCGTAGGAAGGAATGCAGGAGTACCTGGTGACAACCTGGAAAGGATGACTGACGGGGCTGCTCGGTTCCTGGCCTGGGTGTCTTGGAGGACAGTGGCAGAAGTCTCTGGAGACTGTGAAGGAATGGCTTTGTGGGGTAACTATGAACTCATCCTGGGGTGTTCTGGGTTTGAGGTCCATGTTCAACCAAATGGAAAAGTCCCTTTGTCAGTTGGATATCGGAGTCTGGACTTCAGGAAAAAGTCATGATCGAAAGATGGAATTAGAGAGCCATCAACAGATCAGTATTTAGGAAGCACTTCCCCTTGGAGAGAGGGAATTGTCTGGGCAGAGGACCCCACCTCAGGCCTGGGGACACCAGGATGGGGGGGGTGGCTATGGGCCCAGAGATGGAGAAGCAGCGAGAGAGGCAGGAGGCCGAAAGCAGAGTGGGGGCCAGAGAGACAGAAGGGGCGACAATTCTGGGAGGAGGGCACGCTGAGCACTGGCCAAGCGTGGGAAGGATGGAAGTTATTGCTGAGCATTTTAGCAACTTGGTGGCCCAGAGACAGGGGTCGAAGGAAGGCCAGCTGGTGAGGACAGGGGCAGGGCAGCGGAGGAAGGAGAAGGTTGGGAAGAGGGGATGCGGGCTCCCAGCAGTGTGGGGCCTGAGGGGGACAAATGAGGGAGGCGTCCACAGCCCCGCTGGAAGGGTTAGCCTTGGGCGGGCAAGGAGCTGTGTCTCAGGAGGTGTGCAGGGGGACACCGAGGCGAGCCAGGAAGGCAGGGTTTCCATCCAGATTCCCTGGGAAGCAGATGTGGAATGGAGTTCGGAGTGTCGAGATTCAGTGGGGAGGCACCTGTGAGAGAGGCGGAGGGGAAGCAGGAGCAGGCAGAGAGGGCTGAGAGCAGGCAGGAGACACCTCACACCAGGGGAGGAAGAGGGGGGCCCTCCCTGCCCTGTGGCCTCAGCACTGGAGGAGCTTGGGCACAGCTCCCCCCACACCCCTCGGCCCCTCCCAGGGCTGAGCCTCCATGACGGCCACAGCAGGGGCGCCCCATCTCTCAGAGACGTGGGGTTGGGGCTGTTTGGCAGGCATGTGGAGGAGAGCTGATGGGTGGAGGATGGCGGGGAGGGCGTGGGGCAGTTCCAGGGGAGAAGGAGACTAATGCTGGAGGCCTGAAGTGTGGCTGCGTGTGGAGGCCTGGAGTCTGTAATCACCTCGGTCCCCCCACAGGGGAAGGATAGCGGGAGGCTGGTCTGTCCTGGGCCAGATGTCTAGCCCAGTCAGTCAGGGGCAATAGAAGGACGGAGGAGCAGGGGGCGGCAGGCTGGAGAAAGAGGGTGCCTGACATGATGAAAGGGTCTGGGCCTCTGGGAGCGGGAGGGGAGGATGGGCTAGGGCGGGTGCTGGGGAACTCTATGAGGCTGAGGACGGGGTGATGGAGTCGCGGATGCGAATTCTGTGAGGGAGAAGGCTGGGGTCAGAGCGTGGGGACTGTTTTAGAGCAGAGGGGAAACAGTTCTCGGTCCTGATAAGGTTGGGTGGCTGAGGAGGGCACAGCGCCACAAGGCTGGCTGCTCCCAGGGTCGTGGACTGACGGCACTTTACAGTCCTGTCACATCCCCTGTCAGCTGGCGGCCCTGTGGCCCTGTGCCTGATGACCCCTGAGCCCCTGGAGCAGGGCTAACCCGAGGCACAGAGTAGGGCTAACTCTCCTGCCAGTGCTCCCCTCAGGGCGATTCCGGGCTAAAGCTTGACCCTCAGGCAGGGTCCACCCCAGCCAGAGGCCTCGGAAGGTCCAAGACCCCCATCCCTGAAGGGCAGAGCTCCCTCAGACCAGACACTAGGTTCCCAAGAGGAAGTATAAGCGGGCATTAACAGAGGACCTGACTGCCTCCAGGCACTCAGGGAAGGCTTTCTACATTTGAGATCTGAGGGAAAAAAGAGGTGCCCTAAGTGAAGTGGGGGGATCAAGAGGAGGCTCACAGAGGCCCCGCTTGCCCAGCAGGAGCCCAACCTGCAAAGTCCCCTTTTGTTCCCGTCACACTGCCTTCCCTCAGGGTTTTGAAGGGCCCGTGTTACCTTCCACCACAGGCCCCTTGCACGTGTTGTTCCTCACCCCGGAAAGTTCCCCTGCCCCTCCCCCTCCTTTAGGGAATTGCTGAGTTTGGAAAGCACCCAGAATTACCTGAGGAAGGCTCTATAGCAGATACCCTTGAATTTGCCGCACACCTCACTCAGAGGCAGAGGCCAAGTCTGTGGTTTTTCTCCCCGGGGTGCCATGTCATCATTGGGAAAGTGTGGGCCTTGCTGAGTGATAAAGGGGAAAGGAGTAAAGCTTGAAGGAGACGTGAGCCTGGAGACCTCTCACTGTGACAAGCACAAAGTAGATGCCCCAAATTATTTGCTGAATAACTGATCAGTTGGGCCTGGCCTCAGTTCAGTTCAGACCTAACGTTTATTTTTAAGATGGCAGAGTAGAAGGACGTGTGCTCACCTTCTTCTCCTGCGAGAACTCCAAAATTACAGCTCACTGCTGAACAACCATCAACAGGAGGATGTTGCATTCCACCAAAAAAATATACCCCACATCCAAGGGCAAAGGAGAAGTCCCAGCAAGATGGTAGGGGGGCGGAATCAAACCCCATACCTTCCAGAGATACCCAGAGGGCTCAGACAAAACCTTATGCTCACCAGGAGACCCCACAGAGACTGAGCCAGACCTGAATTTGAGTGTTTGAGTGTCTCCTGTGGAGGTACGGGTCAGCAGTGGCCTGCCTCTGGGCCAGGGGCTCTGGGTGCAGCAGACGTGGGTATGGTATAAGCCCTCTTGGAGGAGGTCGCCATCAACCCTACCATAGAGCCACCAGAACTTACACAGGACTGGGGAAACAGACTCTTGGACGGCACAAACAAAACCTTGTGCACACCAGGACCCAGGAGAAAGGAGCAGTGACCCCACAAGAAACTGACCCAGACTTGCCTGTGAGTGTCCAGGAGTCTCCGGTGGAGGCATGGGTTGATGGTGGCCTGCTGCAGGGCTGGGGGCACTGAGTGCAGCAGTGCGTGAATGGGACCTTTTGAAGGAGGTCGCCATTATCTTCATTACCTCCACCATAGTTTGCCCTCAGGTCAAACAACAGGGAGGGAATACAGCCCCGCCCATCAACAGAAAATTGGATTAAAGATTTACTGAACATGCCCCATCAGAACAAGACCCAGTTTCCCCCTCAGTCAGTCTCTTCCATCAGGAAGCTTCCATAAGCCTCTTATCCTTATCCATTAGAGAGCAGACAGAATGAAAACCACAATCAAAGAAAGCTAACCAATCTTATCACATGGACCACAGTCTTGTCTAGCTCAATGAAACTATGAGCCATGCCGTGTAGGGCCACCCAAGACAGATGGGTTATGCTGGAGAGTTCTGACAAAACATGGTCCACTGGAGAAGGGGATGGCAAAGCACTTCAATATTCTTGCCTTGAGAACTCCATGAACCATATGAAAAGCAAAAAGATAGGACACTGGAAGATGAACTCCCTAGGCTGGGAGGTGCCCAATATGATACTGGAGATCAGTGGAGAAATAACTCCAGAAAGAATGAAGAGATGGAGCCAAAGAAAAAACAACATCCAGTTGTGGATGTGACTGGTGATGGAAGTGAAGTCCGATGCTGTAAAGGACAATATTGCATAGGAACCTGGAATGTTAGGTCCATGAATCAAAGTAAATTGGAAGCGGTCAAACAGGAGATGGCAGGGCCCGGCCTCAGTGGCATATTTAATGTCCATACTCCCCCACAAACAATGAATTCCCCTTTGACTGGACTGAGCCAGGGTCAGTAGATGCCCTGAGGCCAGAGCATATGTTGGAGCCTGTGTGCCTCAGGGCACAGAGGGTTATACCTGTCCTTGCTCAAAAATTACAGGAAGTTGCTAAATGGGCCAAAAGAAGAACCTGCACGCTCGATGCCCCACCTCTAGCTGTTGCTTCATGAAAGGTCAAAACAAGCAAGATAAAATCTGTCTAATTCACAGCTCCAAAGAGAAAGGAGTCAGAAATGTGGCCCACCCGTCCCCATCTAACTCCACCATGTGGCCAGGAGCGGACCAACCCAGGACAGAGACCCCTGAGGCGGGCGCCCCAGCTGTGCCAGGGTTCCCAGGTCTCCATCTTTACACTCTATTCTGGTCTCTCGTGAGAGCCAGACCTGGTTTCATTTCTGGACAGTGGGCCTGGTTGCTTTCATCTTCTGTGACAGAGGGTCGGGGATACGTCAGGGAGGACTGGGGGCCCACAATCCTCCAAGCCCTGCTCCCGGCCCGCTGGCTTCTCAGACGAGCTTCATTGGTGCTTTTTCTTGGGAGCCAGACCAGCCCCCGGAGAAGGCAATGGCACCCCACTCCAGTACTCTTGCCTGGAAAATCCCAAGGATGGAGGAGCCTGGTAGGCTGCAGTCCGTGGGGTCGCTAAGAGTCGGACACAACTGAGCGACTTCACTTTCACTTTTCACTTTCATGCATTGGAGAAGGATATGGCAACCCACTCCAGTGTTCTTGCCTGGAGAATCCCAGGGATGGGGGAGCCTGGTGGGCGGCCGTCCATGGGGTCGCACAGAGTCGGACACAACTGAAGCAACTTAGCCGCAGCAGCAGCAGGCCAGCCCCATGGCACGTCAGTCCCTCCAATCTGATCTTGAGGAGGCAGCCGTGCGCAGGGCGGCCTTCACCCCAACCCCGGCCCCAAGAGGCTAGGCCCCAGCCAGGAGTCTGTCTGGGGCCTTGAGGCAGAGTGGGAGCCCTCAGGCAGGCCATGGGTCCAGAGCAGACTGATTCTTTCATAGAGAGAACAGAACAGAACCAAAGACATACCCTCAGATATGAAACACATTCCTTCTGGAACTTGGCACTGGGTCTTCGCCCAGAGGTGATTTTATATCATTATTTGTTGAATCTTCTCCAGAATTACTTGAATGAATGAATGAATGACACTGTCAGGCTCCTTCAAAAACCTGCACGTCTCTGGGTTAAGGAAACTTTTTACCAGCCCTCTTTCTTTTTTTCCAGAGACTCCCCCTCCCCTGACCAGGGCACAACCATGGCAGACAGATACCCTTCTCCCTCAGGTCTGGAGCGTCCCAGAGAGGAAGGTGGCACGAGGCCTCCTTTCCCCATGGACGCCGGCTGCCTCTTCCCTGCACTTCATGCCCACTCCGCTCTGCCATTGTGCCCCATGTAAAGCACACAGAGAGCCCTCACCCAGATCAGCCTATGCGAAATCATCTGAGGATAGAAAGTGCTAGAATACAAAATACGCGCACACACACACACACACACACACACAGAAGAAGCACAAACTGGACAAAAATATAGGAATTAGATTTCACTGAATTTTTTTAGATTGTGGGATTTCCCAGTGTCTCAAAAGAAAATTACAACCCCTCCCCCCAGGCAGGCATATATAAGTAAACAGCATAAAAACACTGGCAACAAGCCCACTGTGGGTGGGAAATCACCAGCAAGGGGAAGTCTCCTCCCATGAGAACTCTGCAATTGTTCCACAGGTGCCTTTCCTGCATCTCCAGCCAGAGTGTACATTGCGTAAGATGCTGTCGAAAGAGCAACGGGGCCAACAGGCAGGAGCCTAAGTGGCTGTGTGACCTTGCCTGAGCTCCTTAGTGTCTCTGGGCTGTCCTCTTTCCACCTGTAAAATAAAGGCTGGCCTTTAGAACTTCTGTTGTACTCACAGCGCCTCTCCCGGTACCACCTTAGAAGGGCTTCTGATAAATACAAATGGAAAGAAATGGTCCAAGACGATTTATGAGTCAATATAACCCCAAATCTGAATTAAGATTTGGATGAAGGTACTATTTCCCAACAAATTCTTCAGGAACGTTGGATAGAATGCATCTTTGGAGGATCATAAGAGATCTTCTCTTTTTTGACAACCAATTTTTCAGCCCCTGGGGTGAAGGGGAGAGAGGTTGCAATCAGAAGGAGTAACTGTGTGGGGGCAGTGGAGGGACTCACGTGACAGAGCCACCAAGCAGGGTCTTGCTATGTCACTGCACCACTGCAGGCTGGCTTGCACCTGTCTCTAGGCGGTGAGCCCCAGATGTGGGTCACTGCCCTTGGTGGGTGCACGATGACAATGCGTATGTCTGCCCACTGACTGGATGCAAGTCCAGATGTAACCCCCACCCTGCCCTAAGGAGGAAGCAGGGGAGTTACCCTGGACCCCATTTGCAGAAACACAGGAGAAACGAGGAGAGTCCTCTGCAGGACGCGTGTGCAGGCAGGTCCTGGGCCTCCTGTCCAGGCAGAGACCCCAGAGCTCTGGGAGAAGCTGCTGTCACCCCCAGAGAACCCNGGCATTAACAGAGGACCTGACTGCCTCCAGGCACTCAGGGAAGGCTTTCTACATTTGAGATCTGAGGGAAAAAAGAGGTGCCCTAAGTGAAGTGGGGGGATCAAGAGGAGGCTCACAGAGGCCCCGCTTGCCCAGCAGGAGCCCAACCTGCAAAGTCCCCTTTTGTTCCCGTCACACTGCCTTCCCTCAGGGTTTTGAAGGGCCCGTGTTACCTTCCACCACAGGCCCCTTGCACGTGTTGTTCCTCACCCCGGAAAGTTCCCCTGCCCCTCCCCCTCCTTTAGGGAATTGCTGAGTTTGGAAAGCACCCAGAATTACCTGAGGAAGGCTCTATAGCAGATACCCTTGAATTTGCCGCACACCTCACTCAGAGGCAGAGGCCAAGTCTGTGGTTTTTCTCCCCGGGGTGCCATGTCATCATTGGGAAAGTGTGGGCCTTGCTGAGTGATAAAGGGGAAAGGAGTAAAGCTTGAAGGAGACGTGAGCCTGGAGACCTCTCACTGTGACAAGCACAAAGTAGATGCCCCAAATTATTTGCTGAATAACTGATCAGTTGGGCCTGGCCTCAGTTCAGTTCAGACCTAACGTTTATTTTTAAGATGGCAGAGTAGAAGGACGTGTGCTCACCTTCTTCTCCTGCGAGAACTCCAAAATTACAGCTCACTGCTGAACAACCATCAACAGGAGGATGTTGCATTCCACCAAAAAAATATACCCCACATCCAAGGGCAAAGGAGAAGTCCCAGCAAGATGGTAGGGGGGCGGAATCAAACCCCATACCTTCCAGAGATACCCAGAGGGCTCAGACAAAACCTTATGCTCACCAGGAGACCCCACAGAGACTGAGCCAGACCTGAATTTGAGTGTTTGAGTGTCTCCTGTGGAGGTACGGGTCAGCAGTGGCCTGCCTCTGGGCCAGGGGCTCTGGGTGCAGCAGACGTGGGTATGGTATAAGCCCTCTTGGAGGAGGTCGCCATCAACCCTACCATAGAGCCACCAGAACTTACACAGGACTGGGGAAACAGACTCTTGGACGGCACAAACAAAACCTTGTGCACACCAGGACCCAGGAGAAAGGAGCAGTGACCCCACAAGAAACTGACCCAGACTTGCCTGTGAGTGTCCAGGAGTCTCCGGTGGAGGCATGGGTTGATGGTGGCCTGCTGCAGGGCTGGGGGCACTGAGTGCAGCAGTGCGTGAATGGGACCTTTTGAAGGAGGTCGCCATTATCTTCATTACCTCCACCATAGTTTGCCCTCAGGTCAAACAACAGGGAGGGAATACAGCCCCGCCCATCAACAGAAAATTGGATTAAAGATTTACTGAACATGCCCCATCAGAACAAGACCCAGTTTCCCCCTCAGTCAGTCTCTTCCATCAGGAAGCTTCCATAAGCCTCTTATCCTTATCCATTAGAGAGCAGACAGAATGAAAACCACAATCAAAGAAAGCTAACCAATCTTATCACATGGACCACAGTCTTGTCTAGCTCAATGAAACTATGAGCCATGCCGTGTAGGGCCACCCAAGACAGATGGGTTATGCTGGAGAGTTCTGACAAAACATGGTCCACTGGAGAAGGGGATGGCAAAGCACTTCAATATTCTTGCCTTGAGAACTCCATGAACCATATGAAAAGCAAAAAGATAGGACACTGGAAGATGAACTCCCTAGGCTGGGAGGTGCCCAATATGATACTGGAGATCAGTGGAGAAATAACTCCAGAAAGAATGAAGAGATGGAGCCAAAGAAAAAACAACATCCAGTTGTGGATGTGACTGGTGATGGAAGTGAAGTCCGATGCTGTAAAGGACAATATTGCATAGGAACCTGGAATGTTAGGTCCATGAATCAAAGTAAATTGGAAGCGGTCAAACAGGAGATGGCAGGGCCCGGCCTCAGTGGCATATTTAATGTCCATACTCCCCCACAAACAATGAATTCCCCTTTGACTGGACTGAGCCAGGGTCAGTAGATGCCCTGAGGCCAGAGCATATGTTGGAGCCTGTGTGCCTCAGGGCACAGAGGGTTATACCTGTCCTTGCTCAAAAATTACAGGAAGTTGCTAAATGGGCCAAAAGAAGAACCTGCACGCTCGATGCCCCACCTCTAGCTGTTGCTTCATGAAAGGTCAAAACAAGCAAGATAAAATCTGTCTAATTCACAGCTCCAAAGAGAAAGGAGTCAGAAATGTGGCCCACCCGTCCCCATCTAACTCCACCATGTGGCCAGGAGCGGACCAACCCAGGACAGAGACCCCTGAGGCGGGCGCCCCAGCTGTGCCAGGGTTCCCAGGTCTCCATCTTTACACTCTATTCTGGTCTCTCGTGAGAGCCAGACCTGGTTTCATTTCTGGACAGTGGGCCTGGTTGCTTTCATCTTCTGTGACAGAGGGTCGGGGATACGTCAGGGAGGACTGGGGGCCCACAATCCTCCAAGCCCTGCTCCCGGCCCGCTGGCTTCTCAGACGAGCTTCATTGGTGCTTTTTCTTGGGAGCCAGACCAGCCACCGGAGAAGGCAATGGCACCCCACTCCAGTACTCTTGCCTGGAAAATCCCAAGGATGGAGGAGCCTGGTAGGCTGCAGTCCGTGGGGTCGCTAAGAGTCGGACACAA
This sequence comes from Neotragus moschatus, assembly GCA_006410615.1. Classification (NCBI taxonomy): domain Eukaryota; kingdom Metazoa; phylum Chordata; class Mammalia; order Artiodactyla; family Bovidae; genus Neotragus; species Neotragus moschatus. Next base: position 706,140 of record SJYA01001624.1, read on the forward strand.
CTGAGCGACTTCACTTTCACTTTTCACTTTCATGCATTGGAGAAGGATATGGCAACCCACTCCAGTGTTCTTGCCTGGAGAATCCCAGGGATGGGGGAGCCTGGTGGGCGGCCGTCCATGGGGTCGCACAGAGTCGGACACAACTGAAGCAACTTAGCCGCAGCAGCAGCAGGCCAGCCCCATGGCACGTCAGTCCCTCCAATCTGATCTTGAGGAGGCAGCCGTGCGCAGGGCGGCCTTCACCCCAACCCCGGCCCCAAGAGGCTAGGCCCCAGCCAGGAGTCTGTCTGGGGCCTTGAGGCAGAGTGGGAGCCCTCAGGCAGGCCATGGGTCCAGAGCAGACTGATTCTTTCATAGAGAGAACAGAACAGAACCAAAGACATACCCTCAGATATGAAACACATTCCTTCTGGAACTTGGCACTGGGTCTTCGCCCAGAGGTGATTTTATATCATTATTTGTTGAATCTTCTCCAGAATTACTTGAATGAATGAATGAATGACACTGTCAGGCTCCTTCAAAAACCTGCACGTCTCTGGGTTAAGGAAACTTTTTACCAGCCCTCTTTCTTTTTTTCCAGAGACTCCCCCTCCCCTGACCAGGGCACAACCATGGCAGACAGATACCCTTCTCCCTCAGGTCTGGAGCGTCCCAGAGAGGAAGGTGGCACGAGGCCTCCTTTCCCCATGGACGCCGGCTGCCTCTTCCCTGCACTTCATGCCCACTCCGCTCTGCCATTGTGCCCCATGTAAAGCACACAGAGAGCCCTCACCCAGATCAGCCTATGCGAAATCATCTGAGGATAGAAAGTGCTAGAATACAAAATACGCGCACACACACACACACACACACACACAGAAGAAGCACAAACTGGACAAAAATATAGGAATTAGATTTCACTGAATTTTTTTAGATTGTGGGATTTCCCAGTGTCTCAAAAGAAAATTACAACCCCTCCCCCCAGGCAGGCATATATAAGTAAACAGCATAAAAACACTGGCAACAAGCCCACTGTGGGTGGGAAATCACCAGCAAGGGGAAGTCTCCTCCCATGAGAACTCTGCAATTGTTCCACAGGTGCCTTTCCTGCATCTCCAGCCAGAGTGTACATTGCGTAAGATGCTGTCGAAAGAGCAACGGGGCCAACAGGCAGGAGCCTAAGTGGCTGTGTGACCTTGCCTGAGCTCCTTAGTGTCTCTGGGCTGTCCTCTTTCCACCTGTAAAATAAAGGCTGGCCTTTAGAACTTCTGTTGTACTCACAGCGCCTCTCCCGGTACCACCTTAGAAGGGCTTCTGATAAATACAAATGGAAAGAAATGGTCCAAGACGATTTATGAGTCAATATAACCCCAAATCTGAATTAAGATTTGGATGAAGGTACTATTTCCCAACAAATTCTTCAGGAACGTTGGATAGAATGCATCTTTGGAGGATCATAAGAGATCTTCTCTTTTTTGACAACCAATTTTTCAGCCCCTGGGGTGAAGGGGAGAGAGGTTGCAATCAGAAGGAGTAACTGTGTGGGGGCAGTGGAGGGACTCACGTGACAGAGCCACCAAGCAGGGTCTTGCTATGTCACTGCACCACTGCAGGCTGGCTTGCACCTGTCTCTAGGCGGTGAGCCCCAGATGTGGGTCACTGCCCTTGGTGGGTGCACGATGACAATGCGTATGTCTGCCCACTGACTGGATGCAAGTCCAGATGTAACCCCCACCCTGCCCTAAGGAGGAAGCAGGGGAGTTACCCTGGACCCCATTTGCAGAAACACAGGAGAAACGAGGAGAGTCCTCTGCAGGACGCGTGTGCAGGCAGGTCCTGGGCCTCCTGTCCAGGCAGAGACCCCAGAGCTCTGGGAGAAGCTGCTGTCACCCCCAGAGAACCCTCTTCCCCAGGAGTCCTGACTCTCCTCCCAATACTCTCTCCCTATCTGTTCAGGACGCAGGGGGACGTGAGACCTGGGAGTCTCCTCAGGAGGACTGTCCTAGACTGGCTCTCAGGATGGTCACCCGTGCCTCCCAGGACACTTGCCCTCAGGTTCCCTCTGCCCCGGAGGGGACACAGCCCAGTCGGCTGGAATCCCCAGCACAGAATCTAGAATTCTTAGCCTAGAATCCTCAGAGTCAGCCAGTACCCCCTCAGTCACCATTCAGCTGTGGGAAAGCTACCTGGCCTCTGTCTCCTCTCTTGTAACATGAAAGACAGGACCAACCCAACACACATTAATGAGAATTAAATGAAATAGTGTACTGAGAGCACTGGCCAACCCAGAGCTGGAGCATATTGACCGTGAGGATTACACAGAGCTGCACACCCCTCACAGATGAGACCAACAGCAGGCCTCAGGAAGTCTGTCAGCCACGCTGCTAAAGGACGCCTGGTCAGGTCTCGGGACAGGGACTGGGACAGGGCAGGAACACCACAAAAAAGGAAAGCCTGCCCCCTCCCAGGACTGGCAGACTCCAGGACGGTGAGTGTCCACGGCTGCTGCAGAGGTTATGAAACCACGCGCTCATTGCACAGCCAAGGAAACATTCTCAGAGACTATGGGTGACGTGCCAGAGGTCATGCTACAAGTCTGTGACTGCATTTGGACAAGAGAACATATCTTCCAGTGTCTCCTCAGCATGGCGGGATTACCCTCTCGGATATGAACTTGTGTTTAAATGGTTGTGTTCTTCCTCTCTCTTGCCATTCCAGGAAGGTCTTGGATCTGTCTTCTTTGAGCTTCGGGACCAGACACCTGATCCTGGGCACAGACGCCTGACTTATGACCTGGAGGCAGAGGCAGAGCCTCACAGGGCACCAGGGCCCAAGTGAGTGGACAGCCCACAGGAGGCCGCTTCCTGCGGCACCACGAGCCTCCTGGATTCCAGGGTGACCCCCACTGGGAAGGGCCCTAGAATGACCACAGTGCAATTTCCTCCCCATCAGACCTGATGGGAGCTCAGGTGTGGAATGAGTTGATCTTGGGAGGGTGGTGGGTTGAGATCCACACTGTCTACACAAGGCCCTGCTCAGTCTCCTTCACTACATGGTTCTCTCTGACCACATCACCTATTTGTACAGCACTTGACCAAGTGTCTTTACAGCTGTCCATTCAGTCCCTGAGATTCTGTCCATTAACCAGAGGGAAAAACCCGGAGCTCGGTAAATGGACTGCGCTTGCTCAAGGTCACATAAGTAGTAAGAGAAGCAGGACAAAACCCAATTCTCCTGACCCCAAGACAGAGCTGTTGACCACACGTCACTACCTGCCCTGTCCTGCTCTTTGCATACAGCTGGTCTCCTGGTCGCTGGTTGAGCCCAGTCTCAGAGAGCACACCTCATGTCACCTGGTTCCACGACCCTGGCCAGGCCCCTGTGGGAGAAACAGGCCTGTAGGGGGGCATCTGGGGGGCCCACCCTTCCCGGAGACCCCTGCCTTAGTGACTTGGCAGGATGCAATGATGACTTTCTAGAAACATCTGACACTGGTACGATGTCAGCTTGGGTGGAAGCTAAAGGCCTAGACATGGACAAAAACCCCTACAGGTGACTGGAAACCAAAAGCGAAAAGTACAACTGGCCACCAAATATGAACAAATCTGTAAACCCACTAACAATTAAGAAATGCATGCTAGGGAAATTCCGTGGCAGTCCAGCAGTTATGATTCTTCACTTTCATTACCAAGGGCCTGGGTTCAGTCCCTGATGAGGGAACTAACAGCCCACAAGCTGTGTGGCATGGTCAGAAAAAAGCCTGTTAAAGTCACATTCCTATTTTCACTCTTATGTCTATTAGATTGGCAAAGTCTTTTTCCTTCTATACTATTCATAAGAATAAAATTGATACAACTTTTCTACACACACACACACACACACACACACACACCCACCCAAAGCCTTAAAGTTATTCATTTCCTAAATACAATAGGAATTTGAATTTTCCATGGAATGGAAAAAGAACATTAGTAAACTATATATACCTATGGCTGGTTCATATTGCTGTTTGACAGAAAACAATAAAATTCTGTAAAGCGATTATCCTTCAATTTAAAAATAAATGAATTTTTAAAAAAAGAACATTGGTAAGAAAACTGGTCAAAGCCAAATAAAGTCTGGAGTTTAGTTAATAGTAGCATACCAGTGTTAACTGATTAGTTTCAACAAATATACTCTGGCTGGTAAGATACTAACATGGAGGAAGCTGGATGAAGGGAATATGGGAACTTGCTGTACTATCTTTGCAAATTGTCTGTAAATCTAAAATTATTTCAAAGTGAAAGCTTTTTTTTTAACGCTCACATTCTTTTACCCAGAATTTCACTGCTAAGATTTTATCTCAAAACTTATCAGAGATGTGGATGGACATTTACGTACCAGGATATTGCACCAATTGTGATAACCACAGAAATATGGAAAAGAATACACCCAAGAACAGCACGTTGAGTAAATAAGTTACAGTGCATCCAAAGATGATAAGATGTGGTCAGAAAGAATCACACTATAATAATGTATTGACATTGAAAATGCCTATAATAGAAGGCAAAGTGAAAGAATTAGGACACAAGACTATATATATTTTAAGCGCAGTACAATTTTTAAATGATGTACATAAGCAAACACATCAATATATTGATGTTAAAGTTATATAACATCATGTTAATATGTTAATAGGTTATTAACAGTTAATATAACATGTTAATATATTAATAGGTTATTAATATAATTATTAATAGAATTAGAGTGGACCTAAGCTGCTTCTTGGGCTTCTCTGGTAGCTCAGCTAGCAAAGAATTCGCCTGCAATGTGGGAGACCTGGGTTTGACCCCTGGGTCAGGAAAAGCCCCTGGAGAAGGGAATGGCTGCCCATTCCAGTATTCTGGCCTGGAGAATTCCACAGACTGTGTAGTCCATAGGGTTACAAAGAGTCAGACACAACTGAGCGACTTTCACTTCACTTAAGCTGCTTCTTAAATACATTTATGTATATTATAAATTTTCTACAATGAACGTATATTATGTTTATAATCAGGGAAAAAAGCTATCAAAAATCCCCAACCCATGGCAGTTCCTCAAAAATTTAAACATAGAGTTACCAAATGACTGAGCAACTCCTCTATGAGATATGTACTCAAGAGAACTGGAAACATATATCTGCAAAAAATAACTTCTATGTGAATGTACACAGCAATATTTTTATAATACCCAAAAAAAAAAAAAAGGAAACAATCCACACATCCCTCATGACAAATGAAATGTGGTATATCCAGCCAATGGAATATTTTCCAGCAATAAACAGAATGAATTACTGACATGTATAACATGGGTGAACCTTGAAAATATTGTGTTAAGTGAAAGACACCAGACACAAAATGACACTGATTGTATGATTCTATTCACATGAAATGTCCAGAATAAGTAAATCCATAGCAACAGAAAGTAGGTTAGTGGTTGGCAGTGGGGCGTAGGGAGTGACTGCTAACGGGTGAGGTGAAGAAAATGTTTTGGAATTAAATAGTGATGATGGTTCTGCTACTTTATGAATATACTAAAAACCACTAAATTATACACTTTAAAGGGCAAACGTTGTGGTTTGTGGATTATTATATCTCAGAAAAAAAAGAGAGAAAGAAAAAGGAAAAAAAAAAATTCCCCTACCCAAATGCTACATTTCACTGCTTCTCATCAATTCAACAATTTATTTTCCTTAGTTTTCAAAGAAAATGCAAGATGGTAGAGCCCAGCTGCCCCCCAAATGCCAAGCCTTTGTAGGCAGAGCAGGTGGCCAGCTGTTTATGGGGTGAATGGAATTCTGAGAAAGTAACAAGAAATCACTCCCCATCAGATCCTTCCTTCCACCAGTTAGTCCTCGCTCCCCACCCCTCTCCCTCTCTCCCTCTTTCCCTCTCTCCGTCCCTCAGGCACTAGAACCACCCTGCCTAGGAGCTAATCCTTCAAGTTACCCTTCGAGACTGACATTCTCTATTAAATCTCCCCAATAAAATACAAGTGTTCTGAGATTTTAAATGCACCACCTGTGTGGGAATTGACTGATGAGGCCTCCCAACATACAGCTGGCTGAAAGGGAAGGCGTCCCAGGAGAGAGAACTTTGCCAAGGGTTTGCCGAGGTTCACAGCCGCAGGGCCTCCTGAGATGGAAAAGTCTTGGTGGGCGTGAGGGCACCGGTGCTAGGAGCCTTCGAAGAGGGAATGAGGACACGGCATCAAGACAAGCACACCAACTTCCCAGGCCTGTGCAGCTAAACGTGCTTCTCAACCTGCTCAGCCCTGGGAGCCTTAAAGGTGAAGAGGAGCAGAAAGGGCTGGCAGAGCCGGTGGCGGGTCTCTCCCCCAGACCCTCCCCTCCCGTAGCCCCATGGAAGGCTTGGCGCCTAAGGACACTTGGCGATCTCAGTACTTGCCTTCTCAGTTTTTCTCAGTTGAGTCTCTTGTTCAGTTGAAGGCCAAGTTCTCCCGCAGCCTTCCCAAGAACATAAGACAGGGCCAAGAGTAAAGTAAAAAGAGTCAGTTTCCAAAAAAGGCATACTTGAAAGTTTAAAAACTGGTCTGAGGACTTCCCTGGTGGTTCAGTGGTTAAGATTCTCCATTCCCACTGTAGTGGGCATGGTTTCCATCCCTAGTCAGGAAGCTAAGAGCTTGCAGGCTGTGTGGTACAGCCAAAACAAAATTTTTAAATTAGAAAATAAGTAAATAAAAAGTGGCCTGAGGTTTTTTCCACAGGGTGTACAGAACCTAGCAAAGAGCAGCTGAGTATGTGGGCTGGAATTCTTGTGGAGGATGCGGCAGAGATGGGAGGTCCTGAGCAGTGTAGCCCTTTGAGTAAAGATGCTCTTCTCCTGCTCAGGGCCAGGCTGGCCTGGGTTGGGCAGATAGCGTGTTGAAATGAAAACCTGGTGGAGGACTTAACCTCACTCGGTATGACAGACTCTAGGTCCATCCACATCTCTATAAATTACCCAGTTTCACTTCTTTTTATGGCTGAGTAATATTCCATTGTAAATATGTACAGGGAGGCCTGACGTGCTGCGATTCACGGGGTGGCAGAGTTGGACACGGCTGAGCAGCTGAGCTGAACTGAATATTCTGTTGTAAATATGTACCACATCTTCTTTATCTACTCGTCTATTGATGGGCATTTAGGTTGCTTCCATGTCCTGGCTATTGTAAACAGTGCTGCAATGAACACTGGCATACACGTCTTTTTGCACTATGGTTTTCTCAGGGCATATACCCAGGAGTGGAATTGCTGGGTTATATGGTAGTTTTATTTTTAGTTTTTTATTGTACATTAATGCATATATGTGGAATCTAGAAAAATGGCACAGATGAACCTATTTGCAGGGCAGGAATAGAAATCCAGACATAGAGAACAGACATATGGACACAGGGAGCCAGGGGAGAGTGGAAGAACTGGGAAATGGGTTTTGACATATATACACTGTCATGTGTAAAACAGACAGCTAGTCGGAACCTACCGTACAGCACAAGGAACTCAGCTCTGTGCTCTGTGGTGACCTAGAGTGGGATATGGGGTGGGGTTTTGGAGGGAGGTCCAAGAGGGAGGGGATATATGTATACACAGAGCTGATTTAGTTCATTGTACAGCAGAAACTAGTGCAACATTGTAAAGCAATTACACGCCAATAAAAAAATTAGTGGAGGAATTCAGAGAGTGGAGGAGAGGGGAAGCAGTAGGTACACAGTTCTGCACATGGAGTTTAGGGACTAGAAGGGGAAGATTCTGTTAACAAGTACAAGGGCTCTCCACAGGTACCTAGAGACCAAAGCCTCCCATTCATCCAACTCAACAAATATTTATTGAGTACCTACTACGTGCAGTCAATCCTAAAGGAAATCAGTCCTGAATATTCATTGGAAGGACTGATGCTGAAGCTGAAGCTCCAATATTTTGGCCACCTGATGCAAAGAACTGACTTATTGGAAAAAACCCTGATACTGGGAAAGATTGAAGCCAGGAGAGAAGGGTGAGGATGACAGAGGATGGGATTGTCGGATGTGATCACCAACATGATGGACATGAGTTTGAGTAAGCTCTGGGAGTTGGTGATGGACAGGGAAGCCTGGCGTGCTGGAGTCCATGGGGTTGCAAAGAATCGGACACGACTGAGCGACTGAACTGAACTATGTGCTGGGCACTGTCCTCGTCTCTAGGGACACAATCACGAATGAGAGATTAAAAACCCTGCCATGATGGCAAGAACATGGAGAAACTGGAACTTTTGTACATTGCCAGTGGGAATGTAAGATGGTATGTCCTTTGAGGAAAATGGCATGGCGTTTCTTCAAACAATTAAACATAGAATCATGTGGCATACCATGGAATGGGATATTATTCAACCTTAAAAAGGAAGGAAATCGGGACTTCCCTGGTGGTCCAGTGGTTAAGACTCTGTGCTTCCAACACAGGGGACGTGAGTTCAATCCCTGGTCAGGGAAGATCCCATATGCCTTGTGGTCAAAAAATAAAAAAAGAAAAAAAAAAAAAGGAAGGAAATCTGACACATGCTACCACATGCCAGAACCTCGAAAACATTATGCTAAGTGAGATAAGCCAAACTCAGAAAGACAAATATTGTATGACTCCGATTATGAGGCACCTAGAATAGACAAATCCACAGAGACAGAGTAGAATGGTGACTGCCAGAATCTAGGGGGAGGGAAGATGGGAGTTATTGTTTAATGGGTGGAGAGATTCTGTTTGGGATGATGAAAAAGTTCTGGAAATGGATGGTGGTGATAGTTGCTGAACAGTGTGAACGTACTTTAATGCCACTGAGCTGTACACTCAAAAAATGGTTAAAATGGCAAATTTTGTGTTGTGTATGCCTTACAATATATGTATTTTAAAACCTGGCACAGGGAGCTCAGGTTCTAGAGGCACAACCTGGAGCAGAGCTCATTAACAAAGGGTAGCGCTGACTGTCCCCATCTCAGATCAGGGCATGAACTACATCTGGGTTCTTCAGAATCTGGGTGAGGCGATAGAAGAGGGTCAAGAGAGGAGGGCAGGCACAGGCTCCCACGTGTCCTCTTTTTTTTTTTTTTTTTTTTCCACGTGTCCTCTTCACACAGAATATCTGTTTCAGTGTCAAGTCTGTTCAGATAAAACTCTGAGGGAAGCAAGGCCACCACATAGATTAATCAGTTGTAACAAATACATGGATCCAGTAGGAAATGGTGCTGGGGGAGGCTATGTATGTGTGGAGTCAGGGCATATATGGGAAAATTCTACCTTCCTCTTAATTTTGTTGTGGACCTAAAACTCTTTCTTTTTAAAAATGTCTGTAGGGAAAACAAAAGGCCACCACTGCTTAAAAACAGGTCTTTTTCCTAAACTACTGCCTTCTTTCTCTAAAATGATCACTAGTTGAGAGATGTTTCCTTGAAGAGTGAGCAGGCAGGACAACTTGGCAGGAGGGTCCCCTGAACCGGAGTTCCCAGACAGGCACTGCTTTGTGGGGGCATCCCATGGTGAGGCAGGATCCGGGGAGCAGGAGACAGGCCTGGCAGGGTGGGGCTCTCAGAGCCCTCTGGCCCCTCCCCTGGCTGCAGTAGTCAGTTATCAGACGTCTGGCTCCAGCTCCTCTGGAGGGCAAGGTTCCTGGCTGAGTCACCTTGGGTCTTGCCCAGGGTGAGGTATGGAAATGGCACCCAATTTTGGCCTTGGAAACCTTGGGTCTAAGTCGTGGCCCCACCCTTTATAAGACACTTAAGGTCCCAGCCTGTTTGCTTAGCTGTAAAATGAGGATGACTGATACCAGTACCACCGTCTCCCAGGATACAATGTGCCACCACGGCCTGGGCAGGCACCCAGGGGGCTTAGCATTTGGGGCCCTACAGTTCAGGAAGAGGGTCTGTGGGTCCCTGCTGTGCTGGGGGGCCCTGGGGCACCCCTAGACCCTTGGACCTGTCAAGCCAGCCTGGCCAGTGATGGGATGCAGAAGGGGCCCTCATGCACAGCCACCACCTCCAGAACCAGCAGCCAGGGAAAGCACTGGATTGACAAGACAGCAGCCCTGGGACACCTGAAAATGCTCCGGAGCCAAGTCAGGATTTCAGAAGCTAGTTTCAGAGCAAGGAGGCCCCGGCCTGCCATACACATCCCCGCCCAAGCCTTGCCCTGTACCGCCCGAACCCCCTCTCCACACGTGATGGGTCTCCACCTTCTACACTGAGCTTTGAGTTCTGGAAGGCAGGGACCCAAAGCAGGCGCCTCTACTCCCCCAGCCCAGAGATCAGTAGACTAGTAATTGTGTGACAGACTAGGGGGGTGGGGGTGGTGACATCGGGTAGATGACAAGCACAGAGGTTGTCTGGTACACAGCCCTTAGCAAGGCTGTGGCGTGGTTCTAAGGGCCTCGCTTTCACTCACATAAACTTCACATGAGTCCTAGCAGGCGTGTACTATTGCCGTGTTCCATGTGTTTAAGGAAGGGACCAACGTGTGGAGAGTAACAGGCAGAGTGGCAGAAGAAGGACTTGAACCTGAGGCCTCAGTTTGCCCCTTGCTCCAAAGTGCCTGGGCCAAGATGCTCTCTGCGGGCTCCTCATCGGCAAAGGGAATCTGCAGGCCACCAGGAGAGGCATCCACCCTGAGATGTCCCTGTAGGGGGGCCATCCCAAGGCTGCACAAAGCTTTCATTGACAGGGAAGACACAAGCTCCTCGGACAGAGCCTAGGCCTGCTTCCCTCTCACTCGGCCCACCCTCTGGACACACAGCTTCGTCCCCCCCTTCACCCTCAGGTGACTCCCAAGCATTTGGACTCTTCCCCAAGCTGATGGTCCTGGGCTCCCAGGTCCCCAGACTCTCTCCATCCTGATGACCCGCCCCAGATGTTTCCTTCTTGGTGTGTACTCCTGGTCTACAGGGAGTCTATGCAAAACCAGCCTCTTCATGCCCCTCCACAAGCCCATCTCAGGCTCCCCAAGTACCTACTTGGATGACTAAGTTCGTTGAACCCAAATATAAAGTACTACCTTTTCCCTTACAAAATTCCTTCCTCTTTTTCCACCCTGATAAGACTGTTTCAAACCCTCACTTTGTCACCCCAAAGCCATTTACCAGAGCTGTCATCTTCAGCTTAGAGCAGACCCTACCCAGTGGGTCTTTATTGATTTAAAATTGCTGATTTAAAAGTCCTTTTCAGGACAGCTTCCAGTTTCCTTATCTGTGTCTCAGTCTAGGACTAATAAATGGATCTGTCTCTGGATAGACTGCCTCTCCGTGAAAGTACTATTTCAGGAACATGAGTCAGCCGAGATGGGGAATGTGACGGGTGGACTTTGCTCGGGGAAATGGGTTCCATTATCATCTCCTTTACTGTTGGAAGCCTCATTTCATTCCATATGATGTTTGTTACTTTTTCTCCCCAGCCTGGGGACTATTCTCAAGGGAGGCAGAGTTGGGAGTAAATGGGAATTGGCAGATTTTTTTTTCTCTGTGACTTGAATACTCTGCCCATCCCCCCTAGCAGAGGGCCTGTCTTTGCCTGATTCCTCCTCTTGACTTCAACAAGGAAGCAGACAGGCAACTTTTGTGCTGGTTGGGATTCCTGTACAATCTCTTCTAATTCTGGACTTGGCTCCTTCTGGACATTCTCACATGCATGTACCACACACCAAGTACCCCATATATGTGCAAAAACAGTGGGTTCATTGAAACTCTAAGCTCATGGGTCTTCTTTTGCTGATGCCCCTTCTTTTCCCTGTTAAAATCATTTGTGATTTCATCATCAGAATCTAATTTCCACTAGTTAGAGTGCTTAAGCTTAAGTGGTTTTTTCTCTATCCTTCACATTATCCTAATTAAAAAAAATAAAAGAATTCCATTAGGCAGCAATCTCAGAACCACCACCTGACCAAGCCCAAATTCATTTCAGGCCTTGGGGACACATCAGCAAATGACTTTGCCAACTCCTGAAGTCTTTTCAAAGATTTGTGATATTGTCATTTTAGTTTACTGTTATTCTCCCCACGGGGAGACATGCTATCATCATTTTATAGTCAGACAGCATTTGCAAATATCAATAATAAAATTGCATTATGCATGCATACTATGTATAATCTACTGTTGAGACAGAAACCTCAGACTTCCCTGGTGGTCCCTGGTTAGGAATCCGCCTGCCAGTGCAGGGGACACAGGCTCGATCCCTGGTCTAGCAACACTTCACATGCCACAGGGCAACTAAGCCCATATGTCACAGCTACTGAGCTTGAGTGCCCTGAGCCAGTGTTCCACGACAAGGGAAGCCACCACAATGAGAAGCCTGTGCACGGCCACGAAGAGGAGGCCCCACTCATCGCAACTAGAGAAAAGCCTGCACATAGATAGCAATGAAGACCCAGCACAGGCAAAAATAACAAGTAAATAAACAAGACAGAAACCTCCTAGGCAGGTGACAAACCAGCAACTCCACTGCTTTCTACTCAGAGGTAGCTTTCTCAAATGGTGTGGAATAAGTGATCTTTGTCTCAGAAATAACCTGGCTTTTCTTTAAGTCCCCTTACTCCTTGGGGCACTCCTGCAGTCACTCAGGGTGACCCACAGAAGCAGATTTGGGGATAAGGTGGCCAGTGAGCCTCAAATGGACAGGTTATGGGAGAAGCAGGAACCTGGCTCTGTCTCAGTGAGCGGGCTGTCTTCAAGCAAAGCAGTGAAAAGGGTAGAACTTGCCCCCCCCCCCGCCACTGCTCCCTAAAAACTCAATCCAGCCCCAGTCCCAGGAGTTTTGTCCCGCCCTCTGGTCAATCCTAAAGGAAATCAACCCTGAACATTCATTGGAAGGACTGACGCTCAAACTGAAGCTCCAATACTTTGGCCACCTGATGCCAAGAGCCAACTCAACTGGAAAAGACCCTGATGCTGGGAAAGATAGAAGATGAAAGGAGAAGGGGGCAGCAGAGGATGAGATGGTTAGACAGCATCACCAACTCAATGGACATGAACTTGAGCAAACTCTGGGAGACAGTGGAGGACAGAGGAGCCTGGTGTGCTACAGTCCATGGGGCCACAAAGAGGCAGACGTAACAGTGACTTAAAAACAACTAGTCCTTCAGGCCACTCCATCAGGTCCTGCCCGACCCCATCCTCAGGGAAGTGTCCCGTTCAGTCCCCTCTGTACATCTCCCTTCAGAATATCAGTGAGCCACAATTGTATCAAGAAGCTTTCAGAATGGAAAGAGTTTATTCACAAATTCACACTGATGAAAAAAGGAGCCTAACATAACAGTAATGGAGGGGTTTCAGGCTACGAGGCCGACTAGGGCTGGATGGGGAGGACTTGCCCATGAACCTAAGCTCACAGCATGCCTTAAACCCCTAACTAGCCCTGATCAGGGGCAGTTCAACAGCACCTAATTTCCAGAATAACTGAAGTTCCCATGAATATGTTATCTGCAAAATGAAACTTCAATAGGCAAAATACTATTTTAACCACTATAAAGTGGTTGCTCAAATGTGGCCCATGGTTTTCTAATGCTTTTTAAAAATACCCTTTTCCCATTGAAGCGGTCATCATTAGGAGCTTTCCCTAAGGAACAAGATAAGCACATGGTTGTGGTTACTATTTACTGTTTCTCTTCCCTCCCCACGGCTTTTACTTTCCTGTTACCTACACATCTCTCTCTCTCTAGAAAAGACCTACCACCAACACCTTTCCGGGCAATTTATTTTCTTCTTCAGTGGGTTGAGAAATCAGATAGCCGCTTTTCTTAGAAAAGTGTACTAAGTAAATGTCAACAGACTTTGAGGCTCTCAGAGAGATAAAGCACCCAGCTTAAATGCAGGAGTTTTGAGTTAGTTACTCCTACGGGTTCTGTTTTCACTAACTTCTAGTTCCAGAGGGAGACGGGGCTCCAAGATTCACTGCACCTGAAATGTTCCTTGCGTATTGATGGATCTATTATCCATCCTCTGGCCAGTAAGAGCCATCACTTCTATCGTTGTTATTATGCTGCATGCAGAGCCCCATATTTTGCTCTTATCCTGTTTGTTATTTGTAGCCCTGTTAGATGAGTAGGGCTTCCTGGCTGGCAGTACTGGTAAAGAATTCATCTGCCAATGCAGACGACGCAAGAGAAGTAGGTTTGATCCCTGGGTAGGGAAGATGCCCTTGAGGAGGAAATGCAACTTGCTATAGTATTCTTGCCTGGAAAAGTCCATGGACAGAGGAGCCTAGTGGGCTACAGTCCATGGGGTCACAAAGAGTCAGACACAACTGAGCAACTGAGCCAGGTGAGCAGCACTGTGAGCGCCAGAGGGGCTGGAAGCTTTGCCTCCATGAGGAGCCTCATCTAATGGATGAGATACTCAGCCCTGTGACACTTGACACTGAGCTGGCATCTTGCTATCCCGTGTCTGGAGTGCTTCATAGACTTCCACCTCTCAGCACTTACCAAGTATGTGTGCCCATGGCCCCTTTATGGTACAGCCAACAGGGGCCCTGAAAGGAGACTCCACGGAGAGAGCAGAGCACTGCCCCCTGGACCACCACCGGGCACACACGGCTGCCACTGCCACCATCTGCCCGCAACATTTGGAGAGGGCCCCTTGGCTGTTTGGAGTTGTGCTGAGCGCTAATGATCTTACTCTGCGTCTTTCACCCTGTTGGGCTGGGACCCATGACTGGGTTGCGAAATCAGTTTAAGGGACTGCAACCAGCATTTTTCTTTAAAAAATAAATGGAACAGAAAATACCCAAATGGATCACACAGAGTGAGTGTTATTTTTACAAAACTTTTGCTTCGGTTTTATATATCTGTTTGTAGGTGGTGATCAAGGAAGTTTGAAAGGCAGTGACCTTGTGCACATACATCCTGAGACCCATTTTCCTGAGATCCATCCCTGCCACCCCCATGCCAACTGGGAAGCCAGTGGGAATCTGTTCAGAGCCCCACATCCAGCTTCACCTGGAAGGGACGGGAGTCAGGGAAGTCTTCTTGGAGGAGGCAGGGCTTGCCATGGCACAAGCAGGAATAGAGAGGGGCAGGAGGGCAGAAGCAAAGGTATGGGGAGCGTCCTATGGTAATGAGCGAGGCGAACCAGGCCCCGGAGAGACCTGAGGGGACAGGTCCCTTGGAGAGGTGGGAAAGGAAAGCCCATTTGATTTCAAATACCCATTTTCTTTCCTTTTTTAAAAAATCACACACATATTTAATCAAGAAACTAATCCTGGAATGGCTTAAACTCTTACTAAAGCATAACTGGTTGGTATCAAGGGCCTGAAGAAAGCCAGAGAATGTGCCGTCTGAGGATGCTGGGGGAGGATTAAGCTCTTCCATTAGCAGATGAGGAAAACCTTGGGACCTGTGAAGAAAGGAAGTGACCCACAGTGGTTACTCATCCTCAAGTGAAAAGACTGATTTTATTTCCCAGCAGTCCTCAGCAACGGGACGGTTACATGAGAAAAAAGCATTTCTGTTCCGAGGGAGGGAGTAAGAAGTGGATAGACCCACGCCTTCCCAGAGGTGGATGATTGTGAACTTGACCCTCTTCTGCCTTCGACATTCATTCTACGCAGGCACATGGCTTGATCTATCTCCTTCCCACCAGCGGCTCCCTGAAAACACCACCGGTCCAGGCCTGGAGATCCACATACTTGCTTGGTGTTCCCACCAGAAGCCTCCATTCAACAATCCCAAGAAGAATTATAACAATCTCTGGCCCACTCCCCACCCCCCCACCCACTTCCTGTATTCCTGATTCTGGCTCATCCTCCACCTACTCAAGCCATCACCCAGGTCAGCACCCTGTGAGTCACCCCAGACTCCTCCCCCTCCCTCCTTGCTCCCCACCCAAGGTCCTCATTCTGGTGACCTCTCCACTCTGTCTTGAATCTGTCCAGCCCACTCCTCTCCTGCCCTCACTATTGCAGCAGCCACCCACTGATCTTCCTGCGTTCTGTCATGGCCGCCTCCAGCAAAGTGGTTCTTAACCAAGATAAGCAGCAGAATGACTTGGGGAGGTGTTCAAAATCTAGACTCTGACTCAAGCATCTGGCCAGATGCAAAAGCACTCCCAGGTGATTCTGATGTGTACCCTTCATTAAGAACCACTGCCTCCTCCTCTTCGTTATTAATAACAACAAAAACAACAATTAACATTTTTGGGGGCACTGACAGGTACTTCCTTGTGCAATCTTCATGACAAGCTGATTAGGTAAGAGCTATCACCTACTCCCATTTTACAGTTATTGACACTGAGGTACATGAGTACCATGGCTAGTAAGGGGGATGACCAAACCACGACCCATCACTCCTAACCATTCTGCTCTCCACACTATTATATAGACTTGGTGTGAGGCTCCCTCCTTAAAGCTCTTTAAAGACAGTTCTAGAAAAAGATGGCATCTTGGGGACACACTCATGATTTCCCTCTCCATGCAACCTCCCACCAACAGCTTCTTAACTCTGAAAGAATTATCTTGATCAGTGTGGTAGGTAGTTCCCTGGTTTACAGATATGAAAAAAATTCACCGAGATGTATGCTTAGAATTTGTGACTTTACGTTCATTGCTGCTGCTGCTGCTAAATCACTTCAGTCGTGTCCGACTCTGTGTGACCCCATAGACAGCAGCCCACCAGGCTCCCCCTTCCCTGGGATTCTCCAGGCAAGAACACTGGAATGGGTTGCCATTGCCTTCTCCAATGCATGAAGGTGAAAAGTGACAGTGAAATCGCCCAGTTGTGTCCGACTCTTCACAACCCCATGGACTGCAGCCTACCAGGCTCCTCTGTCCATGGGATTTCCCAGGCAAGAGTACTGGAGTGGGGTGCCATCACCTTCTCCAATTACTCCTCAATAAAAATGGACCCTGGAAAAGTCACTTAGATAAGAAAAAGACACAAAAAACTAGCAAATGTGAAAGAGGAGGAAACTTGCTTGCACAGAAGAAACTAGGAGGAAGCCATCACAATGCTGGCAGTTACGAAGAATTCTCTAGAAGAAAAGCACATTTAGGAACCAGTTAAGGAAAGATCCCCAGAGCTAACCTACAGGAAATCGTTAGAGAAGAGAAGGCCTGGAGGAGGCAACGGCTGAAGACAGGATTCCCTGAAAAATGGAAGAATAAAAAACCCCAGGACAGGCTGACTTGTCTACAGTGGGGAGCATATGGCTGGGAGCTGTAGCAGCCACAGCAGCCAGGACACAGGGACTCTGAGAGTCCACAGGAGTGTCCTTGGGTCAGAGAATGGGGGATGCCCCCAAGCCAACAGCAGTGAGGGGCTTCTTCCTAAAGAAACCTCATGTGATTTCTGTACCAGTAAGGAAGTCCAGCCCCATCAAACCCAGTTCCTGGTATATTTGGTGCTGATGAATACAAAGGGTCCCACTGGAGTCACTGGTGTTTCCAGCTCCCACTGTGCAGTCCAAGGGAGCAGGGCCTGACACAATGATTTTGTAAGTCCATCCTAAAAGAGCAAAGGAAATTCTGAGAGAAAAAAAAAAATAAGTGTGAAGTATACCTTATCACTAACACCTATTAGATATATTGTATTGGCCAAAAAGTTCGCTTGGGTTTCTCCATAACATCATACAGGAAAACCTAAATGAATTTTTTGGCCAACCCAATATTTAAAGAAAATGTGATCAGGATATATGGTGCTGGTGTAGTACAAAACAATTCACTGGGATACACCAGAGAATCCTGGAGCAGACTCAGGGATATACATGGAAATCTACTGTAAGATCCAAATAGTATTTTGGATCAGGAGGACAAGGATAAATAGGATTATCTATCTATCCTTAAGGAAAAACAAGTTAAATCTTTAACTCACAACTCAGAAAAATACAACAAATTCATCCAGATTTTAATGTAAAAAAAAAAAATCCAAAAAGATGAAATTAAAAGTATTAAGAGAGAATTTAACTAAATCTGTAATTCTGTAGCAGAGAAAGCCTCTCTGAGTTTGACACAAAGACAGAAACCAGGCCAGGCCTAGAGACCGGAGACTCTGTCAACAGCCCCGCCCCCTCGCTCCCAGCCCCTCCTCTTCCTGCAGTCCCTATTCTGGCTCCTCCTCCACCTCTCTCCAGCAGCACCCTGTGGGCCACCCAGACTCCTCTCCCTCCCTCTTCACTCCCTTACCAAGACCACCATATCTTGGCCACCTCTACTCTGTCTGTAACTGCACAACTCAATTCTCTCCAGGCGGCCTCACTGTGGGCCTTGTCTTGCCACCTTGGTACCAGTGCAAGGGCCACCAATGGGCCTCCCTGCTCCCAGCCATGACCACCTCCATCTAGTGGCTTGGAAAGCCTGTACAGACTACCTTGATTGCATGGACATTTTAGTTTTATGAATGCTAAAATAGTGAACAAAACTAAATGGCAAATGACAATCTAGGATAAAATATTTGTAATATAAAATAGACAAAGAGTTAATAGTCTGAATATACATTGAGTACTCTTTTCAATCGATAAAACAAAAAGAATAAACTACATTAAATTTTTTTAAACAAATGCAACCCCATGGACTATAGCCCACCAGGCTCCCCTGTCCATGGAATTCTCCAGGCAAGAATACTAGAGTGGGTCTCCATTCCCTTCTCCAAGGGATCTTCTTGACCCAGGGATCAAACCTGGGTCTCTGGCATTGCAGGCAGATTCTTTACCATTTGAGCCACCAGGGAAGACCCTAGTAACACTAAATAATAATAAGATACAAATGAAATTTTAAAAAAAGATATACAAATAGAAAACTAGATTGAGTATATAATCAAACAATTTGTCAAGAGAATCACCAAAGACTAACTGGCCTGTAAAAAAAAAGTCCAAAACAAACAAAGTCCAAGTAATAAAACAATAAGTAAAAATAAAGCAGTAACAACAAAACACTATTTTGCTTATCAACTTTGCAATTAAAAATAATAATATCTAATGTTGAGAGAGATATAGTGAAAGAGAGAGTCTCATAGGACTACAGAGCTTAAGTTGATATAAACTTTCTGAAGGCAACTGGGCAATGTATCAAAATCACTGAAAGTGTGCATGTCCTTTGACCTAACAATTCTACTTAAAGACTATAACCTAAGGATTAAAAATAAGGACACGCACAGAGTCAGTATTATATATAGGCCACCACTGTTGGTAACCTAAAGGGACAATAATAAGGAATTGGTTAAATCGTGATAGGTATATAGTGAAATACCAGAGTCATTCATTTATTGACAAGGAAAACTGTCAACAACGTATTGCTAAGTATAAAAAGTAAGTCACAGAACAGTATGTAACATATGAGTATATGAACCCATTTGTGTAATGGAATGTGTATGTGTATTTATGTCCATGTATGTGCACAGAAAAAAGATCTTACAATATATATCTCTGACAAGCATTAATTAGTATGATTTATTGTCTTCTTTGTGTTTCCTATTTCTTTTACAAGAAACACACCAGTGTGATACAGACCTCTCCCGTCACCTGGTCTAGAATTCCCATTTGGCTCTGAGGGTCCATATATGTAATATACTGCCCTCCTTATCTGAAAATCCAACAAGCCAAGGATTGAAAATATTCGAGGGGGGAAAGAATTCATAAAGTTCCAAAAAGCAAAACTTGAATTTGTCCTCTCACTGGCAATCATTTACACAGCACTTATACTGTATTTACAACTATTTAAATAGCATTTCCATTGTATTAGTTTTTGTAAGTACCCTTGAGATGCTTTAAAGTATACTGGAATTCCTGGAGGTCCAGTGGTTAGGACTCCTGTTTTCATTGTCGAGGCCTGGGTTCAATCCCTACTTGGGGAACTAAGATCTCACAAGCCACACAGTATGGCCAAAAAGAAAAAGAAAAAAGTATGTGGGAAGATGTGCATGGGTTATACACAAATACTACACCATTTTATACGGGGGACTTGAGCATCCATGAATTTTGGTAACTCCAGGGAGGAGGGGAGAGCTCCTAGAACCAAGGCCTGGACATGGAGGGACAACTCTGTATATTTCCGTGCTATTACAACTTTTCAAACAATGTTGTCTACTCAATTCTCTAGACTGTGGGTATGGTCTGTGTCTTACATTTCTTTTGTGTTCCTCTAAATGCCTGAAAGAAAAACTGTGAAACTGTTAGTCGCTCAGTCATGTTGGACTCTTTGCGACCCCACAGACTGTAGCCCACCAGGCTCCTCTCTGTCCATGGAATTCTCCAGCAAGAATACTGGAATGGGTAGCTGTTCCTTTCTCCAGGGGGTCTTCTTGGCCCAGGGATCAAACCTGGGTCTTCCACAATGCAGGCACACTCTTTACCATCCAAGCCACGAGGGAAGCCCCTTCTCGGTACCTAGTTCACAGCAAGTTTCCAGCAAACAGCCCAAGGATGAATATGCCATTTCTGTGTCAGTACTTCTTGGGCTGCCCGAGCACGGGCTGATTGACTCCATAGGTGTAGCATCCAAGCCCGGTTCCCGGCCAGGCTTGAGGCTGTGTGTTGTGGGCCACCTGTCAATCTGGTCTTGTGAAGATGCCTATTGTTGCTGCTAATTACTGTTGAGTGACGGGGCTGTTTGTTTAAAGCAAAGGTTACTGCTCCCACACTCAGAAGCATAGCCAATCCTGTGGCATCCTATAATTAATAAGTATTCCCTATGGTGAAAAGTTGGCTTTGATCCAACAGATCCCTTCCCACTCCTTCTACCATCTTCATTCTATTTACAACTTCCTATCTTGGCCGTTGGAGGCCTCATCTGGAGAAGCACCCCCTTTATCCAAACTATGGGCCTCGTCAGAACAGCCCCGTGTCCCTGGTGTCCCTAACCTGACTCACCAGCTGCTCCTCGTCCTCCTAGATGATAAAGTTTGCTCTTGTGTTTAAGCAAATCTGTTTCCCAAGCAGCTCGGCCTTCCAAGTGGTAAGCCCAGAGGTTGAAAGAGTCCTAAGAGACCACTGGAGGAGCAACATGAGGAATTTTTTTCATGTAATCTCATCATGGTTGTCCATAATTTCTGCCCTCAGTACTCATTTCAGTTAAACTCTCTGGAGGAAAAAAAAATACAAACGCCATTAGAAACAGAGGTGTCAAAGAGATGACCAATTGACTGCTTTTCTACTCCCTCTTTGTACAGATATAAACAATCCCAGGTGCTCCCAAGATTCTGGAAGAAGCAGAGGGAGAAGGGAAGTCCTGGAGCACTTGCCATGAGCACTTGTGAGAGGCCAAGCTTAGATGCCACCATGGGAACCTTGAGTTAGCAGTTCACAGCCCCACGCCTCAGTTCCTCATCTGTAAATGGGGCGATAATAGTGGAACTTGTTTCACAGACTTCTTGTGGAGATTAAATGAGTTCGTGAGAATGAACCACTTTAAAACAGTGGCAAGCTACAGATGAGCAAGATGTTAAGTGTTTGCCACTGATAATGTCATGGGGACAGCCATGTGCTGGGCACTGTCTGCCCTTCTGTAGCCCAGGATTTCTCACCTCAACACTGCTGACATTTTGGGCTGGATAACTCTTTGTCATGAACAGCTGTCCTGTGCCTTCATTGCAAGCATGTCTAGCAGCATCCGTGGCCTCTATCAGCTGGATGCCAGCAGCACACACCACCTCACCCCCTCACCAAGTTGTGACAATGGAAAACATCTCCAAACACTGGTAAATATCCCCTGCTGGTGCCGCTGAGGGCAAAACGGCCCCCACTTGAGAACCGCTGACACAGTCCTAGGGCTTCCCTGGTAGCTCAGCAGTAAAGAATCCACCTGCAACGGTGGAGACTCAGGTTCAATCCCTGGGTCAGGAAGATCCCTT
Organism: Neotragus moschatus; assembly: GCA_006410615.1. NCBI lineage: Eukaryota > Metazoa > Chordata > Mammalia > Artiodactyla > Bovidae > Neotragus > Neotragus moschatus. The sequence continues at coordinate 727,912 of SJYA01001624.1, forward strand.
GGAGTAGGAAATGGCAATCCACTGCAATATTCTCACCTGGGAAATCCCATGGATAGAGGAGCCTGGTGGGCTACAGTCCATAGTGTGGCAGAGTCAGACATGACTGAGTGACTAAACATTCAAGATACAGTCCTATAAAAACCACTGCCAAGGAGCAGCCATACCACATACTCTGATCTCACACCTCTGTGCAGGCCCAGTGTGGATCCAGACCTGGAAGGCCCTTGGTGACGTCCCTCGTAGTCAGATGTAGGAGCTTCGGGTGGGGAAGTAAACAGTGGCCAACTTGTTTCTCTAGATGGCTACCCTCTTCTCTTCTTCCAGATAAACAGGAAACTGGAGTCTGGGCCATCTCCTAGCTGGGAGGTAACCCTTGCCCTTGAGAGACCAAGGGGGCACAGGGAGGAAAGGAGTCCAGGGTCTGACTTCTCTGGCAACCTGTGGCTGTGGCCTTAGTTAAAGGGCATAGGCATGGCTACCAAGGCTCCTGGGAGCATAGTCTAGCCCAGAGAGAAGGCCAGATTAGGAGGCAGAACTGAAGCCCTCACCACGGCAGAGAAAACACCCTTACCTAGTGAGGTATCTGGGCACAAGAGGTGTAGCCTCTTCTCTTCTCAGGAAACAAGTGACCTCTGCCCTTGATTCTGAAAAGCAGCACATTGCTCTCTTCATAAAATAGACTTCTAAGCACTTAGCACTGTTGAAGTTTATCGTGCATTTATTTTGACCTAGCATCTGCAGCTGCTACAATCCCGTCTATGGAGATATTAGCACAGGTGTACAGCATTCACACGGGGCTGTGGTATACTAAAGTTTGAGCTTGGGACCTGATGCCTGGTTCAAATTCCAGACACAGCACCACCAGATATGTGACCGAGAGGAAGTTCTTGACCTCTTTTGTGGATTAGTCCCTTTATTTGTGAAGCAGAGCAATAACAGGGCCTATACCTCAGTGGGCTGTTATAAGGGTTATGACTTGCTATATGCTAAGAACGGTATCTGTGATCAATAAATGCTAGCTGTTGTGATATTCATCGTGCCCTTGACTAGTAACAGCTAAAAATATGGAAATTTATGAATCAACTGGTTAAAAACATGTGGCACATCCATTCTACGGAATACTGGGCATCACGGAAAGAAAGTTGAACTGTATCTATTTAAATAATACAAATTATTTAACAATAAAGGTCAAATTGTTAAAGAATCCAAAGAGTTGCAGATACGTACCTGTAGCTGAGATTATTTGTATATAAAAAGAGCTATATAGAAACGGACACGTCTTTATCTTCATGGGAAATTTCTAGAACACACAAGAAGCTGTTAGCAGTAGTTATATCTAGGGAGCGGGAATAGATGACTGGGGAATTTTTGCTTTCTCCTGCAGTATTGTTAGAATTCCTTACTATGAGCCTGTATTTTTAAAAAATTATAGTTTATTTTTTTAAAAAAAGGATAAATATATATCTACTTCTGTGGAAACATTTTCAAGATATATTGTGAAATCATTTTCACAAGTGGCAAAATATGAATGGTACAAGCCACAGGAACAAATCTCAGTTCACAAATTCAGATGTGCAAGATATCAAACTTTAGTTTCTATAACTCAACAGTGTCTATGGTGAGTTTCCATCCGGCCAACGGGAAGCTTAACGCTAGCTATGTCTGAACACCAAGAAGTGCCAGACATGGGACACTGGAGGCAGTTGTGAAGCGGGCTGAGGCCAGATCTAGCAACCTCTGCTGCTCTGGGCCGCTATGGGCTGCCAGGAATCTTGGATCAGGCTGCCTGTGTCCCCCCAGCTTGGCCCCACCACGTGGCCATCACTCTCTGGACCTCACTCCTGCCTGCCCAAGTGAGCTGCTAGAAGGCAGGGCAGGGCTCCAGACACCTCAGATCTTTCTCCCCCGTCTCCTGCCCCCATCCGGTCTCCAGAGGGTGAGGCTGCAAAGAGTTGGGGTCTTGCCACTTAGGTGAACTCATTCTTCCATCTTGTTTCTAGTCAAAGCATTCATCATGAGGAAGAGAATCCTTTTTCTTCCATGAGCTATTCTACACATCCTAAAGTCTCCCTAAGTGTGTAAGCGTTTGACACACAAAAGCCAGACACCCAAAGGATGATTCCTTTTTCTATTCTGGAGAGCTGACTTGAGGAAATTAGCTCCATGAATGTGAGAGTGGAAAGGGGGAAAATCCAGGGAGGGAAAAATAATCCTTTCTCAAGTTTTATGCAAGCCACTCATATGTGTAAATGCAAAGCAGAAAGTCTGAACATTTCCAGCAAATAATTAACCCACCAGTACCTACCAGGAATGTAAACTTTAAGACAGTGGTAGGGATGGAAGAGGAGCTTTATCAGTGTTACTCTATGAATCTCTAACCTGCTTGAATTTGTAATGATTAAGCTATATTCAGTAGTTTATATAAGCTATTATTTTAAATAAATAATATCCATGCATTCTTTTACCTTCAGGCTGGGGATGGAAGGTGATGATGTGACACCTGTCTGGCCTGCTGGTGCCTTGGAAGCTATTTGCATGATGGGTTGAGGCGCCTGTTGGGAAATAACTCTTTCTAAAGGAAGAAGGAGATAGGTACAATGAGCTGACCCAGAGACAAAAGCTTTGCTCTGTGGAATGGAGGAGGTAATTCTAAGCTAGGATGGTAGTTGTGATTTAGACGTATCTGTGGAGCTGAAACTGATGGCTCTGTAAGGCAATAGGGGTGCCAGAAGCCCCATGGCCCTGCTCTGATACTAGAGAGCTGGCTGACTTCATGCCAACAGGACTGTCAGTGGCTCTTAGCAGGTGCAGTGTGCCTGATGGGTGTGGTAATGTCAAGCAGATCTGATAGCTATATGGGGTGTGGCAGGGGCAAAGGGAGGTTGCAGAGCTGGACAAAGGGAAAAGATAGTGGGAGTGGGGGTGGGGGTTAAACTAACCTTATCCATCAGCACATGGGAGACACACATCCTGAGGATACCCCAAATGATCATGGGGTGAATGAGTGGGAACCAGGCAGGATCTAGGATCTCGCACTGGCAAGCAGGAGCAAGTCAGAAACATTCGACTGGGCTCTGATAATGTGATAAATGAACACAAGTCCAGGTGTGTGCACAGGTGGGGAGCACAGGCGATGGAGCCACAGTGTCTATACAGGAGAGGTCAGGGAAGGTCTCCTGAGTCAGCTGACACAGGTAACTCAGAGTGGGTGGGAAGGGTGGAGGATGTGAGGAATCCTGTATGCAAAGGCCAGAAACTGCGAGGGAACGAGCTGCGGTTTAGGGGAACTGAAAGCAGCTCAGGGTGAATACAGGATAATGGTTAAGAGGCCACATAGTTTGTGTTCCATGGTAAGGAATTTGAACTTTATCCTACAGGCAGTGGTGACGCTCAGAAGGGCACTTTAATCAGGGAAATGGGATGATCAAGTCACTAGGAAAGCTTTTTCACCACCACACTCCCACCACTCCTAGCTAACTCCTACCCAGTTGTGCAGTCTGTGTTGCTTCCTCCAGGAAGTTGTTCTTTAGCCANAGTGGGGGTGGGGGTTAAACTAACCTTATCCATCAGCACATGGGAGACACACATCCTGAGGATACCCCAAATGATCATGGGGTGAATGAGTGGGAACCAGGCAGGATCTAGGATCTCGCACTGGCAAGCAGGAGCAAGTCAGAAACATTCGACTGGGCTCTGATAATGTGATAAATGAACACAAGTCCAGGTGTGTGCACAGGTGGGGAGCACAGGCGATGGAGCCACAGTGTCTATACAGGAGAGGTCAGGGAAGGTCTCCTGAGTCAGCTGACACAGGTAACTCAGAGTGGGTGGGAAGGGTGGAGGATGTGAGGAATCCTGTATGCAAAGGCCAGAAACTGCGAGGGAACGAGCTGCGGTTTAGGGGAACTGAAAGCAGCTCAGGGTGAATACAGGATAATGGTTAAGAGGCCACATAGTTTGTGTTCCATGGTAAGGAATTTGAACTTTATCCTACAGGCAGTGGTGACGCTCAGAAGGGCACTTTAATCAGGGAAATGGGATGATCAAGTCACTAGGAAAGCTTTTTCACCACCACACTCCCACCACTCCTAGCTAACTCCTACCCAGTTGTGCAGTCTGTGTTGCTTCCTCCAGGAAGTTGTTCTTTAGCCACTCCTTGAACTGTGGTGTTGAAGACTCTTGAGAGTCCCTTGGACCACAAGGAGATCCAACCAGTCCATCCTAAAGATCAGTCCTGGGTGTTCACTGAAAGGACTGATGCTAAAGCTGAAACTCCAATACTTTGGCCACCTGATGCGGAGTTGACTCACTGGAAAAGACCATGATGCTAGGAGGGATTGGGGGCAGAAGGGGACTACAGAGGATGAGATGGCTGGATGGCATCACTGACTCGATGGACATGAGTTTGAGTGAACTCTGGAGTTGGTGATGGACAGGGAGGCCTGGCATGCTGCGATTCATGGGGTCGCAGAGTCGGACACGACTGACTGAACTGAACCCTCGATTAAAGCTGCTAGAGGCTCCCAAGCACTCCTCAGTCTCTAGACACTGTGTCATGCTTTCCTGTGTCCTCTGTTTCTCTCCCCTCATACACTGTGAGTGCTGAAGGCAATGGGTTGTGCCTTCTGTGTGTCTTTTCTATGTTGTATCCCCAGGATCTGGAACAATGCCTGACATGTAAGTACACAATATGAATTTAATGGGAAAACAAAAACTTTTATGGTTTTCAGCCTAAGCCAGAGTATGGGTTTGAAAGAGAGGACAGGGGACCAGGGAGATGGTTCTTGCAACAGTTTAAGAAATGATGAGGGCCTGTCCAAGGTAGTAGTGGAAGAACTGGGGAGCAGGGAGTGACTAGGGAAATATTTAGGAAGCAGAACCAATAGGCCTGGGTGATTAGACGATAGAAGTAAGGGAACTGGATAAGAGGGGAAGAGCTCCTGGGCTTCTGGTTTAAGTGGTTAGGTGGATGAAGGATTAACCAAGACTGCCTATTCTGGAGAAGGCAATGTGTGGAGGAGGAGGATGAAATCTGCCTGTGACATCCCTATAAACATACTGGTGAAGAGGTACAAAGGGAAGCTGGAATCATAGAACTGGAGCCCAGGACAGATAGCTGGACTAAAGACAGAGATTTGGAAGCTGTCAGCCTGGAGATGATGGTTAAAGACCAGGGAAGGGATAAGATCACCCAGGGAGTGAAGGAGCACATGAAACAAGAGCACCCACCTAAAAGAGGTGGGCTGAGGGGGAGCTATGGAGAGAAAATCAGACATAAGAGGGAGAGAGAATTGTAGCACAGCTGTTGGGGGTGAAGTGGCTCCAAGGACTAGCAAATAGGATTCAACAGTATGGAGAGACTAAGAACCCAACCAGGCCCCTCATGCAGTTGAAGAAACTTGAGACCCAAGAAGGCTGACTGAAGTTTTGGAGCCCACAAGTCATCACTGCCCGAGATCACAGAGATCAGTGGCTATTGTATTATAATCTCTGGACTCCTGGGGGTGGTGGGGGGCGGAGTCCATAATAATACCAAGACTTTTTTTTTTTAATAATACCAAGATTTTTTTTTGCAGTGTTCACTTTGTTGACATTTGTACTAACACAAAAGAAACAGGAGATAAAACTGCTGGGGCCTTAACGCAAATCAACAAAGTCACAGTCTTCATTCCCAAGCACTTATGTTTTAATAAAAAAGGTCAACTTCACCTAAGAATGTCTACGATGGAGCAATAATTATTAATCTTATTAAAACATGACCCTTGAGTATAAGTCTATGCACAAATCTCTTGTGCTGAAGTACTGAATGCATTTGTTATTGTTTGCATGGAGAGCTAAACTACCTGCTTTTGGCGGGGGGCATCATTTTTATTAGAAAGAACGATTGACAAACTTTGATAATTCAGACGGGTACTGGAAGACGTGTTCTCAAAAATGAATGAAGTAAGCTTGTCAAATCCAGAAACCGCTAGTATTTTTTGCCGATAAAATTTGAGCTGTCAAGTGAAAACTGTTGACAGAATGAGCCTGACAGCTTCCCAATATCTAGACTTGGTGATGAAATTAGTGGTAATAATAACAAATGTGGTATTACGAACTGAAATGTGTCTACATTTGGACGATTTGCATAAATCACCGAGCCATTATTTTCCAATGACCAATGCACGATGTTAGAAAATCAGGCATGAATAAAAGACCCATTCAACACACAAGACAGACCAACAGACTTTAATATAGCTGCTTTTTAGTCACCAAGAAGTGTCTGACTCTTTGAAACTCTATGAACTATAGGCTGCCAGGCTCCTCTGTCCATGGAATTTTCCAGGGAAAAACACTGGAGTGGATTGTCATTTCCTTCTCCAGGGCATCCTCCTGACCCAGGGATCGAACTCATGTCTCCCGCACTACTGCTGAGCCGGAGAAGGCAATGGCACCCCACTCCAGTACTCTTGCCTGGAAAATCCCACGGACAGAGGAGCCTGGAGGGCTGCAGTCCATGGGGTCTTGAAGAGTCAGATACAACTGAGCGACTTCACTTTCATGCACTGGAAAAGGAAATGGCAGCCCACTCCAGTGTTCTTGTCTGCAGAATCCCAGGGACAGGGGAGCCTGGTGGGCTGCTGTCTATGAGGTTGCACAGAGTCGGACACGACTGAAGTGACTTAGCAGCAGCAGCAGCAGAGCCACAAGGAAGCCCTAGTATAACTGATATGGCTCAGATCTCACACTGCAACTAACCTTTCAGAGTATGCCATCTGTCCAACTGTAGATACTCTTAGGTGAAGTTGGACCTTTTTTATTAAAACATAAGTGCTTGGGAATGAAGAATGTGACTTTGTTGATTTGCGTTAAGGCCCCAGCAGTTTTATCTCCTGTTTCTTTTGTGTTAGTACAAATGTCAACAAAGTGAACACTGCAAAAAAAAAATCTTGGTATTATTTTAAAAAAAAAGTCTTGGTATTATTATGGACTCCAGCCCCCACCGCCCCCAGGAGTCCAGAGATCATAATACAATAGCCATTGATGGCATACTCTGTCTAATTCTGGTGATATATCAAAAAAGATATCCAAGGAGTAGGAAATGGCAATCCACTCCAGTATTCTTGCCTGGAAAATTACATCGGTGGAAGAACCTGGTAGACTACAGTCCAGGGGTCCACAAAAGAGTTGGACATGAGTTAGTGACTGAGTCCACACACACACAATGTATACTTTTTACTGCTGTGTAAACAAATGTCTTTATCAAAATATTATGACTTTGAATAAAAAGATATTCACAATTATCTGAAAAGGCTCTTAAAATACTTTCACTTTTTCCAAATACAAATCTGTATATCTACTTCAAGGAAAGCAATATATCACTGAATACAAAAGCAGACATGAGAATCCAGCTGTCTTCTATTAGGCTATTCAGTAAACAGATTTGCTGGGACTTCCTTGATGGTCCAGTGATCCATGCTTCCAATGAAGGGGGTGTGGGTTTGATCCCTGGTCTAGAAACTAAGATCCTACATGCTACATGGAGCAGCCTGGGGAAAAAAAAAAAAGAGATATTTGCAAAACTATAAAACAATACAACTGTTCCTTTTTCTTTTAGAAAATATATTTTTAAAAGAAGTATGTTAACATGTAAAAGATTTGTTACTGTTATTTTAAAATAATAAACAATTTTAAAGCCTCCATTTTTAAAAGTTTTTTCATATTTGTACTATGGTAAATATCTATAGCTACAATCCACATAAACAAAAGTATTTAAAGTCATCAATAATTTTTAAGAGCATAAAAAGGGTCCCAAGACCAAAACATTTGAGAACTGTAGATACAGACCACCTGGTTCCTGACTCCCAGTTCTTTGGACTTGTTTCCAGCACACCTACCCCTCCCACTCACTTCTCCACAGAACAAGAATTATAAAACACCTAAAAATAAAATCAATAACAAAACCGAGCTGAAGAAGATAAGGGAGCAGGCAAAAGCTAAAGAGAGAATAAGATACTTTCCTTCCCTTCAATATAATGTTCCTTTAAGGCTACACACCAGAGTCTGGTGAGGTAGTCCTCCAGGCGAGGCTGGGTTCGCCTCTCCCTGCCACCTGCGGTAGCAGACAGACGGGAGCAGAGGGACGAGGGCATGTTCAGGTGCTTTATCTCCCTCACACTCAGAAACTGAATTGATGCAGCGAATGATTAAGACAGGTGGGGCCATTTTTTATTAGTCATGATTTACCAAGGAAGAAGCAGAGGTCTATGCCTTGACTAAAAGCAGTAACTAAATCACAGGTGGGGGCAGCAGCCTCCAGGTTGCAACCCAGGTTTCCCTCCACGGGGCACTGACTCTAAGATGCCTCCCATCCCCCCTCAAGCCCAGAGGCCCACCATTAAGATGCATTATTTTACCTGTAAGTAAGGTCTTTTAAGTCACATAAAATTTTCTCTTTTTAATCTTTTGTCCATTCTTTTGGGTAACCGGCCTTTTCAGTAAGATGAAAATGATCCTCTGTATTATTTTTCAACTACAAAACTAGTTTAAAACTGATTAAAAAGGAAAACAATGAAATATAAAACAAAAAAATAAGAGATAACACAAAGGCTGGTTATTAGAAAATGGACCTCTAACAAAACTCATCATAAACAAAAGGCGTGAGGGACTTCCCTGGAGTCCAGTGGTGATGGTCTCACGCTTCCACTGTGGGGGTGTGAGTCCCGTCCCTGGGTAAGAAGCTAAGATCCCATGTGGGGCACATCGTGGCCAAAAAAAAAAAAAAAAAAATTCCAGGAATGAAGAAAGGAAGATTAAATACAGTATATATGGAAAAAAGACTAAATTTTACGCTAATAAAGGTTTTTGTTTTTTTTTACTTTTTATAAAAAAATTTTAAATGACCAAAACTGACTAGAGGAGAAGTTAACATTTTTAGTGATACTAACAGTAATAATATTCTCAAAGTGTCCTTTTAAAATGCAAACCCCTGGGACTTCCCTGGTGGTCCAGTGGCTAAGACTACATGCTCCCAATGCAGGGGCCCTGGGTTTGATCCTTGGTCAGGGAACTTGATCACACGTGCCACAACCAGTGGCAGACCCAGTGCAGCCAGATAATTAAATAAAAACTTTACAAAAAAAAAAAAAAATTAAAATGCAAACCCCTCAGGGCAGGAAGTGCTAGTGAGTTGTTCCTCATCTTTCCTTTTGTGACAAAACAGGGTTTTGGAGCCTAGGCCTGTCTTCTCGTTGGAAGGAAAGAGGGTACAGAGGAGGGGCTGGCAGGGCTCTGTGTTTAGCAACCCTGGTCAGCCTGGACTCAGATTATCCCAAGGCCAAAGCTGGCTGCCAGCACACCCCCTGCTGACTTTCCCAAGACTAGCACTCCCAACACTTGAATCTCAGTCCCAGAAGGAAATGGAGTCTCAGTCCCTGGTGGAAACAGAAACATCCCTGTCAATCTGGCCCTGCCCAGCTCCAAGGCCCTGGCTCCAAGCCCCTCACCCTGTCTCCTTCCCTCCCATCCCTTCTCCCTCTCTCCTTCCTCCTCCCTCTTCCTCCCTCCCCCCATCCCCATGCTCTGCTAGGTGACAGATGCACTCAGGTGTGGCTGCAGTCATATCAGGTGCTTCACCACCGCTCCTCACTCCTGCCTCCTGGTACTTCCAGCCAGAGGAGCTGTGACAAATAGGTGGAGTCCTGAGGCCCAACCCTCAGCCTGTCTTGGCTCATTTCCCAAACTTATTTCTGAATCTGACGTCAGAATGAGACCAATAAGAGGTCTGAGGGGTGTGGTACTATGTGTGGCAAAGGGAGATAGTTGTCAAGCTCTGACCCTGGTTACGGAGTTACTGCAAGAGATCTACCATTTACACCTTGCTCTGTGGCCCATATGAATGTCCCATGTTATAGAAGCACTACTGTGTCTCAAATTTGTCGATGTAGCCAGATAAATAAAAATTAAACCTATTTAAACTCTCCCCCTGGCTTGTGACTGCAGCCATAAAAGACACTTGCTCCTTGGAAGAAAAGTTATGACAAACCTAGGCAGCATATTAAAAAGTAGAGAGATTACTTTGCAAACAAAGGTCCGTATAATCAAAAGCTATGTTTTTTCCAGTAGTCATGCATGGATGTGAGAGAGTTGGACCATAAAGAAAGCTCAGCACTGAAGAATTGATGCTTCCGAACTGTGGTGCTGAAGAAGACTCTTGAGAGTCACTTGGATAGCAAGGAGATCAAACCAGTCAATCCTAAAGGAAATCAGTCCTGAACATTTATTGAAAGGACTAATGCTGAAGCTGAAGCTCCAATACTTTGACCACCTGATGCAAAGAACTGATCTGGAAAAGACCCTGATGGTGGGAAAGACTGAAGGCAGGAGAAGGGGACAACAGAGGATGAGATGGTCGGATGGCATCACAAACTCAATGGACGTGAGTTTGAGCAAGCTCCAGGAATTGGTGATGGACAGGGAAGCCTGGCGTGCTGCAGTCCATGGGGTCACAAAGAGTCGGACATGACTGAGTAACTGAATTGAACTGAAGTGTTACCCAGTCCATACCAGCTTATGACTACTAGTACTATCTTAAGCAACAGACACCCNAATTGGTGATGGACAGGGAAGCCTGGCGTGCTGCAGTCCATGGGGTCACAAAGAGTCGGACATGACTGAGTAACTGAATTGAACTGAAGTGTTACCCAGTCCATACCAGCTTATGACTACTAGTACTATCTTAAGCAACAGACACCCCCTCTATGTGTGCACACGTGTCTGTGTGTGTCTGTGTGTGGAGGAGTAAAAATACCTTGGGTATTTTAATGAGAGGAAAGGTGACCCCTTTCAGAAAAAGGATAGGAATGACCAGTATACCCAACTAGCTGGGACCAGTTATTCTGAGTTGCTGACACACTCTTCCACCCCCAGTGAAGATGAAGGCTCTAAGAATGAAGTGTGATGGGGCAGGTGCTGTGGCCAAGTTACCATGTCTCCTTATGGTCTTATCCATGGGGATGGGAATGGGAAGAAGGCCACAGCACAGAGTTGAGTTTAGGCAGAAAGGGCTCCTTTGTGAACCCTGCTAATGGTTTAGTCCTGGACTGACCCGAGCCCCTGGCAGCCCCTAAGGCAGGTGCGTCAGTGGACTCCTAACCTTGCTAAAGTCTCAGGAGTGGGATGGGACATGGAAGGCAGATACCCACTGTGACCTCCAGCTTCTGCTGACTGCCTGGTCTGGAGTGACCAGCCTGTCCAGATAACAGATGACTGATGCAGCACTGACCCCAACCACACCCAAGGCCAGGAACTTGATCGGGCATGTTCAAGTGCATTAATGGACACAGTGGGTTGGAAGAATTAAAATCTGGACCATTTCGGATGTTTCGCAGTCCTTACCAAAGTCAGCCTCTGGTGAGAATGTGAACAGGAATCCAGAATCACAGACCTAAAAACCAACAAGAGACGTGCCACCCCATGGACATTCCTAGTGCAGGTTGGCATTATGATTTGAAAGGCCCTAAGGAAGGTCCCCAGGTTCCCCTTCCTATCTAGTGAAATGATGCCTAAAATTCACAAATTAGATCCCTCTTCCTTTCCCCACACTCCCTCTACTTTGGGCAGGGCTGGGTGGAATTGCATGGAGCTGGGACCAGTGTTATTATGAGTTGCTGACACTCTCTTCCACCCCCAGTACAGATGAAGGCTCTGAGAATGAAGTATGATGGGGCAGGTGCAAGAGTGGACAGAAGTAATGATGAGGAAGTAACTTTCTAATAATGCCTGCAACTGATTCTGTTGACAATCCAGACTTTTAGGTCTCTCTCCCTAACCCCACCAAACACATCTGGGTTCACTCTTTGAAAACAGTGAGCTTCTTCTTCAAAGTACCCATCACTTCCTGCCACCCAAGACCTACAAGGTAGGATACTTTCAGGATAGGCTCTATGTAGGCTCAAAGACTATGTGTAAGTGATTAACTCAAAATCTCCCTCTGTGGGTTCCTCTGTATAAAGGTGACATAGTAGAAAGCCTGGTGTATTTTGATGTGATCTGTCAGACTCTTAGAAGTTCTCCTTCCAAAAATATCCTCCTTGCTCCAGATCCACCTGGCACCTAAAATTTCACCATTAGAGGTACTTAAAGTAATTCAGCAGGTCTCTTGGAAAACAAAAAGATTTCCTGATTCAGGGTAGGGGTGGGGGACTATCAAGGAGAAGTCACATAAGAACACATCAGTGGCAGCCTCTGAATTCCTATGCACCACCTGAAGGGTTTAGAGGTAGCAATCCAGTGTGGGAAGAGGAAGTACAAAGGGGATAGGGACCGCTTTCCCTGCTTTTGCCGATTCTGCCACAATCCTAACCCCAATAATCAAGGAGGATCAGTCCAATCTGTATAACTATTCATGTCAATTCATTCCATAAACATCTGCTGAACGTCACATGCTGCTGGACTAGTTGTTGGGGATATAACATTTAGCTAAATCATTGCCCTCATAGAACTGCCAGGTCAATGAGGGAGACAGAGACATTAATCAAAATACTGCATGAACGTATCATTACTAACTATGATATGTATTATAAGGGAAGAGCGTAGAACAGTTGGAGCACTTAGACAGAGCAACTGGGGTAGGGAAGCAGGAGGGCTGGAGGGTCTGGAGCCACTTTTCATAGTGAATACAGGAGTTTCAATTACATCATATATTTATTTGGGGTGGCTTTGGCAAAGGACTGATAAGAGACCTGGGATGCTAAAGACTGCTCCATAAACCATCCCGTGATGCTAACACTGCAGCAAGAGAAACAAGCAGAGCTCTAAGACCTTGGAAAACAAGACACAGGAGTCCTGGACTTGGGGGCGGGGGGCCTAGTGAGTGGGTAGGGAGAGAAGGGGGTGTGGTTGGAAGAGAACACTAAATTCAATCCCTCCCCCTCTTGGTCACTTTCCTTGTCAGAGGCAGGCAAACACCCCAAGGCTCAGCTGATGAATACCCGGAAGGGTCTGGAGTCCTCAGAATTCTCTGCAGGGTCCCCTCCCTGGAGGAGGCCTAGAATAGGAGTGCGAGACAGAAGAGCAGAGTGAACTGTGGGCGGGGCTGTCTGGTCACGTGAGGCGATCTCACTGCTTCTCCTCGTGTAATTCTGTCCCCCTCCTCTGGTCTCTCCCTCTCCTCCTTTCCCCTCCCTCTGCTCTGTTTTCATTTGGTTAAAATAGATGCAAACTCTGGTCTTTTCTATTTTTAATACCTAGCCATTACATAATCCACACTGTAATTGCTGACTTGAAAAAGTACTGGCAACAGTAGAAAATCCCCCGAGTTTTAAACAGGAAAAGGATTATTACAGCACAAAAGCCTTTGGCAGTTTTACTGACTGGTAAACCGTCTGCAGTCGTCACTTGCCAGTGGAAGTCACATGGGCCTTGGGAAACACTCGCCTCATCTCAGGAAAAGCAGGCTGGGGGAAGGGAAGAACCACAGCCTCGGCTGGGAGGGGGAGGCTTTGTGTGGCGAGGTGGGGGTGGGCTTGGTCCAGAGGGGAGCGGAGAAGGAGTGAGCTTCAGGAGACCCGTCCCCTCCTCCCAGGGCCACCTTTTACTGCTTTTGTTTCTGATTAAGACAGTCAAGTCTCCAACATCCCCAACCTCTCCCTCACTGACTGCCTGGGCCTTCTTACAGTCTCCAACACATTTCTGGGCAAGCCTGAGTGAGGGTGGACTATCCCAGTTAAACAGACGATTTCATAAAGACAAAGGAGCAAGCAACACAGCTTGTTAATCACACAGATCTGACCCACTCTGCAAGGCTTTCCACAGATTAAGTCAACCACCACACTATTTAATTCCTCAATAAAATGCTCAAATAACAACATAAGCACTGAAGGTTTGATAAAGTTTCCCAACCAAATTGAAATTAGCTATCTCATTTAAGATAAAAATCCTCTGTGTATTGGTGGTGTGGGTAGTGTGCTGCTGCTGTGTCGCTTCAGTCGTGTTCGACTCTGTGTGACCCCATAGACGGCAGCCCACCAGGCTCCCCTGTCCCTGGGATTCTCCAGGCAAGAACACTGGAGTGGGTTGCCATTTCCTTCTCCAATGCATGAAAGTGAAAAGTGAAAGTGAAGTCGCTCAGTCGTGTCCGACTCTTAGTGACCCCATGAACTGCAGCCTACCAGGCTCCTCTGTCCATGCCATTTTCCAGGCAAGAGTACTGGAGTGGGGTGCCACTGCCTTGTAGGAAATACAAAGGGGACAGGGACCGCTTTCCCTGCTTCTGCCAATTCTGCCACAATCCTAACCCCGATAATCAAGGAGGATCAGTCCAATCTGTATAACTATTCATGTCAATTCATTCCATAAACATCTGCTGAATGCCACATGCTGGACTAGATGTTGGGGATATAACATTTAGCAAAATCATTGCCCTCACAGAACTGCCAGGTCAATGAGGGAGACAGAGACATTAATCAAAATACTACATGAACGTATCATTACTAACTATGATATGTATTATAAGGGAAGAGCACAGAACAGTTGTGGCACTTAGAACAGAAAGACCAGATAGGGTCTGAGGGTTCCTAGGTACCTAGGGACTTCAGGGTTCTTTAAATTCAGCATCCCGTCTTCCTTCCCATTCCCTCCTTCCTTCTCGTTTTTTCCATATAGAGAAGATAATGTTGGTTTCCTTATAGTCTCACTTGATTCACATAGCAAACTAAAACATTGGCACTGTAAGACATGTTAAGAAAAGCCACACCACACTTTACAATGAGAATTACACATAATTCATGACACGAATTAAGACTCAGTCAGCTGCAGGTGTCAAAAATCCAAATCAAACTTTCAAAATGAAAAAAAGAGGGTTGGGGGAAGCCTAGACCCATGTAAATGAGATATCCAGACTTAGACTAGCTTCAGGCATGATTAGATCTCTGCTGCTCGAAAAATGCCATTAGTCTCCATTTCTAGACCTTGCAGCTCAGCTTTCACTTGTGTTGTCTTCAGAATTCCCCCTGAGGTACCAAGATGGTCACCAACAACCTCAGGATTACATACATTCTAGAGGCTTAGCAACCCAGTTGGAAAAGAAATGAGAATTCGTTTAACAGTTTCAATGAAAATCCAGAGTCCCAACTGGCCTGAATTTGAGACCATGCCCTTCTCTGACTGGCACAGTCAGGTGTCCTCCACCTAGAGCCAAAGAATGGACTCAACTCCACCGTAACTGATCTGAGAATAGGAAGGAGGTGATCCCTTAAAGGAAAACCGAGGTGCTCTTATCTAAGAAGGGAGAATGATGCTGAGCAGTCAAAGCCCACGATCTCTACTGTCCTCAAAGTTTGTAATTAAGTGGATGTTAAGAAGAAACAACAGGTTCTTCCATCAACTGGGTCTTTCTTCCTGAGGAATGAGCAAGAGTGCTTATTTAGTGTGGCACTGACTGGATCTGCCCTGTTCCCAATGCAGCTACATGGAGACCCTGGCATCTTTAGGGCACTCAATGGAGTCTTAATATTCATTGATGTACTTGCTCAGAGCAGTCTTCAAGTCTCACACCGCACGAAAGCCTTCTCCTTCTCCTCCCTTCACTCCCTACTCAGTGCTGGCAGGGCTGTGAAGGCCACAGCTCTCTTTGGCTTTGTTAAGTGTCCTCAGGGTCTGTGCAAATTACATGAAAGAAAGGGAATGACAAGCCTTTTGCTGGGAAGTTTTGGTTCCCTTTCGGAATCTGAATTGAAAACGGCTTCCGCTGGGCAGGAAGGGGAGTATCATCAGGATAGTTTCTGGAGCATCCAACCAATAGACCTCCATAGAAAAGATCTTAGGGTGTGTGTCAGGGTGGGGGGAGGAGTGGATCACTGTCAAACATTCTACAAGTTATACAGCACTACAGCAATCATATGTCAGCTGCAACCACCCTGTCCATGTCCTTATAAAAGCTGCCTGGATCCCCCTATCCAATACCCTCCCACAATTTCTACAAATTCCCAGCAACTAAGGCTTTTTTTCTCCCACCATGGGCTCTGAAATTACTGCAGATGGTGACTGCAGCCATGAAATTAAAAAGACACTTGCTCCTTGGAAGAAAAGCTATGACAAACCTAGATAGCATATTAAAACGCAGAGACATTACTTTGCAAACAAAGGTCCACCTAGTCACAGCTATGGTTTTTCCAGTAGTCATGTATGAATGTGAGAGCTGGACCATAAAGAAAGCTGAGCACNACTGCAGATGGTGACTGCAGCCATGAAATTAAAAAGACACTTGCTCCTTGGAAGAAAAGCTATGACAAACCTAGATAGCATATTAAAACGCAGAGACATTACTTTGCAAACAAAGGTCCACCTAGTCACAGCTATGGTTTTTCCAGTAGTCATGTATGAATGTGAGAGCTGGACCATAAAGAAAGCTGAGCACCAAAGAACTGATGTTTTTGAACTGTGGTGTTGGAGAAAACTCTTGAGAGTCCCTTGAACTGCAAGGAGATCCAACCAGNAAGCTATGACAAACCTAGATAGCATATTAAAACGCAGAGACATTACTTTGCAAACAAAGGTCCACCTAGTCACAGCTATGGTTTTTCCAGTAGTCATGTATGAATGTGAGAGCTGGACCATAAAGAAAGCTGAGCACCAAAGAACTGATGTTTTTGAACTGTGGTGTTGGAGAAAACTCTTGAGAGTCCCTTGAACTGCAAGGAGATCCAACCAGTCCATCCTAAAGGAGATCAGTCCTGGTTGTTCACTGGAAGGACTGATGCTAAAGCTGAAACTCCAGTACTTCGGCCACCTGATGCAAAGAGTTGATTCATTGGAAAAGACTCTGATGCTGGGAGGGATTAGGGGCAGGAAAAGGGGACGACAGAGGATGAGATGGCTGGATGGCATCACTGACTCGATGGGCATGAGTTTGAGTAAACTCCAGGAGTTGGTGATGGACAGGGAGGCCTGGCGTGCTGCGATTCATGGGTTTGCAAAGAGTCGGATGCAACTGAACTGAACTGAACTGAAAGGAAATCAACCCTGAATATTCACTGGAAGGACTAATGCTGAAACTGAAGCTCCAGTACTTTGGCCACCTGATGCAAAGAGCCAACTCATTAGGAAAAGACCTTGATGCTGGGCAAGATTGGAAAACAGGAGAAGGGGATGACAGAGGATGAGATGGTTTGATGGCATCACCAACTCAACGGACATGAGCTTGAGCAAGCTCCAGGAGATGGTGAAGGACAGAAAGCCTGGCCTGCTGCAGTCCATGGGGTCGCATAGAGTCGGACACAACTGAGCAACTGAACAGCAAGAGAAGCCATTGCAATGAGAAGCCCACGCATGAATAGGAACATTCTGGTCATATTGCTCTGTATTTGCTTTTTTCTTTTTTGGGGGGGGGGGTGGATATGAATTTACTTACATTCAGGCCTTACACAGGTATAAAAGTCACATTTTGTGACAAACTTAAAATGAAAACAAAGTTGGAACTGTCCCCAGAAAACTCAGGACCTGTACTTTCACTGACCCCTATTTTCACAGTCCTGTGGGGTATACTTGCTTTTTTCACTGATACAGAAGCTATTGTTATGTTTTCACAGCCACACAGCATTTCACAGTCCCTACTCATGGATATTTACCAATGCAAGGAACAGTCTCACCTGGAGAACACTGTGCTCAAGAATAAGCACTTCTTTAAACAAAACTTAGTTTGCCCCACTGTGACTTGTCTACTTGTATTCTTTGCCCATTTTCTATGGAGTCTGTTGTCTTATCGTTACTGATTTTTAGAAACCCTTTATTATAGAAATTAATCCACTATCACCTACATCCCCAAAATTTCTCCCAGCCTGTTGACTGTCTTCTATCTCTGTTTATGTTGGCTATGTCACATAATAGTTTCTCATCTTTATGTGGCAAAAACAATTATCAACAATTTAGAAAGTAGTCATGGGTGCCATGCACTTGAAGCTCTGAGCCACACAGTCTCCTCTGCTGGGGACCACAGAGCTGTGCTTAGTAGGTTCTGGTGGTGAAATGGCTGAGTAAGCAATCATTTTCTGAGCTGTTCATATCTGGTTTTACAGCCACAGTGGTGGTATAAATTAATCAAGAAAAAAGCAAAAGAAATGTGAAAATTTTACTTGCTTGCTCGTTTTCATCTATTAGGAGGCTTCTTTCCTAAATGTTTGAGTAATATACTAACAATGTCAAAGAAATCCTGAGCCACTGAAAATCCAAAAACATCTTTATAAACAACAATCTGAGTATTTCCAGACCCTTTCAAACTGTAGGCTTTAGGGCATTATCTGCTGTCACTGCAGAGGGAAAAAATACATTCCAAACCCCACAGGAATAGAAGGCTCAAGAGTCCAGTAACTCCTAGTATTTCAACCAAGAAATCGTTAAAGTTTCCCCTCAGACTTTCACAGACGATAAGCATTGGCCCCACTCTGATCCCGAGCAGTTAAAAAACCCTAGTGGCCAAATGGGATTTTCCCTGCAAGAGTACTTAGTCCTTGTTGCTGCAAACTCTGCCTACAGACCCAGTACTCTGTGGAGGCTGTCCCATTTGGCCAGAACTACCCAGTGGCAACCCACTCCAGTACTCTTGCCTGGAAAATCCCATGGACAGAGGAGCCTGATGGGCTGCAGTCCATGGGGTCGCAAAGAGTCAGACACGACTGAGTGATTTCACTTTCACTTTTTACTTCCATGCATTGGAGGAGGAGGTGGCAACCCACTCCAGTGTTCTTGCCTGNACTCTTGCCTGGAAAATCCCATGGACAGAGGAGCCTGATGGGCTGCAGTCCATGGGGTCGCAAAGAGTCAGACACGACTGAGTGATTTCACTTTCACTTTTTACTTCCATGCATTGGAGGAGGAGGTGGCAACCCACTCCAGTGTTCTTGCCTGGAGAATCCCAGGGATTCTCCAGCCTGGTGGGCTGCCGTCTATTGGGTCACATAGAGTTGGACACGACTGAAGCAACTTAGCAGCAGCAGCAACCTGCCTCCCCAGTGCTAAAACTCTATGGTATTCAGCCAGCTGCGCAGAAGGCAGGATTAAAAGATGCTTCTGGACATCTTTTCCCTAGTTGAAACCTGACACTCCTTAAGGAACTTGGTTTCTGGACAATGGAGGTTCTGCCATAAAAATCATCCTTCAGTACTCAGTGGTATCCAAAGGAGAAACAGATGGTCTATCTCAGTGTTGTGTTACTCCTATAACCTTTAAAAAAAAAAAAGACCTTCCCTTGGCCGAGGTCTATACCAAACAACTATGCTCCTCCTCCTCATTGCTGTTAAGTTACTAACTAACCTCTCGCTCATCAAGGACTTTGCCTCCTTGATCAGTCTGCCTCTCCACTTCAAGTCAGACCTTCTGCCTGCTCAAGATCTCGTATATCCTCCTATATATAGGACCTCTCCTCATCTCATCTACAGCTGCTTCTTCAACTTCTCTGATACCACCTTCCTCATCACTTTGCTGCCTATCACTCCTCTCCTCAATTCACTTCTTTCTCCAGTCAACTAGATGACCACTCTGCTACTAATATCCCAGATTCCTCCTACTCCAAGTCTTCCATTTGCCCACAGAACACAGCTCCTATCTGAATATGAATATACTCTGCTTTAACCCCCAAGTTGTTGAGTGGGCACTGCTAAAGCCATCATTAGTCATGAGGGCTGCTCCGTCCAGAAAGCTGCTGCTTCTAATATTAGTTGGGTCTTCAGCACTGTTCAGTTATCCTCCCATGTGTCTCCAGATCACTCCATGAGCACAACAGCTTTTAAAAGGCATGCCACTATCCCCACTCTCCCACCTGCTCCTGGCAGATGACCTCAATTTCTGCTGCCCAGAGAATACGTATCCCAACAGAAGGAAAATGTCTCTCCAAAATCTTACCAAATCCTGCCCATCACACCCCTTGGCCCGACACCACGCCCCTCGCCCTGATCACATGAGACTTGACAGTGCTCAACAGAGTGCTAACAAAAGGTAGGAAAGCAATAGACGGTGGCGTGGTAGTGATACAGTGAAAATCAGCGACGGCCTTGTCTTTTGTTCAAGGTTAATCTCTCTACCGGTGTTTTGGATACAGCAGACCCTCCTCCCCAGGAGACTTGCTCAACAACTATTACTCCCTTTTCTGTCTTCAACTTCTCCTTCTCTACTAACTTTTTCCCCAAAGTGCAACATCATGCTTGGGTCTCAAAAAATAAACAGACCTCCCTAGATCCTGTGTCCCCCCTTCACTAACACTCCTCTCTTCAAACAAGCTTCTTGAAAGAGCAGCCTCCCTGACTGGGTCCACCCTTGCCCCCAGCTGCCAGCTGCAGAGATACTAT
Source organism: Neotragus moschatus (assembly GCA_006410615.1). Taxonomy (NCBI): domain Eukaryota; kingdom Metazoa; phylum Chordata; class Mammalia; order Artiodactyla; family Bovidae; genus Neotragus; species Neotragus moschatus. Next base: position 748,230 of record SJYA01001624.1, read on the forward strand.
CTAATAAAAGAGAGTAGACTCCTCTTATTTACCAAACATCTGTTCTTTGGAAAACTGCTTTAGAGATTAGCAAAGAAACCATGAAAAGAAATACACTGTGTTGCTATTAATTCCAAATTTTAATAATATGAATGAGGAGAATAGATTTCCCTTTGTAATCAACACCACCTCTGACTAGGGTGCAAGCAAGTTTATTTAGTGTTAGACAAACTGATTTTCACAAAACTTCCCTGATTCTCTAGATCCAAAAGCTAAAATTAATCTTTCCTCTCTGAGTTCCCACAACATTAGTCTTACACCTGTCATACCTTATCACTTTATATCAAATTATTACATAACTCTACAGTTAATAATTGATAAACAAATGTGTAGACTTTACAAGTACCTATTATAGACTGGATAATTTTAACAATAAATCCATCTACTCAACCAATTAACTCAGGATCCTTGAAGATCCTCCATGACATTTTGCTAACAGTAAAGTTGCATTCAGTCATTCACAACCTGTAATAAAGGTTTTCACTTATTTACAGCCAGATTAAGAATATCAAACACTAAGACATTCAAGTCATTTGGTGTTCAGACTGAAAAGACTAAAGTAAAAGTCAATGGGAGCAGGAATTACCCAACTTGAGGTAACCAGGAGAGTGAGTAGAGCATTCCAGGAGAAGGAACGCATTTTTCCCTCTCTTACCTGAAAAATGGCCCAAGAAAGGCTCCTCAAGGAGAGACTGAGACTTCCCCTCGCACAGGGTCTGCTTCAATTCCTTTCACATAATCTGAGCGTTCGAAGCACAGGCCCTGCTTCGCCATTCCTAGACCTCCCGTAGTTTTGTTCATTTCTGAAACAAGGAAATTTGTCTAAAAAAATCTCCAAAGTTTTTTCTGATGCAAATAACTGCACATTATTTAAAGTATGGAAATTAAATTTGATTCTGAAAAGCAGGTTTAATGCTTTAAAAAAAAAAAGTGGTAAATCCTTTTGTGAATATGAAAAATCTCCATGTCCTTGTCTCCCAACCACCCTCAACATGAGATCATCTGTATGAAATTGGTAATTCTCCTAAAGCACAATGCAGGGACTGGCGTCAGATACTTCCAAAGTACTGACATTCCTGCGCGCACAGTCCCTCTGAAGAAGCCAGGCTTTAATCCTCACCCAGGCGGAAATATGGGCTTGGAGGACTGTGTAAAGGTGAAAAGGTGGCCAGGAAAGCATGCCAGGAAACACAGGGCAGGGCCAGGTGACAGACCCGGGTCCCCCTGGAGCCAGAGCCAGAACCTCCCAATTTGCTTTAACCTTGTAGAGGGCATAATTTCCAGCCAGGCTAATAATCACCAGGGGCACACAGCCAGAGGGCAGGGCCAGGCTGGGTAAGCAAAAGCCAGGGCTGAGCCTGAGAGGCTCCTGATTTAGAATCCAAGCAGTGAGGAGGAAGGGTGGTGGAGAGCCTCCTATAGAACACTTATAAAGTAGCTACCTTCGAGAAAGATCCAGGTTGCCAAAAGGAACTCTCCTACCTCCATGGGCCTCTCACTTGCCCCACAGACCATCTCAGCAGCCTGATTTTCTTTAGGAGAAGAGATCATGTGACTGTGACTCAAATCATACTAGCATACTGACTTTGGGAATGTCCCCTCTCTGTGGAGTCACCAGCTCAGAGCAGAAACTTCCCATGGTACCATTTCCTCCCTCCCTGCTACAAAATCTTGACTCTTAAGACTTGTCCCTTTCCTATTATGCACATGTTAACTTTTAAGAAATAAATGTTATTTTAAAAACCTTAAAAAAAAAAAAAAACGACTTGTCCCCAAACCACCTAGACAAGTTATAATGTGAGGCTGTGGAAAGAATGCTCTACACAACTCAGCATGCCTTGGGCAAGATTCCTTCAGTCCTTCACATGATCGCTCTCTCAGTCACTTATCCACTCAATCATGCACTGTTTCCAAGCACTATGACTGCCCACTATGCTCCAAGCACTCAGCTGCAAGGATGCCCTACAGGACTCTTAGCAGACAGCAGTCTGTCAGTTGCCTAAGAACATCTCTAAAGTGCACCCTGGTGACCCAGAACTTCTGACAGGAGACAACTGCTTTTTGTATCTATGCTATCAGGACCAGTTAAGCAATTTCATCCCATAAATATGATTTGTCAGTTGGGAAACTGAAGTGACTTAAAAGACGTCTGATTTTCCACTCATTGAAGGCTCTTCTACTCATTGAAGCCGGTCTTCTTTGGCTCTCTATCAGCTAGTGCATACATAAGTAAGTTACCATGTCATTGCAAAAGTAAACAAACCTAATGACATCACATACACACAAAGAAACTCTTTTTTCATGTAATTAGTTAAGCCCTTCCTTCATGGGTCTAAGTAAGTAAGCTTTTATTGTAATGGTCTCAAATGAATGAACCCAGAATCTCATGAACAACCAAGTTACCACACAAACTCTGCTGTAACCACTGCCCAACCTTACTTAAAATACTTCAATCTATGTATGAATAGATTAAGACTTTTCCCCCTTGAATTCAATGGAACATCCAACATTCTCTGGTTAGAGGAATGTTAGGTCCTACAAGGGATAGGGTACAGGGCAGTGACTGTGAATACCATAGTGTCTTCCCTGGCTCTCATCTTCCTCCTACCTCTTAATTGTAGGTACCACTATACCCAGGCTACAGCTTTTGCTCTAGTTTTTCCCTCTTTGGAAAATTCATCTCTAAGTGACAGAGAGTGAAGACATGAGAAACGGAATTTGAGGCCTGTATCCTATGGCTCAGCGGGTAAAGAACCTGCCTGCAATGCAGGAGACACAGGAGATGCAAGTTTGATCCCTGAGTCAGGAAGATCCTCTGCAGGAGGAAATGGCAACCCACTCCAGTATTCTTGCCTCATAAATCCCAGTTAAGAGGAGCCTGGCAGGCTACATCCAAAGGTTGCAAAGAGTCAGATATGAGTGAGCACACACATACTAGATCTTTGGGCTTCAGTGATAGCTCAGTTGGTAAAGAATCCACCTGCAATGCAGGAGACCCTGGTTCTATTCCTGGGCCAGGAAGATCTGCTGGAGAAAGGATAGGCTACCCACTCCAGTATTCTTTGGCTTCCCTTGTAGCTCAGTGGGTAAAGAATCCACCTGCAATGCAGGAGAGCTGGGTTCGATCCCTGGGTTGGCAAGATCCCCTGGAGAAGGGAAACGCTACCCAATCCAGGACTCCGGCCTAGAGAATTTCATGGATCATATAGTCCATGGGGTCACAAAGAGTTGGACACGTCTGAGCGACTTTCACTTCATATACTTTAGTTTGGGCTTTACAGGTGGTGCCAGTGATAAAGAACCTGCCTGCCAATGCAAGAGAAAGAAGAGACATGGGTTCAACCCCTAGGTCAGGAAGATCTTCTCGAGGAGGGTATGGCAACCAACCCAATATCCTTGCCTGGAGAATCCCCATGGCCAGAGGAGCCTGACGGAAAGGAGGAGCCATAGAGCCATAAGGTCACAAAGAGTCAGACACAACTCAAGTGACTGAGTGTGCACGCATACCTTAGTTTGAGTCCTAATTTTACTAACTGAACTTCAATTCTATAAAGGAGTAAGAAAAATAAGACATAGTATACAGGATTGTGTTAAATAAACTGCTACACATAATGGCCTTTGTAAATGGCAGAGAGATTTTAAAATAACAATGATTACTGCCCAATCCTACCTCTCAAGCTCTGTTCTCAGGTTCCAAATGAGACCAATGCCACAATCCTCTCCAGAGACTGTCAAAACTGCTGATAGGAAAGGGAGAACCAAGTAAGACCCACTCCAACCCCAAGAATTTCAAGGGTGTCAGATTTAGAGCCCCCACTTTTACCTATTACCTCTCTTTTTACATATAATTTTTTCTTTAAATGGGAATCCCCAGCCTAAAGAACATTTCCTTTCAGATGTACCTCTAGCCCTTCAAGTTCAACCCCAAGAAACAAGTTTGTCTCCTCTTCTAGAAAGAGTGTTTCTCCTTTCCAGTTACCCCTATATCTGTCACGATGAGTAGCTGTCCAACTTCACAGGGTAAACAGACACCTTGGCATTATCAGTGACTTGTTTTTTCTTCTTTATCATCTTCCTGCCTGAGAGATGATCAGATCAGTAGTTTCTTCTATGAAGTACCCTTCAGATTAGTTCTTTTCCTTATAATCCTACTGCTTACCCCAGTTGATGCCTTATTATTTCATATTTCAGGCCTACACTGCCACTATAGCTTCCTAACTTGTTTCCCTAACCTCATTTTTCACTTCATTCATTTCATACATTCACAGTATGAAACTTTCTACTTTTATCACCACCATTCATTACCTAGCTCAACAAGTTAAAAAAAAAAAAAAAATTGCCTAGTTTCAGCCCACCCATCACAAGTCAGAATGTATTTACTATTTAATTTCAGATATTGTTATAATTGTTCTATTTTTAAATTTTATTCTTAATTGGAGGATAACTGCTTTACAATGTTATACTGGTCTCTGCCATAAAACAACATGAATCAGCCATAAGTATACTTATGTTCCCTCTCTTTGAACTTCCCCCCACCCTCCCACCCCATCCTTGAGGCTGCCACAGAGCCAGGTTGAGTTCCCTGTGTTACACTGCAATTTACCACTAGTTATCTATTTTACATACAGTAATGTATATATTTCAATGCTACTCTCTCAACTCGTTATTTCTTAATTTTTTTAAAGTGGCTATTTTTTTCTGAATCAGAAAAGATAATTTGTTAATGCATTGCATGATTTTTAAAATATATCTACATAGTTGGAGAAGACTCTTGAGAGTCCCTTGGACTGCAAGGAGATCCAACCAGTCCATTCTAAAGGAGATCAGCCCTGGGTGTTCTTTGGAGGGAATGATGCTGAAGCTCAAACTCCAGTACTTTGACCACCTCATGAGAAGAGTTGACTCATTGGAAAAGAGTCTGATGCTGGGAGGGGTTGGGGGCAGGAGGAGAGGGGGATGACAGAGGATGAGATGGCTGGATGGCATCACCAACTCGATGGACATGAGTCTGAGTGAACTCCAGGAGTTGGTGATGGACAGGGAGGCCTGGCATGCTGCAATTCATGGGGTCACAAAGAGTCAGACACGACGGAGCGACTGAACTGAACTGAAGATAGTTATGACTATATCTCAACTGAAATAGGTTCATATGCTATATATTTTTTCATGCATCTGTTATAGCCATCTTTCTGTGTCAATACTTAAAGATTTACTTCATGTATCATTGTATGGACATACCACAATTTATTTGACCAGTCCCTTATCAATGGCTATTTTGATTGCTTTATAGACTCTGTAATAGTAAATATCCTCAAATATGTATCTCTGTACATTTACCATTGGGATGAATACCTAGAAGTTGAATTGCTGGTTTAAGACCATGTGTACCTTAAATCTGATACATATCACCACACTGAACTTCAGAGAAAATGTATTAATATTCATTCCCAGCAAGAGAGTATAAGTTCTTTTCCTCCAGCCCTCACCAGCAATAAATATTTTCTTCTATTTAAACTTATCATTCTAAATATAGACTGATACTGAAGAATGATATCTTATCTCTGTCTGTGTTTTCTGGATTATAAATGAAACAGCCGTTTTCTATATTCTTTATTAATCACTTGTACTTATTTTTCTATGACTTTTCTCATTTTCTTGTGTTTTTTTCTATTAAAAGAGTTTACAAATTAAGAATTTTGCACACATTAGAGATATGCTGAAAACTCTTTTTAACCAGTTGACATCTAATTTTTATTTTGCTTACGGTGTTTGTTGTGATTTTTAAAAAACTAATCCATCACATTTTTTTCCTTTATGGTTTCTGCCTTTGGTACCACACTAAAAAAAACTGTTTTCAAGTACATTTATCACTTTATGTAAAAATCTTTAAACTAACACAACACTGCAAATCAACTATACTCCAGTAAAAATTACTTTTAAAAATAAAATAAAAATAAATATCAGGTTGGCCAAAAAGTTCTTTTGGGTATTTCTGTAAGATTTTATGAACAAACTTTTTGGCCAACCCAATAAGAAGAAATAAAAATAAAAGTATTTATATAGAATTTATTTTACTAGAAGGTTGCAGAGATTTTCTTTTAAATGGTTAGATATTTGTCCTAAACACTATCCTTTCCCACTGAATGTAGGTCCATTTCTGGACTTCTTAATCTGTGCTGAGCACTACTCCCTAACAAGAATTCTTTTCAGTTAGACGAGTTCTTTCATTGCCCACAATAGGTTTTATGTAGGTTCCTGCTTATATTCACATTGTTGCCCTTTTCTCTTATACCTCCTCTGCACAGATCCTTCAAAGCAAAACCATTTCTGGGTTAAGAAGAAGTAAATGCTATTTAAAACAAGAAATACTTCCAAATGAGAGAAGATAATGTACATATAAGAGGTTCTACAAATCCGTCGTGTGGCTAAGCAGATGAGCTTTTTATTCAGTGGAGTCCTTCAGTGGATCTTGGCTATTCAAGGTGAATTTGGGAAGGAGAGTTAAGAGTTCAATTGCTTTGCATAATAGGAGTAAGAAGTATCTGCAGTGCTTAGCAGTAACAGAGTAAGGATGGTGTGCAAAGGAAAGAGAGAGAAGATTGTAAGACACACCAAGGCCACATACAGTAATAGTGACGATCTCTAATGCAAAGGTGGGCAAAGTACTTTAAGGGATAGGGAGAGCCAGTGTTAGAATTCAAGTTGCTTACTTTGCTGCAATGTAAAATACTCTCCACTACACCAAACTTTAACAGTCTGCTACACACACAAAGGCTTTGAGCTGGGAGATATCTGAGTTCTACCATCTGAGTCAATGTGGATGGAAATAAGAACAGCAACTTGAGACACAAAGACCATCTACAATCTGAACGAATATAACGGAAGCAAGAACTCAAAATGAGAGTGACCATAAATATAAGAGTTCCCAGGAACATGGTGAATTCTGGGTGAAGGAATCAAGAGCTCCCACAAGTTGCACAATGACACTTTGAGCCAAAATTTTAAAGGAAAAGACAGTTCCAGGCTAACTAACAGATTACACTAGCATACGCAAGTCCTCAGAACCTTTTGAACAGAATCAAAGTGCACAAGGTACATTAGTGCCAAGCAGAAGCAGTTCATGGGGGAGTTGATGATTAACCTGCACAAGAAACAAGCTGCGAATTATCTGCCCCATCCTTTCACCATTGCACGCGCTTCCAAAGAGGTCTTCCGGTCCCTATCCCACCTCAGGTGTCCTTAGTCAACTCTCATTTCTTTCACGAAGCTTCCTCTCAAAGTGTTGTAGCCCTCGGATGCTTCCTTTCCAGAACTTCCATTTTAATTAAAATCTAAACCTCACATTAACCTTTAATTATTTTTTCTGTTAACTTCTCTATGGAATTCAACTATATATGCCTTGCAGACAAGAAATTTAAGAAAAGGAAAAGAAAAAATAAACCATCTAGACACATCCTAAACATCTTACATTATACTCAGAGCCTATTAAATTCCTGGTGGGAGAAGAGAGCAAAACAGTGATTCCGAAGTTTACTAATCACCCTGGATGGTGATGCTCTTAAATCAAGGAACAAAGGAAGAGGAATAGGGATAAGAAGAAATGAGGGAATAGAGAAAAGAGGATGCTTTGATGAACAATGTAATTTGACTTGGGACATGTAGAGTTTAAAAAGGCTAAGAGCCATCCAGGTTATGGTATCAATAGTGTTTGGTCATCATGAGTCAGGAACTAAGACGAGAGACTTATGTTGGATAGAGATCTGAAAGTTTTTGATAAGCATAGATGACATCAACCAGGGATAGTAGAGAAAGGGACTAAGGAAAGAATCTTAGGAAATGTCTTCATCACAGGAAAGACTAGTTGGGAAAAGCCTTCTGCAATTATAGACCAACTAATAATTATAAATACCTACAGACTGACCGCTTACTCCTTGGAAGGAAAGTTATGACCAACCTAGAGANATGACATCAACCAGGGATAGTAGAGAAAGGGACTAAGGAAAGAATCTTAGGAAATGTCTTCATCACAGGAAAGACTAGTTGGGAAAAGCCTTCTGCAATTATAGACCAACTAATAATTATAAATACCTACAGACTGACCGCTTACTCCTTGGAAGGAAAGTTATGACCAACCTAGAGAGCATATTCAAAAGCAGAGACACTATTTTGCCAACAAAGGTCCATCTAGTCAAGGCTATGGTTTTTCCAGTGGTCATGTATGGATGTGAGAGTTGGACTGTGAAGAAAGCTGAGCGCTGAAGAATTGATGCTTTGGAACTGTGGTGCTGAAGACTCTTGAGAGTCCCTTGGACTGCAAGGAGATCCAGCCAGTCCATTATAAAGGACATCAGTCCTGGGTGTTCATTGGAAGGACTGATGCCAAAGCTGAAATTCTAATACTTTAGCCACCTGATGTGAAGAGTTGATTCACTGGAAAAGATTCTGATGCTGGGAGGGATTGGGGTTAGGAGGAGAAGGGGATGACAGAGGATGAGATGGCTGGATGGCATCACCGACTCGATGGATATGAGTTTGAGTCAACTCCGGGAGTTGGTAACGGACAGGGAGGCCTGGCTCCAATTCATGGGGTTGCAAAGAGTCGAACATGACTNAGGAGAAGGGGATGACAGAGGATGAGATGGCTGGATGGCATCACCGACTCGATGGATATGAGTTTGAGTCAACTCCGGGAGTTGGTAACGGACAGGGAGGCCTGGCTCCAATTCATGGGGTTGCAAAGAGTCGAACATGACTGAGCAACTGAACTGAACTGAACAGACTGACCAAATAACTGACTGACTCTATTTAAGATCTCTAAATGTCCATTACAAGCCCTTTCCCCCTTCCTGCAAGTGAACTCATTCCCTGATCTTCACAGTTAAAACCATGGTCTTTCAAAGGATGCGACAGAAATGGACAAGTGACAACAAGCCTTCAAGTCCTCTAAGGTGGGGCTTTGTGGGCGGAGGATGCTATCTGTTGCTGTTCAGAGAACACCAAACCTAAGGGAAGGTTCAACACTGAGGCTTTCCCTCTAGTTTATCATTAGCTCAGCCAACTGAGTTAATAAGGCCAGCCAACTAGAGATCTCACTGATGACAGTAAAGACATATATACCAGGATCTCAAAAGGCCTGAATCAGGAGTCTTAGTGACTTCTATCTACTTCAGGTGGTCTTTTCCTATTCTGCCTAGAATAATATTCAGAGGGAGTAACTGGCTTCCTTTTCCAGCTATGTCCTGCGCACTCGGTCACCCACCCTGGCAGATTTAAATGAGTCTTCACCTGCAAGACTGCCCTGCCCAGAACATGGGTTTATCTTCACTGAAGGGGTGAAAAAAATTATTACAGTCTGGACTGCTCATGAGCTATAAAAGAAGAAGGATTTCATAGGCAAAGTAGAAAATTTATAATGTCATATCCATTCGATAAGAATGAGCTCTGTCCCACTTAGCACTGATGCCCATATGTAAAGTAAAATCCTAACCTAGCACTGAGACTGGAGACTAGTGCAGAAATGAACTAGTCCCAGAGTGGGAGAGATGGGGTGCTCAAAGGTGCTACAGAAATCCCAGAAGAGGTCAAAGCCAGGGAAAAAGCCTCAGAGAAGCCCTCTTTCCTTGGATCTAGAAGCCAATGGTTTCTGTGGCCATGATGGCATCACCCATTTCAAATGGAGGAAAGGGGAAGAGGATATAAAAGTGTGAAAAATAATGTAGCACCCCTACCGTCTTCTCCACCTGAGGCTCTACTACAGATCAGAGCTGGCCTTATGCAGACACACAGTAAGCAATCAAACACATGATGTGATTCCAGCAGAGAGACGGATGAGTAGCAGGTGCTCAGAGGACATTTGTTGAGAGAGGAGCCCCAGGAGAGATTTCCCTACCCAAGAGAATTTTTCTCACTGACTGTCACATTACCTTCACCTAGAATTCCTTCACTTGACGTCCACTGGTTTGGGATAAAGCCTTGCACTTTCCGAAACTGTGCCCCACCAAACACTATATTCTGTCAAATTTTAACAAACATCCCTTCAGTCAAAGAAAAAAAAAGGTTCTTTAGTTAAGTCAGTCTAGAAAATNCATTACCTTCACCTAGAATTCCTTCACTTGACGTCCACTGGTTTGGGATAAAGCCTTGCACTTTCCGAAACTGTGCCCCACCAAACACTATATTCTGTCAAATTTTAACAAACATCCCTTCAGTCAAAGAAAAAAAAAGGTTCTTTAGTTAAGTCAGTCTAGAAAATGCTGTATTCTCTATCTCCCTTTTTGAGCTTTCTATATGAATATTAAAAGCTCTTCCTGAGGCAGAGGCAGCTGGAGAGCTAACATGAAATTCAGGACAAGGGCTTGGCTACGCTTAAGAGCTTTGTTCCAGAAGCACAGATAAACAGACCAGCAAGACGTCCAATTAGCCCAAATAGCAGCAGACAAAATTCAGAGTGGTCAACACGAGGAGATCAGTGCATGGGCAGAACTCTACCTGCCGAAGCCTACCTGTAAGAAAAGGAGAAGGGACTTGGCCTGAAAGAGAAAGCAAAGGCCACAGTCCCTGCGTTATAGGCCTGGTCAGGGCTAGGGGCTCCTCTGGGGAAAAGCCAAAACACAGGTAAAATGGAGGAGAGGCAGAGACTAGCAGACCAGACCTGTCACTCAGGGCATATGCCCAGGAGTCCCTCCCTAGGGGGGCCCTGGCTTCAAAGTTCTCATGGTCAGCAGATCCAACTACACGACTAGATCTTACATGTGAGGCTGAGGTGGCTGGAGAGAGAGGCAGGCGTGTGGTATAACCAGAAACTTTCAGAAAGTTGTGTTGATTCCAGTAAGGAACGTGATCCATTCTATATCAAACTTTAGAGGGTAAGGGATCTAGGGAAATGTGCCAAAAGAAGAACGAACCTCAGAGGCCTGAATGAAGCCAAAAGTCTGATCCAAAGAAAATGCTCCGGAAATGTGGGTAGAAATGTGGACAGAGTAAAGTTGAAGCCTGAGGGTGAACGGCATCCACGAATTCAATTGTGAGGAGTGGAGAAAAGCACTGAGATGTGAGCTGTCAAAGACTCCCTGGGATGTGTGGATTTCAATTACAAAGGCATTTTGAGAGCCTTTGTAAATGGTAAATGAAAAATGAACAACCAGGAGTGAATTCAATCCAAAACACTTTCAGATCTGACTCATAGGTGCTATGCCGTATCTCTGGGTTAGTTATTTGGCTCCACAAATTAGTGAACAAGGGGGAACTGCACCTTTGTACAGACACCTCAAATGCTTTGTCACTGCTTTGGACGTGGCTTATTTTACTTCCTGGTAAAGCCTGATCTCAGCACAGCTCATTGGGAAATCCAGACCAGAAGCTGTCTATGACCAGCAGCCACAGAGGAAGTGCCTACCATGTCATCATCAGTGGCTTCTTTTGCGCCACCATTTTACACCATTTCTGGGAAGCTGCCTCCTGCTTCCTAAGATCCATGATGGCCTTGTCTGAGGACATCAGAGAAAACCACAGACTCAAAAGGCCCTACACTCCTTGTCACATTCTGCTCATCAGCTGTTCTCCAGACAACATCATGACTGCACAGCCAGCACACTGGTGGGGAAAGCTCAAACCCAGCTCCTCCTTGAGCACAGGAGCCTCCATTCTCACCACTCTCAGCATCTTGTCTTTCCTCAGGCAAAACTCTGAAGAACACAAAATGTTCTTGGGGACCTAACTTCTCCTTTCAGGGCCCTAATCTCAATTTCGATGGTGAATTCTTCCCATCACTATGACTAGGGGCACAATGCTTTCTCCCCTCTGTCCCTGCCCTAGTCTAGTTCTCAGAAATCAATCTTAAGAACTCATTCATATTTCCACTTACATGACCAAGATGTTTCATAATCAAACCCTTTCCTGGAGTCTTTTCATTTTTAATAGGGTCTCAAAAAGCTTACATCAAGGGGAGAAAATGTCACTGGTAGAATTCCAAGCAATAACAAATAGTTGAGAAAAGTCTTTGAGGGGCAAGATGTATTCTTGGTGCCCCTTGAATATCACTCCACAGACCAGCCCTGTCTCTTCTTATTTCATCACCTGACACTAAAGCTGTCTCCTCTGCCAGCCCAGAGGCCAGGCTCCCCTGGATCTGGGCCAACACTCACCACCATCTGTTTTCCCTTGGAAAGGCAAGAGAGAGACACCTCTTGTTTACTCAGTAACAATTCACTGTAAGAGTCATGTAACAGGTGCCACCAGCTCCCAATACATGCAGTAAGGCCACACCACACCCTCAACTCTCTGCCGCCATCATGGCTTATTCCCTAGAACACATCAACAGATTTTATTTGGATGATAGGAAGAGCCTCTTAAACTGCACACCAGTGTTACCGGTAGTGTTTTGACAGTATAAGTTACACTACAATGAAGACCTAAAGGTAAAGAACAAAGGCTTTTTTTAATCCTTCCCTACAGTCAACTGGTGACTNTCCCTAGAACACATCAACAGATTTTATTTGGATGATAGGAAGAGCCTCTTAAACTGCACACCAGTGTTACCGGTAGTGTTTTGACAGTATAAGTTACACTACAATGAAGACCTAAAGGTAAAGAACAAAGGCTTTTTTTAATCCTTCCCTACAGTCAACTGGTGACTCTCCCACATAAGTTGTTGCAGCACATCTATATACAGAACCCAGTCCCATTCTACCAACAGGGTACTCTGGCTAAACACGTCTACACAAGCAGAACTGTGAAGTAAAAAAAGGTGGCATCTCTCCATCTTCTCTTCTTTCCCCACCATCCTTTCTCAAATCTTATCAGAGATAGAAGAGTTCTATGAAAACAGCATGAGTTTTGGAACTGGACAGACCTGAGGAGAAATAAATCCTAACTCAGCCTTTTATTAGCTGTCTGACCTTGGGCAAGTTACCTAACTTCTTTGACTTTCAGTTTGCCCATGTGCAAAAATGGAGATAATATTTCATTGATTTGCATATAATAACTAAATGAAAAAATATACAAAAACATCTAATTTATGTCTGGCTCTCCAGAGATATGTTTGTTCTTCCCAATCTGGCTCAGTACGTACCTGGTCCCTTCATGTTCCTTTCTGGCTGTCCAAGGTGTGTGCCCCACACAAACTTTCCCTTCCTTTTCCTAAACCCTATCAAAGTTCCCATTCCTCACAAGAGCTGATCTAAATCACACTGCTAAAAGGAAAGCAATTCTGATAAAATTAAGTTGTTAGGTAGGTAGAATAGGGAAAAGGAGTCCAAAATGGCAGCAGACACGCAGAGTACATCATGAGAAACGCTGGGCTGGAAGAAGCACAAGCTGGAATCAAGACTGCCAGGAGAAATATCAATCACCTCAGATATGCAGATGACACCACCCTGATGGCAGAAAGTGAAGAGGAACTAAAAAGCCTCTTGATGAAAGTGAAAGAGGAGAGTGAAAAAGTTGGCTTAAAGCTCAACATTCAGAAAATAAAGATCATGGCATCTGGTCCCATCACTTCATGGGAAATAGATGGGGAAACAGTGGAAAGTGTCAGACTTTATTTTTTGGGGCTCCAAAATCACTGCAGATGGTGACTGCAGCCATGAAATTAAAAGCTTACTCCTTGGAA